>OY284486.1:44724867-44959137 GCA_958336395.1 Ctenicera cuprea | reverse complement strand
ATGACAACAAGTAAACAAACGGTAAGTTTTACTTACATTCCTAATATTTTGCTTTTAATGGCATACTTACTAGTGCAGGTGGTTGAAATAGTATATTATAGACCAAGGCAGAGAAGACATTTTTCTCAGCCTCGCAACTTATTTCCCTCGATGCTTCGCATCTCGGGAATTAATTCTGCTCGGCTGATAAGTCTTCTCTACCGTGGTTTATATATTATTTTTTCCACTACTAGCACCCTTTTCCTTTTATAATTAATTGATTTTACATTAATAAAAAATAAAATTACAAATGCAAATATGCACAAAAATAAAGTAGCCTTGCTTGAAAACAAGAGAATAGTTAATTTCAATTGACATTTATGTAAAATATATATTTCATAATAGTGGTTATAAAATGTCCAATTTTGATGATTTCAGTGAAAACTGCACTCCTCCTGAAATTAAGGAGGGTGCAGAAAGTGTTGGTGAACAGTTATTACCAGTAAAATCAAAAGATTTTTACATGAAAGTTTATGGTGAATTTAAAGATTGGTAAGCAATTGTTTTCATTATTAACCAGTAGTTAATAATGAAATATTAGTAACCACTAGGAAAGAAATTCATCGTCTTGGCTATAAAACAAAGTAAATATCATTTAATGCTAGTAGTGGAAAAAATATAATATTATCATATACAGTGGCCGCCAAAAAGTCTGCACCATATGGAAAACATTTTTGTTCATTTGTCTTTTTTCAAATGGGTTTGAGCATTAGTTTCAGCATGATTAACAACCACAAAATTGTCAAAAATGTTTGTCATGTCACAACTCTGACCGACCAAAATGTCATTTGATATTTTAAAATGGCCTGAAATGCCATTATTTATCAAAATATAGAAAATTGCCATAAGGAAAAGTTGTTTGTTATTACATTAAGATTCTAAATATAAAGTTTGATGAGAAACTTTAAATGTTTTAGTTTTTTCATTTTTTCCAAAAATATTTAACATTTATTTCTTTGTGTGTTTTTCCTTTACAGTTGAGTTAATTAGAAACATTTCATTTCAAAAATACATAAATGTTGCATTTATTTGTTAAATGTAATTAATTTCGTGGAATAAAAGCATTTTTACGAAAAATAACGGGACAATCGTGGACTATTTTCATTAATTCTAAACCCGTATAGTAGATTTTTGCACGATAATGGGCTTAAATATTTAAAAAACTTAAATCAAATTTAGATCACATAATAAAACTGAAAATTCCTATTAAAATTTACTTCAAAAGCCTTAAAAGTGAATAAATACGAATTTATTGATAATGTTTTTTTTAAGAAATCTATTAAATTTAATAAATAAATGCAACATTTATGTATTTTTGCATTGAAATATTTCAAATTAACTCAACTGTAAACGAAAAAGACACAAAAAAAATAAATGTTAAATATTTTTGGAGAAAAATGAAAAAACTAAAACATTTAAAGTTTCTCACCAAACTTTATATTTAGAATCTTAATGTAATTACAAACAACTTTTCCTCATGGCAATTTTCGACATTTTGATAAATAAGGGCATTTCAGGCCATTTTAAAATTTCAAATGCCATTTTGGCGGTGTCATAGTTGTGACATGACACAAATATTTTTGGCAATTTTGTGGTTGTTAATCATGCTGAAACTAATACTGAAACCCATTTAAAAAAAGACAAATGAATAAAAAAGTTTTCCATATGGTGCAGACTTTTTGGCGGCCACTGTATATAAGTTTAATCTTGGCCTTGCTTTTGTTAATTAAACTATCAAAAATGTTGGTTTTTGAAGGTCTTATATTAAAAACATTACAATAACATTAAAACTTTTACGTTTCGGTACTAATTTGCACCATTATCAAGAAGAAATTATAAAACTTCGATACAAAATACAGACATCTGACAGTAGTATGAAAATGACACAAGCTTATCTTGATTCAAATAGAAAATATTTGCATCAAAACTGTTAACCGTAAACTCATTAATTATCAAAAAAAAATGTTATAGATGCTACTAAGATTTTCGATATCTCGTCTGTCGTTTACAGCCGTTTTTTCGCATTTTTTTATATGTATCATATCTAGAATTAACCGTTTTTTCTTTATCTAGTACTTTTACATAGTTAAAATTGAATTTGCTCCTTGTATCCTGGCAATGTTTTGCCAAAGCGGTGGTTTTAACTTTCAAAAACCAAGATTTTTGACACTATAATTATAATATTATCAATTTCGAATTGTTTCCAAATAACACTTCACTTCTACTAATTTTTCCAAATATTTCTCAATTGAACACAGACTTGTAAAAGCACTTGTTAAAGACAAAATCAACACAAGATGACTAAACATTTTTGTCACTCTTTAAACAAATTAACTGTAACAAACTGCTACACAGATCTCGTCAAAAGTATGGACACCGATTTTTGCCGTTAATATACATTTTAGAAAAAAATGTGGCAAATAAAAGTTGTGGGGAAAAAAGGGGACCATATTTCAAAATTATTTTCAAATATAAAGAATATTCTCTGTAAGAATGGTATTTACAACTTGTTTTTTTTTTAAATAGAACACCCTGTATATTTTTGCATATTCTTATTTTCCTTTTAATTGCCTTTATAAACCTGATTTGTTTTTAAAATTTCGTTAGGGCGTTCCCAGTTATTAACTTTTTCGAAAAATTGGACACCTGCAGTAAAATCCGCACAAGCCGAATTTCCTCATATTATACAAACTTTTCTGCTACATATTAGTCAAGGTAATATAAATAGTATCCTCCAGATGTTTTGAAGTTAAATTTAATTATACAGGGTGTTTGTTGCACCGGTTTAAAAGTATCTAATGTTTTAATCTGTTATACTTCGATTTTTTAAGTAGAACACCCTGTATATTTTAATATAGCTGCATAGGGCTTTTTACGCCCTGTAAAATGTTATTGTAATTGTTGCACACTTAATTTTTAATTACTATCAAAAAAAAAACTATAAAGAAATTATTGTAAGCTCGTACTGCGTAAAAAAACTGTGTTTAAATGTACAACTCTATTTTAAATCAAATACAAAATTGAGTAGATATTAACAAAATAAATCTTATCTGAAACAGAACAAAAATAAAACTCGATTCAAAATAAAATATAAAATTGGGTAGCTTAATTAACTATTAACAAAACAAATCTGATACAGGTAATTATTAACTTTGTTAAAAGAGGTACATTAACAAAAATTGCAAAAACATTTTTTTTATTACTTCCTCATAGGCAAGGCGTAAAAACTCCGTGCATTTAAGATGAAACAGTTATCACAACCGACATTTTTAAGATCATCGTCTTCTGCATCACTGTCCAACTCAAGTACGCAGTTTTCGCATTTCTCTTTAATTTTGCTCACTGTTTGTTCATTTTCGGCAGATCCTTGGACTGTATCGAATTACGTGCCTTTATCGATGATTTAGTTGTTATAGCAGTAGCACGTTTTACTCTTTCTTGTTTTCTTTTATTTGTTTCTTCTTCTTCTGCTTGTTTTTTCTCTTGTTTCTTTCTTAAATATTCTGTAAAGATTTCAGACGAAATAATCGCTGG
This sequence comes from Ctenicera cuprea, assembly GCA_958336395.1. Taxonomy (NCBI): domain Eukaryota; kingdom Metazoa; phylum Arthropoda; class Insecta; order Coleoptera; family Elateridae; genus Ctenicera; species Ctenicera cuprea. The sequence goes on along the minus strand of OY284486.1, from coordinate 44,955,564 downwards.
AATATTTTCCAAGTTTCTCTTTTTTGCTGTTTTTAATGGTGATGGCCAAAACAGGTGTTTCGCAAACTAATTATTCGAAACATTTGGCGTAATGGCAATGTTTTGTAAAACATTAATTTTTTAGATTTGTCTATGTTATTAGAATTAGGAACTTTACTTTTATTATCACATATCGCGTTCTCATCAATGTTTAGGGAACTATATAAATGATTACAAACATCTTCATTTGGTTCACTAGCAGTTAAGATATGTCTATAGTCATAGTCTTTAGTCTCGCTTTGTATCATTTCTAAATCTTTTAATTTATTTTCCTTCCCATCTTTATTTTGTTGCGTTGCATTTTCCCCATCTTTTATCTCACTTTCTATCTCTTCCAAATCTACTAATTTTGATTCATTGATGTCATATAGTTCATCGTTGTTATCAAAATCAAAAATTAAGATATCTTGCTCATCACTGAGATCGACTTCATTGTTCAAATATAAATTTTCATCAATGAGCGTCAGTGCTCCGTCATTGTTAATTTCGTAAGTATTAACTGCTTTGTTGTAAGTATTCTGTTTTATGTCTCTAATTTCTTCTAAAATGTCTTCTACATTCCTAAAGTCTTTTTTATTAAGTTTATCTTCCAACAAGGTTAACAGTTTTTTTGTTAATTCTAACTCATGTTACATTACTGGACTTTGCTTTAACGTTACCTGTAGGTTCTCTAACGTATTTTGTATGCATCTTAAATAATCTACCCCACTGGGATCAAAGCTACAAAAACGATGGGGAAAATGAAACGTCTAAAGACAAAGATAGTCAGCCCTGTGGCTGAGTACTAGATTTTGGCAAAACGCAAGTACCCAATACTCGGCCATAGCGAAAATTATAGTTTCTCTAAATATTTTAGCATTTTTTAGTCATAAAATATTAACTTTGACTCTTTAATTAACACTTATAAACCATCAACACTCAATAACTTAACTTTTAAACAAAGTTATGGACTAATTTGTGTAAGCATGTAAAGTACAGAAAACGTTTGTTTTATTTACCAATTCTCAACCATCACAACACCTTCCCGCAACTTGATTTATGTTAGCCACAATTTTAAGGTTATTTTCTGTACTTTTTTTAATTGAGCGGGAGGAACGTGGCCGACTTCTGGTATAGTAAAAAAAATACAAAATAATATCGTTAGTTCTTATTATGTTGAACTTTTTGTAAAAGTGGTCGACTACCGGACGTGGCCGAAGAAGGGCACATTCACCCTAGTACTAGTAAAATAAAGTTACTTTATTTTACTAGTACAATAAAGTACCTGTACGTCAACTGTCAATGTCAAAATAAATTCTGTTTGAATACAACTACTAGCTAAGTAGCTAAGCAACAGCACAAGCATACTGTGATATATGCAGTTTTTCAATGGTAACTAAATATTTTATGCCAAATTGTCAAATTTATAAATTGATTTTTTTTTTCGAAAATCGACCAATTTTAGCAGTCGAACATAAAGCTTTGTATGCATTTCGTACATAATTAGGCTTTTTGGACTTGCCCTATTTATGGGCCTCGCTCGCTGCGCTCACTCTGTCATAAACTATAGGGGTCGTCCAATAAAGACCTACATTATGTACTTATTACATAAGCTATTATTCGATAGAATTCTGTTTCATTTTTAGCAATGTTGTTATTTAAAAAAGTTGTTATTGCCATGGTTATGACCAATAGAATGGCCCATACCATACCATAGCAACAATATTGCTACGCAACAAAATCGCTAGGAATTCAAACAGAATCCCACTAAAATAGTGTTTAACAATTGCACTGTAATGGACCCTGTCTCTAAAGCCGACGGTTTTAATAAGTGTAACTTATTCCTTTTTAGATTTTTTCTTATTGCAAACAGACGTCGGCGTCGTCGAGTATTAATGTTTTTATTGTGGGGAAATGATGTTCATTGCAAATGTTGTACAATGGCGGTTTGTTCTTAATTGAAGCCAAAGTTAGCTCAATTCTCTTAAAATAACTGATTACGATAGTAATCTTTTACCTTGTTTTATTTTGTAAGTCATGGGTTTTAATAATTTATTTATGTCATTTATTTAGGGAAATTCTGTACGATTTTTTGCCATTTGAATGGCCGCAACAATGGCAATTACAAATTTGTTAAATAAAAACATTGCCAAATTATAATAAATAATTATTACAGTATAAAAATAATAAATAATTAATTATTACGCAATGCCTATAATTAAAAATATTTGAATTTCCGAGCGAGTACTCGTATATTGTGCAAACCGGCGCGGGGAGTTGAAGCCGCCAGTGGAATCGGTGTCTGTGGACGCTAGTGAAAACAACATTCAGAATATTTAAAAGGCAACACAGCATGGACTCGTAAAATGCGTGAAATATTCGCATTTTATACAGATGGGTTTCATATAATCGGTGGTATGTCAAGGGCTTCCTTATAACAGTCATATATAAATTTTGCTGTATATGAAATAATCTTACCCCTCTCAGGTTGCTTGTATTTATGACGCTTCAAATGAATTATATATTTGACTTGTACGTGCGTATCGCTTTAAATAGACCCGGGCTTCTGAGTGCCCGATGTATGTACCGGGCTTGGTATCTTCCATACTATATGTATATATATATATATATATATATATATATATATATATTATACGGATACAGCGCTCACACACTCAATTGTACGAGCTATGGAGTTAGATAAAAGGCAGACATAGCTCGTACAATTGAGTGTGTGAGCGCTGTATCCGTATAATATATATATATATATATATATATATATATATATATATATATATATATATATATATATATATATATATATATATATATATATATATATATATATATATATATATATATATATATATATATATATATATATATATATATATATATATATATATATATATATATATATATATATATATATATATATATATATATATATATATATATATATATATATATATATATATATATATATATATATATATATATATATATATATATATATATATATATATATATATATATATATATATATATATATATATATATATATATATATATATATATATATATATATATATATATATATATATATATATATATATATATATATATATATATATATATATATATATATATATATATATATATATATATATATATATATATATATATATATATATATATATATATATATATATATATATATATATATATATATATATATATATATATATATATATATATATATATATATATATATATATATATATATATATATATATATATATATATATATATATATATATATATATATATATATATATATATATATATATATATATATATTATACGGATACAGCGCTCACACACTCAATTGTACGAGCTATGGAGTTAGATAAAAGGCAGACATTTTTTAAGAGTTCCTAAAAAGCTTTAGACAATGTTTGTTTCAATTTCTGCCCTTGCACTCAAGAACTATTCTCTATCTTCATTATTAATTAACTTTTTGTTATTTGTTGTACATTATTACTGCGTAATGATGACCGATATAATAATAAAAAAAAATTGTTAGTAGTGTATAGTCCACCTACCAGATATACTCGATGTCGCTACACCTCGTAAGACCTTTGATATTGCTGGGTTTTTTCCATTGGTAGCTGCTGCCGTTGTGGTGGGTAACGTAATTCCACTTTGAGGTGGTTGTAATGAAGGTTGGCCTGCCGTACTTGGTTCAAGAAGTACTCCAGAATGTTGTGATGATACATGATTTAATAGTACTTGCTGTTTTTCTGAAGGTAAACTGGTACGCACATGGTAGCTGCCAGACCTATAAACAAAAAAAATACAAATTTAATATCTAGATAACTACAAGAATACAGGTCTTTTGTTTTGTTTTGAATATTTAAAATCCACAAAACTAAGACAACCAAACCATTTTCATTACAAGGAAGATAATGTAAAAAACGGTTTGGAAAATTCAAAACATAATCGTATTTTCTCTTCTATTTTACAAAATAAGTAATACTTACTTTTTAAGTATAACAAACATTAATCTAAAATATCTTGAAACTGAAATTTGTGGGTTTTGAAAGTGGTTTTAAAATCGACTTGTCTCAATGAACACTAGGTGCTTGATTGGTGTTATAATAGAAACACAAAATCATAAATGCGTTTTGATATGAGATTAATTGGTTATAGTACATGATAGAGTATAGAACATGGTATGCTGTTACTAGGACCAAATTTGTGTAAAAACTTGTTGAGAAACCCTGTTTTTTTATCAGTACGCAGGCGCAGTACGTGTACTTCTAACAGTTTCTAAGGTCAAGTAGAATGATAAAGAGGTTAGGTGCTTCTAAATTGTCAACAATTTAGTGTTCAAAGTAAGTTTTATTTACTTTATATACTTTATTATGAAGCGCTATGTAAAAAATTGTCCCAACTATAATAGTAAGACAAAAAGTAAGCAATAAATTATAGATCTACCTAAATTAATTTTTTGTTTTATGTACATTATATTATTATGAGCATAGGTACATCCAATGTAAAATATTTTAATTTCCCAGAGGAATTGTATTTGTATTTTATCATCTTAACTAAATTATTATATTTATATGTTGTAAAAACGATTAAAATTCACCGGCTGCAGACTTGCCGCGAATTATTTTTAAATTTGCCGCTGTTTTCACACTTGATGACGTCACACAGTGGCTCTTAAACTGTAGCATAACACCTTTATACTATATCATGGTTCTAGTACAGTAAGATGAATAACATTTTAGAGAAGGGTGGGCCATGGAAAGCAAAAGTTATCTCGGAACTTAAATCATAGTTACAATCACCAACTGTCATAAATATATGCCAGTTTGTGACTGTATGACGAAGTTTTATTTTCCATAGCCAAAATAAAATACAATTTTGTTTGAGAACTGCTGAGATTGATAAAAACTGCATTTAAGCTCTACATGGTCATTATTATTACACAATTCTAATTAATAAACCCGCTATGGTAAAAACGTACCTTGGCAGTGATTAAAAAAACTTTTTTACATCAACATTTCTTACTTTCATTTTCAGTTTTGGTTTTATTTACCAATGAACGATGACATCTCTGAACTCAAACATGGATAAAATTAATTTCTTATAATTATGATGAATAGCTGCACAATATCCACGCGTCTTGTTCTTCAACCATCGCAACTTCAAAATAATTATAAAATGCAACATAAAACCTTAAAACACGCAAAATTACAATTTTGCAGGTTATTTGACAGGGACCTCTACGGCTATATATTCATAATGAAATGCAATGGAATAGTTTTAAAGTAAAATTAAAATTATCGCGCTCAAAACATGAGCATGGTTCAACTTCACGCGATAGTGGCCTTGACAGCAGTTTTATTTGAACTCGTTTTGTGATTTGTTACTGTTATGTCGCGCGCCATAGAAAATTGTTCTGTGAAGCCACCTTAAGAATCCTTTTAACAAACAAATGCTTTTTCTGGTTTCTATACACGGTGCTTTTGGGAACCGGGCCACTATTGCCAACTTTTTAATTTTAAAGATACAAAGTTGGTTAAATTAGAAAAAAGTGTAACTTTTTCTTCTGGTTACGATGGTGAAAACCAAAAAACAACTTCGATGTTAATCTTTTCGAATTGACTATATTGTATGGATATGCTATTATAAAAAGCGTTTATAACTTACTTATTATTCGAACAAGAATAGTGGAAGTGCATTTAAAGTCCTTTGAGATAAATGAGCAGCAGATAAAATGTTCTACTGTTCATGTGGATGTTAGTGCGACCTGTCAAAATGAGCACGCGGTTTCGCATTTATTGGTGTACATTCGTAACACAGACTTACAATGAGTAAACATGCAGTTTAGTACGTTGCTACGAGGCATGTCCAGAAACTGAGTTCGGACTGCTCATACTCATAGTGGAGATTCGCCTACACAGTAATATTTCGTGGATCAAGAAGGATACATTAGATTAGACACATTGTGAGCTCGCATTATGTTTGTAAGTTTGCCATACTGTCTTAAAATGAATGAGAAACTCGAAAATCCCGCCAATTGTGGACATCCCTCCGTAGAAGGGGGGCAGAATACCCCCACCCCAAATTCCAATCAAAATTCCAATCAAATTCTAATGACATTCTAATTAAAAGCCCGCTAGCGTATCAATTTAATCAGCGAGATCAATTTATTCATCGAGCTGGAATTAATTTGATGTAATTCAATTAAAACGTATTCACATTTGTAGTTTTCCAGAATATTTTCGAGTAATATGCAGTTTATATAAGTGACTGTCGACTAATTATCTTAATTATTGTTAATATATATACATAAGAAAAATTTCAATTTTTCCGTTGCATGAATAATAAGAGAGAAAAACTATTTAAAGAAATTCGATTTGCAACATTAGCTTGTCTTTCACAACGTGTATGAGACTGTAGTCTTCTAAACTTTCAGAAGTTTCAAGACGTTTTTTCTTTAATTTGTAAAAGTTTATAATTATTTGTGTAACATGAATCACATTAATAATAATACACCCACAGCATGTGGAATGTATTACGATGACAACGACATGGGGTACACAGATTTCCAACCGTCGTCAGTATCATCACAAAATAGTGAGTATGTTGATTTAACCACGACATCGACGTCACCAGCTGTTGAAGAGGTCGCCGAGTTACAGTCGGTTATCAGTGATGATATTTATCAGAATATTGTGTACATGGATACGCCGTCCGTGGACGGCAACTCTCAAGAACGCCACGACCTGGTTACATGTCTTGAAGATATGTATAATTGGCAACCACATACACCACATCGAGAGGTCACAGAAGAAGACGCACCTGGAAAGCTCCTCCCAGAGTCCAGTGAAACAAATCTGGAAGCATCACCGGGTGTAGAAGAGTTGCAACAACAAACACCAGGAGATGAAACCTGCATGGCTGTATCACCAGTTGTAGAAGAGTTGCAACAACAAACACCAGGAGATGAAACCTGCCTGGCTGTATCACCAGTTACAGAAGAGGCTATTATATGGCCTGAACTTGCTGAAGGAACGATGGAAATTTTTTTATTTATAGAAGATGAATATGCGTAGGGCTACTATTTATATTACATTGCATTTATGTATAAAAATAAAATATTGAAATTACAAATAAGGTTTTTGCTTTTTTTTTTGTTTAATGAATGTGGGTCGTCATTGTGACGAAAAAAAGCAGACATCAGTGATTGTGAAAGAGTATGTCTTTTATTTTTTCATTATACTTAGTTTATGTGTAAGTGAAATTTTAGTTATCGGTACTGCTTTAAGCAAACACTTTTTGGATTTTGGATATGTTTTTGGATGTTAATAATGAAAAATTTTAGAAGAAGAATAGATACTTTTTAATTTCTTTTTCCTAAAAGGTGATTAGTTGTAGCTTTATAATTTTGAAACAGATTACCAGTTTCTAAATATTTTGCATGAACTTACCAAAGGTAATATTAAAATTTTAGACTTCATTGATGAAACGTCGTTTTAAAATTTGTTTAATCTGGTGCAGCTTTCAAATGTCAACACGCCTTTTAAATTTTATTTCGTATTTACTTATGTGGAATTTCAGAAAACAGAACAGTTAAAAATGTTCCAAGTTTAAATTGCCCGAGGCTTTTTAAATTTTTAGCTTTTGGACGATATGAAAGTATGCAGGTGAAATGTAAAAAATTCACTTGAACCAATTAATACGTTGCTGATGGCATTTTCTATATTGCCCGAGGGACCGTTTAAAATTTTTGAGCTTCTGGCAATATTAAAATATGCAGGTAAAAGGATTTATTATGTAAATTTTTCAATAATTTTAAATAATTAAGACAGATTGATCGAAAATATTAATCAATAAATTCTTTAAGATTCAAATTAAGAGCAAGTATAAAATTACAAGATTTTGGAAAATCACCCCTTAATCATTTCTTTGGGGCAAAATTAAAAGTTATTTGATAGAAATTGCGTCAAATCACATGAAATTATCTCTTATTATGTCTTATTTTCCCGTTTTAATTGAATTACATCAAATTAATTCCATCTCGATGAATAAATTGATCTCGCTGATTAAATTGATACGCTAGCGGGCTTTTAATTAGAATGTCATTAGAATTTGATTGGAATTTTGATTGGAATTTGGGGTGGGGGTATTCTGCCCCCCTTCTACTTGCCTCGTAACAACTTACTAATTGCATGTTGCCTCATTGTAAGTCTGTGTTACGAATGTACACCAATAAATATGAAACCGCGTGCGCACTTCGAATGGTCGTACTAACATCAACATGAACAGTAGAAAATTTTACAACCGTTCCTGCACGGTTGGACTTGCGCAGTTAGTATGCCGTCAAACAGAGAGTGAATGCAACTTTGTCTTCGTATTTTTTTTAAATATAACTGCTTTTAAGAGCAGTTATGGTTTAAAAGAAAAAATACAAAGACAAAGTTGCATTCACTAACAGTTTATTGGAAAAAGGTGGAGAGAAATTTTCAAAATAAGATATACTTAGCTGAAGGTTAGTTAAAGTCGAGTGTCATGATAAAACAATTCCAAATATTATTGTTTAAATAATATGATTCGTTTATTTACCGTTCACATCTTAAGTGCGTTTCCCATGCTGTTCTGGCCTTCGCAGAGCCGGTAGGGGAGAAATCCGCACCATTACTAAACCACCCCAATAAGTATTACTATGATTGACAACACCGTCGGCTGCGTTGATTTGTGAAAACTGACGTAAACGTCACTTTTCATAACCAACGCAGATGGCGGACAACACAAAGTAAAAAGCCTAATGTCAATTGTGAATAGTATATTTCATTAGGAGTCTGGAAATAAGGATTTTTCCGTGCGCGCGTGACAAATTCTCGTGTGAGGCGAAGCCGAACACGGAAAGTCATGCAAGCATGGAAAATCCATTTCTGGACGTGTAATGAACGATACGTTTTATTATACTTATCTGAAAACAACGCAGAAAAGGATAAGAAGTAAATTTAGAACATTTTATTTTCAAAGTAATAATATAATAATACATCGTAATAGTACCAAATATGATTAACATTTCCATAGCAACGATTTATTTATTATCGGCATTGTTTTATTTTCCGTCAGTTTAATTCATGTCAGTTTTAAAAAATGTACTCGGATGAAAATCCAAATATTCCTAAGAACATATTAGAGCAAGCAGCACAAGCCAGTGCTGATTTGTTACTAGCAAAATCCAGGTCGAGATATGAACACGAGTATCAACTTTTCATGGAATGGCGAGATCTCAGAAAAGTTAAATAATTAACTCTAATTGTATTTTGTTTTGCGCACGGAAAAAAATCGGAGATCGGGAAAAGTTTTTCGTGCGCTGTTCTGAAAATGCCATCTTTACGTCATTGTAAAAGCGGATGAAAACAAGGTGTTTTCAGATAAGTATAATAAAAATATGTTATCGAAACAGCAGATTGGTTCAAAAAATGGGAGTTAATGGCAACTTATGAAATTATCTATTCAACCTACACTTATGGGAAACACCACCTGCTAACGTCTTATTCCCCCCCCCCCGATTTAGCCAGTATACCATGTGACACAGACTCATGGTACACCCCCCTTTCCTCCTTTGTTTCTCTAGCTATATTTCTGAAATTTGGAACATTGAATATGCTCACTAGACGGCACTTTCTGACATATTTGTAAAAAAAATTCAACTTCCGGTTTTTCCGGAAATGACATCAACTTTCGATTTTCAAATTACATTATTGTGTTCGTATTGGTTATACACAAAAAGAGTTAATATGGATGGATACCCCATCGATGGTACTTTCGAATGACGTCAGAGTACCATTATGGTACCATTTAAAAAAATGGAGTTTCGAGTAAAAAAACGTTTTGTTTTACTTTTTTGGCACGTATTTCGAATCACAATACTATTTTAATCGAAAATGCGATAGCATTATTTTGATTATTTGGAATAATTTTAGGGAGTTCATGGATCTCTAGATCGAAAAATAAAATGGGTGTTCTGACAAATGAAATATCAACTATAAGGTATCATTGGATTCAGATAATTACGAAGATTTCAAAAATGTAGTAATATACAGGGTGTCCCATTTGAAAATCGAAAGTTGATGTCATTTCCGGAAAAACCGGAAGTTGAATTTTTTTTACAAATATGTCAAAAAGTGCCCTCTAGTGCAGCATGTTCAATGTTCCAAATTTCAGAAATATAGCTAGAGAAACAAAGGAGAAAAGGGGGGTGTACCATGAGTCTGTGTCACATGATATAACGACATACACAATTACACATCTACAGCCCTGGCGAGAATTTGAACCCTACACCACCGCTGTACTAATTCTCCGAGCTTATGAAATTATTATAATATAACATACGACGCACCTATGAGCGCATTATTTCTATTCACATGCAAAAAAAGTGCAACCGGAAGAGCCGCATACGTATACAGAGTGAATATTAGTAATAGAGAGCAGTCGTACGAAAAAGGTTTTAAAAACAGACTAAAACTACCCTGAAATTTCGAATGACGAACAATTTGAACATTTATTATAATTTTATTCATTAATTTTCATGGTTGCAGCCCCTTTTCTTTATTTTTCCATATGTTAAACTAGAGGCAAGCATCAAGGCGTGTTAAAATGCAACCATTTTTTCAAAAAATTTGGGAATTGGCTAGGCATGTCGTTTCTTAACTGATACGAGCGCGTACGCAAGGATAACACCACAGCCTAACTTTTCCAACTCCGCTGCATTTTTACCACAAGTGTCTTGATTTCCAAAATATGATAAATTAGCAATAATAAAATGTTTTTCTATTTTGGTTCTTTACTGACTACTTTATGAAACTCATTTGGATTTCATAAAGCAACTCTTTAAAGAATTCGAAATTTTATTTTGTTAGGTTGGTGACAACCATGTGGCAGCAAAACCTTCACGCGTTATAAACATAACCTTCAAATTGTAAGTTCTAAAAATTAAGATTATTTAGCGTATTTTTCGCTACTTTGCGTAGCTCGGGTGGGGTGCAAGATAATTCTTCTTCCATCTTATCTTCAAATCTTAGGTGTTTTAAAAATTAAATCACTTTCAAACACAGCTTGTCTAAATTTTAATTTGACAGTAGTTTGAATTGTTTGAAATTGTTTTAAATGTCACCAACAGCCACATAACAAAAGCAAAAAACAAAATTTTCCTAATCGATTATATTTTTAAATTAAAATATAAAATAAGATAATTTTTAACGTTTTTGGACCAAAATAGAAAAAATAGTATAAAATACACGTTTCATAAGACATTTAAGGGCACTTGTCCATTAGAAAACTCGCCGCAAGCGGCTCGTTTTCTAACTTGGACGCGTGCTCTAAAATCATGTCTTATGAAACTTGTTTTTTAATATACTATTAAACGCGTAAAATGCAACATGGCCGTGGTCATTTATTTCGGCTTTTAATCGAATTCGGGTGTCGGTTTTAGCAGATACAGCAAGTAGCTAAAGAATTTTGTTATTTAAGGTGTTTTGTCGAAACTCCCGTAAACGCAATAATATAACTGATCGTGAGTGAGCATTTCACAAATTTTATTAATTAAAGTTCAATTTCAAATTAATATTATGACGTTTTTGCAACATAGCGCATTTGTTTTAGCTGCATTAAGAAACGACATTGTTTCCACAATTGATTCCCAGGCACGATGACTTTTTTTATAAGATATATTAATATAATTAACTTTTAAAAAAAAAGAAAACCGACTTCAAATAAAAACACAAAAGTGACATAAGTTAACTAAAAAGCAAAAAATAAATGTTTTTTATACAACAGTTTAATACTTATTTGTTGTTCCGTTTAATGTAATTAACAAATTGTTGCTTATTATATAATTATTAATTGTTTTATAATTTTTAAGTCGGTGCCAAGTAAAACATAAAAATTCGAATCTAATTTGTTATTGCAGCAAGGTATATAATTTTTATGTTTTACTTGGCACCGACTTAAAAATTATAAAACAATTAATAATTATATAATAAACAACAATTTCTTAATTACATTAAACGGAACAACAAATAAGTATTAAATTGTTGTATAAAAAACATATACTTTTTGCTTTTTAGTTAAATTATGTTACTTTTGTGTTTTTATTTGAAGTCGGTTTTCTTTTTTTTAAAAGTTAATTATTTTACAATTTTAAGTGATGGGTAGACCTAGTAAGGATGCTTCTCGAATGAGGAAATGACGGCTAGTTGAAACGGAAGATGAAATACGGAAACACTAAAAAGTCGGTTAAAAAAATAGATTTTGAGGAGTATCTTCGAAGTTCAAGCTCCAATACCAATGAAATTATAATGGGGCCACCTTGGAACTATACTGAACCCAACACAAAAAAATCATTAAAATCGGTTCATAAACAAAAAAGTTATGCCCGAACATACATAAAAAAAAAGAAATAAAAAGCAAATAAAAAACATATATACAGACGAATTGAGAACCTCCTCCTTTTTTTTGAAGTCGGTTCAAAATTGGGTGGGATTGCTTTGCAACTAATTCAGTGTGGGCAAAATACACTATGGAAAATGCACTTAAAATATGAACAGTGAATAAACGAAACATATTTAAGAATATTCGGAATTTCCATTTTTCTTAACATTCCAGCAAAACGTATGGTTCCTCTATAAGAGATGTTTTGCATTGTGGCTGTCAAAATATACAGTGTGAAACTGACAAACGTGCTTTTATCAGGTGCTTTAACCGCGTCTTTATGTAAATATTTGGTTTCTTTAACAAATAATTAAATAGGGGAGTATGCACCTAACTAAACGACCTCATTACAATTAAAAACATATGTTTTTTCTTTTACAAACTGAAGAATGTGGCCGCAAGTTCATCTACCCGTATTCATGGAAAAGTGATATTTAGTTGCATCTCCGCAGTCCCAGTGTCCTAGATTTACGGAAATTAGGTCACGGAACTTTAGCTTGAAAGAACTTTCCCCGGCCCCCAGTGTTGACGTCACAATTTGGACAAACTTATTTTCTAAAAAGTTTTATCAGTTGGAATCGTATGAGTCTGGTCGCTGTTTTAGTTCAATTGGATCCTCAATGATTGGTTTCTTTAGTCAGCAGGTTGACGGATGGATCGGGTTCCTGAAAATTGTGGAATGAATATCCGGATAGGATCATGCACAACATCTCGTAACCGATTATGTCTTTAATCGAATAACATAGCAGCAGGTTATGTTATTTTTTTATAAAAACAATGAATGACAAATTTTCTAACATACACTGCAGTTTACTGAAAATTCCACTAGCAATTTTTATGTTTGCAACTGACGTAATAAATTTGAATAACAGGTTAAATAAATACAACAGATAACACTAGAACTGCACTAATACAAACAATTAATAAATAAATGTTCAAAACATTTGCGACCTTTGTAAAGCATGCTTAGAAGCTCATCTAAAATAAACTCTATAATCTGTGTGTTAGTAACTATGGGGCGCCGTTTAGGACATAAATATTCCTTTTTATATACATAATTTCTGTGCTATATATATTTTTTATTGGTAAATTATATATAAATTTCATATTATATATATTTCTTGGTAATATGTATTTTTACAAATATATTTTTTTGCAAATACATAGTTTTGCAATTATATGTTTCTGCAAATACATATTTTTGTTAATATATATTTTTAGTAATACATAATTTTACAAATATACTTTTTCGCAATTATAGTTTTTTGCTAATACATAATTTTTAAAATAAGTTTTTTTACAAATATAGGTTTTTAGTTTTATATAAATTTGACCTTTTACAATTTTCGACCAGATGGCGCAACTTCAGGAAAAGTATGTAATTTGTCCATGTTCAACTTAGCAACATGGCTACTATTCATACAGCGCAGGATCTCTGCGGGAGCGGGAATTTGTTGTTATCATTAACCTCAGTGAAACAAATATAGGCGCCGGGCCGGGTAAAAATTGCTACGGGGGTGAAACAATGTATTTGATGGGAACCGGGAACGGTTATTTGATGACCGTGGAAGCCGGGAGGGCTTACTTACAATTCTCCTCACATATTTAAATTTGTTAAAATCAAACCGTCTAGAAGCGCTTGCTTTACAAAAACGGATTCCTGTCATTATACAGGGTATCCCAGAAAAGAGTCATAGAGTGAATTCATGACCTACAAATAAGACAAAAAGTTTTAATAAACGTGTGTCGTACAATGCTTCGCCTTCGAGTTCGAGCTTTGAACTTTTAAAGGTGGGCTCTTAAAAACTTCTTTATTTGTTAATATTTGAAAACCGCCCTATTACGTAATACACGAATTTTGCAAGCGATCATACTTGTGAAAACCCTATGTTTCACACTAGTTTTACAATACAAAAAATTTTCAGAAGTTACCAAAATTTGGGGCTCTTTTCTAAATAACTTTTTTTGTACTAATTTTTAACTTTTTTATTCAAAAATTTTATTTCTTCAACAAAAACACGGAAAAGGTACAGCTGGATTCATACAAGGATGCAGTAGCGAAAGTTGCGCACTAGCATTTTCGGTGGAAGGGGAAGCGCGGGTTTTTAAATTCTAACGCAGTGCGCCAAGCATTTAAAGCCGTCCGCGTACGATCTGACGTTCGGGATACGCTAGCTACTGCATCTTTATATGAATCCATCTGTACTCCTATTGCAAGACGCTAAGCCTAAAGGTTTTCAACATAATTAAATTTGAACGGCCGAGTGGTTCCTTAAAACCCTTTGAGTGCTCCAAGAGGAGTTAAGTCGTAAACACTTGCAGTGGCTGAGGCCGGGTTGACGCGTTTTTTAAATTTTCTATACTTTCAGTATTATAGGAAACTACTGATTTCATGCAAATTTTCGAATTCAAAATTTTGACGGAAATACATGTTTTGGACCACCATGAACCCAAAAAAGTGGTTAAAAAAAATTTCTGTCTGTGGGTGGGTGAGTGGTCTTCATAACTCTCATATAGATGGTTCGTTTTCAATGAGCTTTGGATTGTGATAGTCTATCAATCATTCATCGGGGAAATAAGCTTTTTAAAAATCCGAAACCGGATGCGAAAGTTAGACATGTTTTTTTTATTATCGGTATTATCAATATTATTGATATTATCGATTTAGTCTCAGATATGTTTTTCTACCTCGTCTACAAAAGTGTCTTAAACAGTTCATTAATCAGTGGAATAATCATTCTTTGAGTACTGTTGGAGGATATACTCCATTGCAATTGTGGCAGTTGGGAATGTCACAAAATAGCTATGAACATATTTGGGAAGACCCCATATATAACGAAACTCCTGTTGAATATGGTGTAGACTATGAGGGACCTATTCCACCAATAATTACTGAAAATAATATAGAAATCCCCGAGGTAGATGTTCACCTAGTTGATCTTGAGCAACAACTTGCTACTATTGTCCCCGATCCATTAATAGATGATGGACGTCATGGTATTCTCCATTATTTAGGTATCCGTAATTATTTAAAGACTGTATTAACATAATGTACTCTATTTTGCTTTTTGATACTACAAACTCAATCACCTTTTATAATAAATAAAAATTGAAACAGAGTATTTTTTTGCATTAACTAGTGTCCTTTCTACGTTTGCTAGCAATTGATATATTGTAATGGGTAAGTTACCAAAAGTAAAACCGCAGTTATATTTTGTTTACCAATCAACAGAAGATATTACAGAATTGACAACATTCATGCCATTCCTAGTCCCTTGTTTATAATTGAAAGTAATGCTGGGAGTTACTTTCTTTTTTAAAATTTTCATTTGACTATGAAATTTATGAAAAAACCAAATCTTTATAAAAAACTGATTAACATTTTCAAAATTTTTACTCTAAATTGTAGTTGGAAAATACTTAAATATTAAAGTAAGGCCTCTTTATGCTTCCTTCAAATGTTTATTAAATTAATAAATAATATTCTTATGTAGAAAAAAATATATTTATTCATACCAAAATTAATAATAATTTAATTAAATCGGATTACAAATATGTAACATAACAATTAACTATTTTATTAAAAGAAACTTAAACTTGTATGTCATTTGTACTCGTAAATAAACTAGATTATTTATTGCATGCACGTACTTATTTACGAAAAGTATACTACCGAGACCAAAGGATTAAGCGAGAGCAAAAACAGAACCATTTTTAATACCAAAATTCACATCTTTCTTGAAATTTTAATAATTTTGATGTATTATGGGTAAATGTAATTCTAGTCCACAGGTGTTTCCTCTTGGAAATCTACTGCAGTCGTTATGTAAAAAGTTTATTACAATTTTCGCATTGAATCCCATGGCTGGAACAGAACATGCAGTAGTCTCTGTTGCAGTAACTATTTCTTGGCAAGGCCTGATGTATATCGGCTTTTGATTGAATATTCGTCTAAGAGCATGCCCTTCCAATTCTTCCTCCGATGGCAGATTAGGTTTCATCAATCTACCACCCAATGGTACTAAAATATTGAAGTTTTTACCACCGAGATGAGTGGAAAATAAATCAGCAAAGTAGTTCGTAATTTGTGTTTTATTCCAATTACATTCAAATTTCACATCTGTTAATGCCATTCCTAGAAAAAAAAAAAGAGAAAACTACTAACTTGCATAAAACAAATTTGAGAACAACCATTGTTTATCTTGTTATAGAAAACAGTCAGTGTTTG
The DNA here is from genome assembly GCA_958336395.1 of Ctenicera cuprea. Taxonomy (NCBI): domain Eukaryota; kingdom Metazoa; phylum Arthropoda; class Insecta; order Coleoptera; family Elateridae; genus Ctenicera; species Ctenicera cuprea. Next base: position 44,938,796 of record OY284486.1, on the reverse strand, counting down.
GAAGGATACGTTTGAAAAGTATCGAGATAACGATACTTAATACTTTATGAAAAAAGTATCGCGATACCGATATCCGATACTTTTTCAGAGATATCACGATACCGATAGTAGAAATTTAAAAAAATATTGGGATACAATTAGCAATACTTTTTTTAACTGGTACAGTGGCGGGGTAAAAAAACTTAATTTATACAAGTCGGTTAAATTAGTAATTTAATTCTAAAAATAATTAATAATATAATAATTTTCATAGTAACATCATTAGTGGGATACTTTGACAAATGCCTTTTTTAAAATAGGATTATCTGTTTTTTTTTGCCTTTTTAGAGTGGTTTGTGCTTATTTGGTTAAATTCGAAAAACCATGGCGCGAAAATTTTTGTTGTAATTTTAAAAGTGCATTTTCTGAATATCAGACACCTTTTTTTCCCAATAAACGTTAATACAACTAATTAAGCTGTGAATTTTTAAGATTTTAGTATTCGAATATTCATTTCAACTTTTATTCGAATATTTGAGTATTTGAATATTTAAATGGTCAAATAATTTTGTTTAAAAAAAATTCTAATTGAAATATTCAAATTATTCTAATACGATTCCCAGCTTTCCAACAATGAATATGAGGGAAATCAGAATATTGTTAGCTGCAAGTTTCTGAAAAATTTATTCGATGTGTATTCTTAAATTGTTTTTGATTTGCTTGATTTTTATCTCTCACTTGAACGGGGGAGGGCGGTGTTATAGGGGCCCATCCTCAATCTGGAACCCAGGCCCCACAACTTCTCGTTACGCCACTGTACTTCCGACTACTGAAAATAGTTCCTACTTAAAATTGCTGGCATTGCTCAAATATGAATAGGTATCGAGGTAATCATCAATTTAAAAAAAAGCCACATGGTTACTCGGAATAACATGTTGTCACCTTAATAACATTTAAAACAATTTTTCAAACTTTAATTTTAACACTTCAATATTTAAAGTTAATTTCATTTTTATTCAATATCTTTACAAAAATTTAAGTATATCGACCCTCGTATTTTTGAAAAGAGAAAAAAAATAAGCTTTCTAATGGTATCTTATTATCACAAAACTTAAAATTTAGTGCTGGAACAATATACCCTTCGCTGAATCACCCGGTGAGTCAGTCTAATTTCATGGTATCTTAGTTCACATTAAACGTACAGCAAACCTATATTTGGTACATTATTGGATCACAATACAAAACCAGAATGTACCTGTCTCGTAAGCTCTAGATTTCTGATTTCCTTTTAAAGTTCCACACATGTTTGGATTTTTTACCAGAATAACATCTCTATTAAATGTACTTTGTGTTTTCTTTTTGGAATGTCGTGAGTTCATACGAGATGGTGCAGAATTTCCCCTGATACTGGGAAATAGTCTGTTCAGTTCTTGCCTTAGTGGTCTAGGTCTTGCCCTCTTATCGGTTCTTGCCTTGCTATTCTTGGTTCCTGTATTCTAATTTCAGTTGACACGGTTTCTCGAGCACTCATAGCTCTCACAGTGTTTTCAAGACTGTCCCTCAATTGAGGGCTTTGTAAAATTTGTGAAACGATATTTCTAACATCATCAGCATTTTCCATTGCAGTAGGTACCTGCAAAGCAACGGCTAATTTTACTGGTTTTCTACATGAATTAACATATAATCGCATTTATTGGTAATCGAATACTCGTTGTTTGGTGTTATTAAGCACATAACAGGAATAATTCTCAACCAGCCATTTGCACAATATTTGCCATCAGTTTAATTTTTTTAAGATATAAGCCGACGTTAAATAAATATAAAGTACTTACAAAAAAACACTCCACACTCCACAGAACAATACTAGAACCTCCCACTACAAGAAAACTATAGATTTTTTTATTACTTAAAAAAGGTTTGTTTGTTTGAGGTTAACCATCATAACAACTTCAGGCTTCACGCACATTACTTATACTGCACGCAGGCACGCTTTGTTGCCAAGTTGAACATGGACAAATTACATACTTTTCCTGAAGTTGCGCCATCTTGTCGAAAATTGTAAAAGGTCAAATTTATATAAAACTAAAAACCTATAATTGTAAATAAACGTATTTTAAAAATTGTATATTAGTAAAAAACTATATTTGCGAAAAAGCATATTTGTAAAATTATATATTACTAAAAATATATATTTACAAAAAAATGTATTTGCAGAAACATATAATTGCAAAACTATATATTTGCAAAAAAATATATTTGTAAAAATACATATTACCAAAAAAGTATATATAATATGAAATTTATATATAATTTACACAAAAAAATATATATAATATGAAATTTATATATAATTTACCAATAAAAAATATATATAGCACAGAAATTATGTATATAGTAAGAAATATTTATGTCCTAAACGGCGCCCCATAAGTAACTGTGTCATTCATTTATTTTTGTAGAAAATAACTTAACCTGCTGCCTACGCTCAAAATTTTCCTGAAATTTTCGCATCAATGTATCTAAAGGTAAAAGTAAGTAAAAGTAGTGTTTTGTTTTACTTCCATCAGTTCATGGCCTACTAGAATTTTTTCCAAATAAATTAAATGACGTGGTCTTACCATGGTACTCTTACGAAATTTTTATTTTCTGTAATAAATGCTCAAATCTCAAACGAAATGCAAAGTGTGACACATCGTTGAAATTATAATTAAAAACTCTATTCAAATATGACAAAAATTTATAATGTAATAACAAGAAAAAAAAGTTGACAGTCGAAAATGAGCAATGGTAACAGTTATACCAAATCTGATAAAAAAATTTAGATTCAGCATGAAAAAGCGTCTTAATAATGCCTGAACTAGAAATATGTAACATAAATGATAAATGAGTTATAGCCGAAAACAACAAATCCAAAATTTCAGTTTTTTCAGTTCTTTCAGAAACTAAGCAAGATAGGTCTAATATCTTTTTAGATTATTAGTGCGCATAAAATTCCACAACTTTAATCTCTAATTTGACCATCGTTGTATCTCTTTAAATAAGCGATATCCCCATAGGTAACACGCAATTTGATACATCCTGTATAGTAATAATAAGAAGTATTTGAGATTTTTGTACAGCTAAAATCTTTTGTGTAGTCAATGGTAGGTGCCATGCAGTTTAAAGTACCATCTGTATCTATAGCTGAAACATTTTACAATTTATTGCAAAAAGATTTGCGTTCCAAAACTTTTTTACAGCCATGGGGCAAGTGCAAGAAAACCTTTTCATATAGTAAAACAAGACTTTTTTAAATTAAATTAAATTAAATTAAAATTTTGAAAAGTTAAAACTCCATTTTTAAATTCTCAAAAATTTCTTACAGCCATTATTATTATTATTATTATTATTATTATTAAAAACAATGTATTTAAATTTGTAGTGAAGGAAGTATGTTAATATAATTATTATAAATAAAATAATTATAAACTAACTTCAACAGGTATTAATTATTAATTTATTACTGTTTATCAATCATGTTATTTATAATATGTTAATATGAACTTCAACAAAGTCAAGCTCCAACTTATTATTAATAATTTGCAAAAAATAAATAATTAGTAGTTATAGCTATAGTAATGTAACCTACAATAATTATATGGAATTAGTTTAACATGAGCACCAAATCGCAATTGGCATAAGACAGATTTAGTATGACACTAAAATAATCCAATAACACACTTCTCATTGAAATCAGAACAATAACATTTACAACTATTTAAAAAACGTGCATGGAACAAGAATTTAGGATGGGTTTAGAGAGTGAGTGGGGTAACGCCTAAATGTAGGCAACCAATAATTTCTTTCACGAACTTAATTTTCATAGATAGGTACCTATGTGTATTAAAAACTAATTCGGCGTACGCCGTTTTACTTTTTAACACAGTCGCATCTACACGACTTAATGTGTGTATTAAAAGTAAAACGGGGCGCCATAATTACCGGAGAACGTCAGAACGATATCTGAACATGCTATGTACTTATGATCAGTGGTTGGAAGTAATGAATTACAAGTAATGCATTACTGTAATTAAATTACTTTTTTCGGTAATAAGGAATGTAATGCATTAATTTAATTGATAAGTAATTAGTAATTTGAATGCATTACCTTTTTTTGGTAATGTGATGAAAAAATACATTACTTTTGTCATTACTTTCATATTCAACAGAATAAATAATCAGGATATTGAGAATATCATTCATCAGTCATGACATGACAAATCCGGGTAAACCTGGGCCAACAAAATCCTTATTTTCCTAGAATAATGAGTAATACCTACAGCAATGAGTGAAGGAATGTTAAGTAAGGTTTCATAGGAAATTTGTTGCTTGGTTGAGAACGAGGTACTTAGTTCGTGTTCCAAAAATTAAAATACTTTCGTGCAACATATTAGCATCGTCTAATTTAAGAAAACATCTTGTGCTAAGTACTAAGTACCTAGTATAAAACTACCCTATTATTTGAATGTTACAGATATTTACTTATTATTAATTCCAAATTTGTAGCTATACCTAATACTCATACATTTTGCCAATTACCCTTATTTTATATGTACAATGTTGTACAGTGTGAAATATCTGTATTGTAACATTTTAGGAAAGCTTAATTGGATGTTGATTAATTTTTGCTTTTGGCAGCAGACGTTTTTAAAATGAAACGTCACGCTCTAGCAGATAACAATTTTGAAACGCAATTGTTGTTAAATTTAAACACGGAATATGTAGAATACATTTTTTTTTAAATTATTGTGTTTTGTGTGGTGTAATTATTAGTAGTATTTAATAACGACAAAAGTAATGTTTAAAATAATGCATTACTTTTTTCGGTAATTACTAATTGTAATGCATTACCTTCCACGTAAAGTAATTAGTAATGAGAATGCATTCTTTTTTGTCTAAATAATGAGTAATTGTAATACATTACTTTTAAAAAGTAATGTTCCAATCACTGCTTATGATATACCAAGATTACGCAATTATGGTATTGAAAACATCATCTTCATGCAACATGGCACAACTCCTTATATTTATGGCCAGTAAAGAATCCCTCGCCTGCACCTTATACTACCTACAGCAGATCACAATCTGCCAGATTTATGCTTCTGGGCCTACGTTAAAGAAAGGACCATTCAGCAGGTAAAAGAATCATTTTCAAAACAAGTAGCAGCTAGTCTGGACAATATACTCGAGGATGACGTCTATTGTGTAAAAGAATGGTTGTTCTTTGTTGAAGAAAAAACTGGCGGACATATTCAATATTTAAGCCGAATTGGATATTTGTACATGGTGTTCCATGGAGCACGGGGCATCACATTTTAACCAAGTAGTAATTTTGTTAAAATCAAAAAAATTGAATACAAAATTGTATGACTACCTGCTTGTCTTGATGTTTATGAAATAAAACGAACATTTTCAGTATAATATAAAATAAAATACTTCGATAACATCGTTTTCAATAAAAATGTTGCAAGAACATAAATAAAAGACAAAAAATTAAGTACATTAAAAAAAAGTTTTTGAGAATTGAACTTGGGATCCTCGCTTTGCAGAGTGGCTGCTGCATCTCAAGACCACTCCCGCTAAACATACTGATAAACTATATGCAAACTTACTTTTTAAGAAAATTACATTTCCAAATGAAATCTACTGTTTTTGAATAACCCTATACAACTGGTCAAAAATATACTGAAAACTATGTTTTGATGCGGGCGTGTTAAAATATTTTTCCACTATATGGTTGTAATTTCTCTTCACTTTTGACAAGCGCGTAAAAAAAAATAGCGTATGCAACACTCATGCGATTGTAGACCTCGCCTATCGGCTCCGTCTACAACGTTCGCATTTGTGCAAAGAATTGCTCTTTTGGCACTTGTTGCGTATTATATAGTATTTTCTATTGGAGCGGCGTGCGAACGTTTGCATTCGTGCAAATAAATTGCTCTTTTGTCACTTGTTGCATAATATACAATTTTCTATGCGCGTATCAAAAGTGACAGTTTTTGACACATTTTTTGCTGTCAAAACTGGACTTTTTAAACACTAGTGCCAAAAAAAAAAGTTATAAGTACTAGTGCGAAAATAGATATTTATTATACAAGGGAAAAAAGTAATAGATTTTAGCTCGAGGTGTCTGTTTGTCTCCCGACGCGAAGCGGAGGGAGACACTCACACCGAGAGCTAAAATCTTACTTTTTTCCTGTGTATAATACATTATTTTTTTCTGTGACGGGAAAAAATGCAATATATTGAAAAACATATACAATAAAGTCGGAAAATTGGTCAACGTGGAATTTGAATTTTTAAACTAGTAAGCTGTTGTAGCGGGGAAAAAAGTAATTACTTTTTTCACACGTGGTAAAAAAGTAATCACTTTTTTCCCCGGGTAGAGGGAAAAAAGTAATTTCATGAAAAGTGTCAAAAAGTGACACTTTAGTACCTGTCAAGAGTGACAAAATGTTCAACTTTTTTCCCGTCGCAGAAAAAAAGTTTTTAAGCACTAGTGCGAAGAAAATGTTTATTTATTCCTATATTTTAATTTACTTATTAAGTTTGCGCTGCCTATACTATAATGATACCCATTTCGATACAGATTTTCATTATAAAATGACCCAAACTGACCAATAGCAGCAAAGCATTGTTTTTTTAATTAACCAGTCGTAGAAAAAATAGTGTATGCATCTCTTATATAATGGCTATTAATATATATTTTAGTTGCATAATATACTATTTAAACACTACTGCGAAAAAAGTTTAAAGCAAAATCTATCCAACCCATAGTAACAGCATTAGGCCAAATCAAATTCATACCGTCAGATACTAATCAAAGGTACCTAACTGCAAAAAAATGGTTCTCTATTTTTTGCAAATAATCTTTGTAATTTCTCTCCATTTTTGACACGCGCGTAGAAATAACGTGTGCAACACGTGCCAAAGAGCAGTTTTTGCACTCATGCCATTGTAGACCTCTCCTATCGGCTCGGTCTACACAGGGCCGTCGGAGCCCCTGGACTAAGAATTTGTAGCGGCCTAACAGTAGAGGTAACATTTGAATTTAGAATAAAGCATAACTGGAAAAAACAGTCCCGGAAAAAAACGGTAAAGAAATCTCTGAAAAAAGACACTGGATAAAAAATCCCCACGAAAACAAAGCCCCAGGAAAAAACTCAGGAAAAAAAACTTGGAAAAAAAACAGTAAAAAAGGCCCGAAAATAATCCCGAAACAAATCCTTGATAAAAAAAAGATAAATTTTGATATCAAAGAAATGGTTTTTAGAAAATGTTTGCTGGTGTATGGGTGGGTTTGTATGTGAGAGTGTGAGTAACGCGTTATAACTCCCGAACGGATGATCCAAAGTCGATGAGCTTCGGAATGTCAAAACATTCAAAAGCAAAAATTCACCGTCAAAATAAGCTTTTAAAGATATTGGAATTTGGAAGCGGATTTAGACATGTTTTGTGGTAGCATTATACCGGAAAAAATTTTTTCTGAAACGCGAAACGGAATTTGATAGAAGACCTTAGGGCACATCAAACTCTAACTTTCGAGCTTCAAAATGGCGGCCGATATGATTTTTTTTGAATTTTCACATTAACGCATTATTACTCAAAAACGAGTTCACAGATCGGGATGAAGTTTGGTATTAAAATAGCCCAAGAATGGACACTCAGCGCAGGCGCATTTACACTGTTTTATAACCAGACCAGATGTGTTTTGTCTACCTGTTAGATTAATGGCGATACTGTTGGTATCTGCCGAGTTTCCACTAGTTGGCGCACCAACATATTTGTGATTCACTAAGAGGATTATTGTGAAAAAATCAAAACAAAAAATAAATACATATATAGTGCTATGATATGTATGGTCTTGTATTTACTAGAAATCAATTCCCTAATTATATTTTTTATGAGACTCTTTTATTAACTTTCTCAGGGTCGTTATTAAGCTTAGAAAAAAAAAAATTAATAATTAAGTTTCAAAAAGAAAACAGACAAAACAATATCAACGTTACAAAAGCTTTTATTCAATAAATCAATTTTGGGGTCAAATTTTCGAAAAATCAAGAATTTTCTTCTAATACTACTGTTCTTAAAAACTAAACACTTATCTTTGTGTCGTCTTATCAAAATATCCTTCACTCGACAATCGTTGAATGTTCTTCTCCCTCTTCTCTGGTTTGCAGGTTCCTCAAAAAACCACAGCACTCGCCTTTGGTTAGAATCCTCCTCCGCTGTAGTACCAATATGTACTGGACTGCTTTTATGTGTATTTATACTTGGCGTTTCTTCAATGAAAACTGGAAACACGTTCTGGACCGTTTTTATATTTTTATTCTTTTGGATTTTTCCACAATTAGTTGACAGACACTTGTATCCGTTTTATAATAGCTTCTTTTCAATTCAAAATCACTTTTAATGTCTTATAACTCATTTTTCTTTCTCTTTTCTTTCAGAGAATATAAAATCCTGTGTCATTGTTTACAGGACGAGCCGTAACTAACTAATAAGTTTTTACTTGCTTTTGTCTTCCTCTTGATCTTTCATATTTTTTTAAAACAAATAAATCTCGTCACAATGAGTATTCTTTTATACATTTGTCAAATTGACATTCAAATCCATAACCCCCACAAATAACATTTATCGATGCACAAACAAGTAAGTCTAAAACTTCTTATAAATTAAAACTTTTAAACCAATTCTGAACTAAATTATAATTAAAATTAACATAAACAATAATCGTATCAATTCGATTGTGTTCTTCTTTCTTTCAGAGTAAACAAAACTTCAGAAATATGAAAATACAAACGATATAATGATAACCACATCATTTGAATTTTAAAAACAAGAAATTACCGCAATAATACGCAACCCTGAGTTTATAAGTTTGAATACCAAAACCTTACAGTCTTCACAAACCTCCAAACGTAAATTCTTCCAGGAATTACAATACTCCAGTCAAATCATACAACTCCGAATATCATAGCATTTTTGCCCCCAGATTAAAATAAAATTTTAGAATATTGAACAAAATAAGTATTATAAAGAAAATTTTATTTTCATCGATTTCAACATTAAACTTCTTTAATATTGTAAGGAAAAATCATTGAAATATGAAATCTACCTCTTATTCTGCCACTCTCTAACTCAGCTAACTCAAAAGTATTCTCTCCAAAAATCCTATTTATTTTGAAAGGCCCTATATAAGATAACTGTAGTTTTGCACAAATCTTTTCAGCCCTATTTGCAACTTTTAAATTTTTAACTACTACTAAATCACCTATCTGATAAAACTTCTTTCTTTTTAAATTTTTCTTCTTTCTTCTTTCATACTTGTTCAATACTGCGTTGTTTTTGATTCTTGCTTGTTCTAAAATCTCACGTATATCTTCTATTACCTCCGCACCTTTCCAAGGTCTTTCTGGTGAAATGTTTTTCATCAACAGTATTAGTGGCACTTCTGTTATTGAATTGGGTACTTCATTCATAAATGTTTGTATTTGAGGCACATATTTTACCCATTGTTCATGATTTCTGTGCGTTGAAATTCTAAGAAACTTTATAACTTCTTTAACATATCGCTCTGCAGGATTCGCACAAGGATGTCTTATGCTACAAAATCCAACCTGTATATTTCTATTCTTACAGAACGTAATAAACCTATTGTTCCTAAAATACGTCGCATTATCTGCTAAATTTTCTTCGGCACACCAACTTCTTCTATAAATGTTCTAATACACATTATTGCGTGATTTGTATTACAACTTTTTCCTGGATATAATTTCACAAATTTTGCACAAATATCCGTAATAACCAAAATATGACAAAAGTTATATTGTCCTGGTACTAAATTTCCTATATAATCTATGGCAATAAAATCTAATGGATTTTCAACTCTTATGCTTTTAATCGCGTTAATATTCTTGTAATTCTTCTCTTTTGTAAACAAACAATGCTCACAATTATTTTTATTTCCTTTACCAAAGGCAAATCATTCTTTGTGTAGAAACATTCTCTGAAAACTAACCATGTCTTTCTTATTCCAATATGACCAAACTTGTCATGAATTTCTTTTATCACTTCTATTGCGAATTCTTTATTTAAAACATATAAATCCTTCTCATTGATTACTTTTACCAAAAATCCCTGTTCAATTTTAAAACCTTTTATAATTTGATTATTACTTTCTTCTATCATATCACGTGGTATCTTTATTTCTTCCACTTGCTGTTGTACGTGAATTCGTTCTTTTGAGTATCTGTCTTGACCCCTTAATTCTTGCAAGCCTATTAAGATCTGGTTTATTTTACCATTTTGATTATCTTTCCTGCTTAAATAATCAGCAGTCACATTTTTTTACCAGGTCTATGTCGGACTTCAAATGAATACTCCTGTAGAAATAAAGCTCAACGGTACAAACGATTATTCAAAAAATTCTTTTTCTTCATAAAAGTTAAAGCCGAATTATCAGTTTCCAAAATGAATTTATTTCCAGTTAAATAAAATTTCAATTTATTTATTGCAAATATTATTGCCAGCATCTCCTTTTCAGAAATGGTGTATCTTGCCTCGTATCCTTTTAACACTCTTGATATAAAACATATAGGAACTTCTTCACTATTTTGTATTTGCACCAATTCAGCCGAAATTGCAAAGTCTAAAGCATCTGTTCGAAGTTAAAACTTTTCTTTGAAATTCGGGTATCTTAACCGTAGCTCGTTGTAGAAATTTTCTTTCATTTGTTCAAATGCTTTCTCTCTTTCTTGTGTCCAACTCCATTTTTCCTTAATAATTCTACCAATGGTAACGTTAATTCGGAATATTTCGGTATGAACTTCTTGTAGTAGTTCAACATTCCAAGAAAACCACGTAAAGTTTTCAAATTCTTTGGCCTGGGAAATTCTTTAATACTAGTGATCCTTTCATCACTAATTTTCACACCATTATCACTTATTTCATATCCCAAGTATCGGACTTGGTCTTTCATAAATTCTCATTTTTCTATATTTAATTTCAATTTTACAAAAAAAAGCCATTTTCTTGCATTTCCTTTAAAATAATACTTAAATATCTTAAATGTTGTTCTTCAGTTTCACTAAAAATAAGAATATCATCTACATAATGCACACAAAATTCTTCAAACTCATTTAATATCTTCTGCATAGCTCTCACTAGCGCTGCACACGACGTTGATAAACCAAAAGGTACAACTTTAAATTGGAAAATTTCTCCATCTACATTGAAACCTGTATATTTCCTTGAACTTTCTTCTAACGGAATTAACAAAAAAGAACTCTTGAGATCGAGTTTCGAAAAAATTATCTTATTACTTATTCTTGCCAATAAACTGTCAATCGTTTACGGAGATTTATATTGTGGTTTGGTAATGTTGTTTATTTTACGGGCATCTAAACACAATCGAAGGGTACCATTTTCTTTTCTCAACAACCACCAAAGGGTTCACGTAACTAGTTGTGGATTATTCTATAATATTATCTGCTAACATTTTATTTATTTCTTCTCTAACTTGTATTCTATACGAAAAAGGTATTGGATAAACTTTAACATTAAATGGAGTTTTGTCATCTACTTCAAGTTATGTATGTGATTTTTTGCTACACACGGCTTTTCATTAATGAGGTCAATATTTTCACGTACCAGGTTATTTAATTGTACTTTATATTTCCAACAAGGGATTTCAATCTGCTCCTCCTTTATAAAGTCACTTATGAAATAATTATTTATTTTAATATTATTATTATTATATAATCCATCTTTTGTCCATTTTATTTTATCATTATTTATTATAATACATTTATATTCGCCGTCAACTTTAACCCCTTCTTGTTCTATGAAATCTATTCCAATTATAAAATCTAACTGTAACTCTGGTACTACCAAAAATCTTGTCACATAATATTGTAGACACTTTTTTCTTCGTTGCAGACAACAACTCCAACTTCCCTATTTTAATTGTTTTTCTGTTAAAGCTTTATTTTCCAAAATTATATTTTCTTCGACTAAAGACGCTTGCGCCCCTGAATCAATTAAAGCCAAATAAAATTTGTTACTAAAATTTAGACGAATGAAAGGCAATTGTACTTCCTCATATTGTTCTTCATCATCAGATAATAAGAATTCTTTTGGGTGGCCGTAAGTGGCTGTTAAAAACCAACAATCATAAACAGCATTTAAATAAACGAAGTATTTTTTTCTTTTAACGAAAGTGGTTCTTTATGAACTTGGGCCACCTCAATATTTTCTTCCTGTCTCTCTTCTTCTGACTGTTCATCACGTCCATAATCTTTTCTTTTACCAAAAGTAACCGTATGGATCTTCCTTTGACCATACTCATCATTTTTATCTTTAATGATTCGTTCATACCTATTTCGCCAATCCCCATTCCGGTTATTAAAATTACCATTATTCTTATTGTTGTCATTATATCTTTCTCTGTTATAATTATTGTTATTACCATTATAATCGCCCTGATTCAGGAGAAAGAAGAATTCTTTGAAAATTTGACGCAATTGTTAGAGACGGAAATGAAACACAAAGAGGTAGTATTGATGGGCGATTTCAACGGACGGGTAGGAAGAAGAAAGAAAAATAATATAGTCGGAAAACATGGAGAAGAAGTGGAAAATGATAACGGAACCAGGCTGATAGAAGTATGTGAACAATATGATTTAAAAATAACAAATGGATTTTTTGAGCATAGGGAACAACACAAATATACATGGACCCAGCCCACTAAAAAACAAAAATCTATCATTGACTATCTGATTATTAGGCAAAGCTCTCCGATTGAAACATTGGATGATAGAGTACAAAGAGGGACTTCCTGTTCATCAAACCATTTCCTAGTGAGAGCTAAACTATGTCTAGTGTATAAATATAGGAAAAGTATAATCAAAACAGAACCAAATACAAAATATGTCGAATGGCCTAAATATAACTTAGAAAGCCTTCAGAATAAATCAACTGTATTCTTATACAAAGTAAGACTCGCTCAAAAGATGAGAGAAGTACCTAACGGAAATACCGAGCAAAGATATAATATGCTAAAAAAGGGTATCCACCAGGCAGCTAAAGAAGCTATAGGCCAAAAGGAAAAAAGACAATATAAAAGGAAAAATGATGTTTGGTGGTCAGAAAATCTAGAAAATCTCGTAGAGGATAAGAAGAAAGCATATCAGAAATGGTTATCAACAGGAGATGCAGAAGATAGAAAAGTTTACATGAGGTACAATTATTCAGTGAAGAAAGCAGTAAAAAACGTAAAAAAATGAATACTGGGAAAGAAGATGCACCGAAATAGATAACTTGATGGGAAGCTCAAAATCAAGAGAAGCATGGAAGACAATAAGATCATTAAAAAATAACAGACAAGAAAGGACAAAAATAGACGCAATTGGCATAGATTCATGGAAGGAACACTATAAAGAACTGTTAACGGAAGAAAGAGGGAGGTACAAGGAGATATCGTATACAACGGATACCGTAGAAAATGAAATAAAAGAAGTAACAGTAACTGAAGTTAAGACCGCAATGAAAAATATGAAGAATAATCGATCACCTGGCCCTGGAGGAATACCTATAGAGTTAATAAAACATGCTCCATTAATAGTATTGGAAGCACTAGCAGAACTATTCACACTCTGTATCAGAGGAGAAGAAGTTCCAGAAGAATGGAAGAAAGCATACATTAGCCCTGTTTATAAGAAAGGAAATAGAAAAGATTGCAATAACTATAGGGGAATTAGTGTAACACCAACTCTCAGTAGACTGTATGGGCGGGTTTTAAAAACAAGAATAGAAGAGCAAATAACGGAAACAGAAATACAAAGCGGGTTTAGACCGGGTAGGTCATGTATTGACAATATCTTCTGTATAAAGCAGTTAATGGAAAAAACAGTAGCATACGGTAGACAGTTACATATAATGTTTATAGACTTAAAGAAAGCGTATGATAGTGTACCTGTGAATAAGTTGTGGAGAGCACTGAAAGATAACGGAGTGGAGAAATGTTATGTAAATGCAGTTAAAAACCTATACAAAAATAGTAGAAGTATAGTAAAAATTGGACAAAATTACTCAAGTGATTTTATAGTGAATAAGGGGCTGAGACAGGGCTGCTGCATCTCTCCCACATTGTTTAACGTGTATATTAATGAAGCGTTAAAGCAGTGGTCTAGAAAGTGCAGTAAAATGGGAGTCAAAATATTAGAACAAAATTTGTATAGCTTATTATTTGCCGATGATCAAGTAATATTAGCGGAAGACGAGGACGACATAGACTATATGTTTAGGAAGTTATTAGAGGAGTATGAAGAGTGGGGACTGGAAATAAATTATGCCAAGACAAAATACATGGTTATTGGAGCTCCAGGACAAGACTTACATACACAAAACGGTATAATTATTGAAAAACGGATAAATATCAGTACCTTGGAGTTACTTTAACATCGGATGGGAGGGACGAGACAGGTATTATAAATAAAATCTCAAAAGGAAAAGTGATTATAAAACAACTTCATTCAGTACTATGGAGTAAAAGTATTTCCAATAAAACAAAGAACCACATGTTCAAATCTATGGTAGAAAGCTGTACTACCTATGGAGCAGAAATATGGACCTTAAACCAAAATGCAAAAAATAAACTTAGTTCAACGGAGATGATGTACAGGAGAAGATGCTGTGGATTTACATTGCAAGACCACATAAGAAATTACAGAATAAGAGAAATTATGCATGTGGAAACATCATTGATAGATCAAATAGAAACTAAACAGTTAAAATGGTACGGCCACATGAGGCGGATGGAAGAAGATAGGTTACCACGAAAAATTTGGGAATGGAAGCCTACACAAAGAAGGAAGAAAGGAAGACCAAGGAGAAGCTGGAATCTAGGAATAAAGGAAGCAATGCAGAAGCGAGAGTTAGGGGTAAATGATTAAAAATGATTATATGGATAGACAAACCTGGATATTAGGTTGCGGGAGGCGGCCAATGAGGCTGTAAAAAAAAGGCGTATAGCTTGACTCACCCTGTATATATATACAGGCTGAGTCAAGCTATACGCCTTTTTTTTTGGTGAGTTTATTATTAGAAATTTATTAAAAATTTTTGGTATGCATATGTTTCGAAGGGTGCTCTACAACTTGGCGCAGTCAGTTTTTTGATTGGACGTCAAATGTCAAAATAGCGATTGTCAACTGTTTATTTTTAAATGGAACGGTACCACTTTTTTTGGCTTAAACGATGCCTGTATGATGTTTACAATATGATCCTTACTGAATTTTTCATAATTTTTACGATTCGGCTGTAAAATATGCATTCATTATGTTAGTCTAGTAGGCCGGTACGTACGCACGCGTCACCATGTTTTTGCGTAAAATAAGTAAACTTTTGATGAAACAATTGCTTGTAAGTAAACATTTCCACTTCTTCGAGTTTCTTGTTAGATAAAAACTAATTAGTTTTTTATTGAAATTTTGTTTAGTTTATAATCTTATAGTTTTCATTCGATTTTATCCTATTATTGAAGTAACTATTATTTAATGTAATCTAAATACCCGAGTTTCTGTTTTTTTATGTTCATTAAAATAATGATTTCACTATGCATACTGACAACAATTAAATCGTTTTGTGTTTACATCAAAGTACGTTCCGCAGGTCCCCCCCCCCCAGTACTGGTCCAAAAACATCTTCCTGAATTCTTGGTAGGTCGTAAATTTATCCTCTACCAAACTGTACCAAACTTCCGCATTAAATTTTAGTGCATTCCTTACCGTTTGAATCTTTCTATCCTCGCTATTATATCCTTTTACAATCTGGTCCATTTTAGTTATGAAAATTATCGGAAATTCATTTTTTCTTCCTTCAAATTTTGGCGCACCCTCTGTCTGATATGCCCCCATCATTGGCATCATGGTATACCCTGATAAACCATTAACACTTAGGTTCTCCAGCTTTTCTTCTATTATTTTAAGTTCCTCGTCATGCTTTCTACTTTCTTCTTGTGTCTTTGCCCCAATAATTGTTAGTTTATTTTCATTTTGATTTACTCTATCTTCAATTTACAAATGCTTTCCATCTAGTTTAACCTGCTCATTTTGTATCTTAACTTGTTTTTCTTTGATTTGCACATGTTCAATTTACAATGCTACGAAACCTTCTTGTATTCCTACTAGTTTATCCGTTGTGTTATTTTGAGCCTGTTTTACACTTAACACTTATTATTTAATTTTTCCAATTTACTGCCAGTTTCTTCAGTAACTTCTTGTATGTTTTTAACGATTCGGTCTTCCAAATTTTGAATCTACTGTTTAACACTGTCGTCTAATTTCTCTTCCAAAACCTGCATTTTCTCTTCCAAATTACCTACGCTTGTTTTTAAGCCTTCCATACTCTCTTTAGTTTCTCTTTTCCATTTTTATCAACATCAGTTGCATCATTGTTTTCAAATCTACTTCTTGTGGTACTTCTTTTCCTTGTTCTGGTTCATTTTGTACTTCTCCCTGTATCTTTTCTTGCCCCTGTTCCTCTATAACCGCTATTACTTCTTCTTCTCTTATGTGGTCTTCATTTTCACCTTCTGAATTTGATTCTTCATCATAATTCTTCCTTGACAAATTTCTTAACATTCTACGATTTTCCTGTCATTTTCTTTCAAATTATAACCTTTTTAAATCTACAAGAAAAAACTAGATAACTAGCTACTACCAACTTTCTCTATTCCAACAAGCGTTTTTCTCTTTTTAATAAATAAATTCTTTAATTATTTTGGGTTCTTTATCAAATGAGCTTATTGTTGAAAACTGTAACCCGACATTTACCCAAAATGCCACGGTATACATCAATGCCCCTCGTTATTGGGTACCAATTTTAATTGCTATGATATGTGTGGTCTTGTATTTACTAGAAAACAATTCCCTAAATGCCTGCAATTCACGCAATTCCAAATTATATTTTTTATGAGACTCTTTTATTAACTTTCTCAGGGTCGTTATTAAGCTTAGAAGAAAAAATATTAATAAATAAGTTTCAAAAAGAAAACATACAAAACAATATCAACGTTACAAAAGCTTTTATACAATAAATCAATTTTGGGGTCAAATTTTCGAAAAATTTTCTTCTAATACTACTGTTCTTAAAAACTGAACACTTATCTTTGTGTCTTCTTATCAAAATATCCTTCACTCGACAATCGTTGACTGTTCTTCTCCCTCTTTTCTGGTTTGCAGGTTCCTCAAAAAAACGCAGCACTCGCCTTTGGTTAAAATCCTCCTCCGCTGTAGTACCAATATGTACTGGACTGCTTTTATGTTTATTTATACTTGGTTTTTCTTCAATGATAACTGAAAACACGTTCTGGACCGTTTTTATATTTTTATTCTTTTGGATTTTTCCACAATTAGTTGATAGACACTTGTATCCGTTCTATAATAGCTTCTTTTCAATTCAAAATCACTTTTAATTTCTTATAACTCGTTTTTCCTTCTCTTTGCTTTCAGAGAATATAAAATCCTGTGTCTTTGTTTACAGGACGATCCGTAACTAACTAAGTTTTTACTTGCTTTTGTCTTCCTCTTGATCTTTCATATTTTTTTAAAACAAATAAATCTCGTGACAATGAGTATTCTTTTATACATTTGTCAAATTGACATTCAAATCCATAACCCCCACAAATAACATTTATCGATGCACAAACAAGTAAGTCTAAAACTTCTTATAAATTAAACCTTTTAAAACAATTCTGAACTAAATTATAATTAAAATTAACATAAACAATAATCGTATCAATTCGATTGTGTTCTTTCTTTCAGAGTAAACAAAACTTCAGAAATATGAAAATACAAACGATATAATGATAACCACATCATTTGAATTTTAAAAACAAGAAATTACTGCAATAATACGCAACCCTGAGTTTATAAGTTTGAATACCAAAACCTTACAGTCTTACAAACCTCCAAACGTAAATTAAATTGTAACAAGCATCCCAAAAACTGCCTTCCAGGAATTACAATACTCCAGTCAAATCATACAACTCCAAATATCATAGCAATAGTTAAAAATACATTTTTATTAAATGTAGTCCGTGAAGCATAATTTTTTAAAACAATATATTTTACAGGTCATCACGCGGCGCCCTTTTGGACTCGGCGCCCTACGGCTATAGCCCAATTAGACCAATGGTTAGGATGGTACTGGCTTTACAGCATTGACATTCGTGTAAAAAGTTGCTTTTTTGGCAGTTGTTGCATAATATACTATTTTCTACTAGCGTGCAGGAAGTAGGCTTTTCTATACGCAAAACGAGTGCGGGTAATCACTACTTCCCACATGCAGTGCGGAAAATATTAAAATTATTTTTCTTGCTGTTGTTTTTTGAAACCACAGCAACAGAAGTTTGAAGCTTCATAGCACCCTATAAAATGTAAAAGTGACAACTATTACTAAATTTGTTTCAAAAAAAAATCCAACTAATTTATGACAATAAAGCACGCCAGTAGAAAAAACGTTCATAACACGTTCGAGAAGCGTGTTTCCCACACTTGTGTAATTTTTCATACTAGTGTGGGAAACACTAGCTACCCTTGTGAAAATAACTATTAACAAAATATTTCTAAAAATGTATTCTTTTAAAATTACTAAATGAAATAAGATATAGTTGAAGTACTTTGCCTGAGATTTCCCATATTTTGTTTATTGTTACTTACCGTATTAACAAACATATGTTTGTATAACGTTGCACCGCATAACCATGGTTAAGTTCTCACTGCAAAGTTGCCTGGGACATTAGCCGCCTGGGTTAGTATACTTGACTAAGTTACAACCGAAAACATCGATTTTATTTCAATGATTCCTGGGTAACCAGAGACTAAACAGAAAATTCATAAGCCATAAATTGACCAGGAGGGGGAAAAGTAACCCATATAATTATTGCTGCATAAAAATTAGGTTGTAAATCTTATTCTACTCTCACTCTTGCGCAATTTAGTTTAAACAGGAAGGTTTTATCGTTCTCCATTTATTAAATAAAGAGGCATGAATTTTTTATCTTTAAAAGTACCTAGAAAACATCAAAGAGTAATTAAGGGATTTAGAAACAAAATTACAAAATAGTTTAATTTGAAAACTGCAATAAAATCAGTAGCAGTTGGTATGGTGAAGCGAGTGATGCGGTGCTTCACCTAATTGCGCTGCTTCATATAATTTTATTTTACTGTATTTTTATACTAATAGTATAATAAAATGGCTGTCAACAAATATACAAAAATAAATACAGGAATACAATAATAAATAAAAGTTCAATTTTCGTAACGCGAAACACTAGCCACTACCGTTCATACAAGCTGATGTGGAAATGGTGCGAACACAATTTAATATGTATAGCTAGAGTTAGGAAAAACGGCGTTTTTATCAATTATATCCATGCCAGTGGCATAAACTGGTATTTTCCGACTTTTCCTGGCAAATACTAAATTAAACCAACCAGCACGGATTTAGAACAAATACCAGCACAAAAATAGCAGCTGCCGATATAATAAGCAGAGCACAAGAAAGCTTGGACAAAAAACAACAATGTGCAATGCTACTGCTAGATCTCAAAAAAGCCTTTGACACAGTAAATCATAAAGAACTATTAAATGCCTGTGAAAATGCAGGTCTGCGAGGAATAATGAATAGTTGGATTAGCTGCTTTCTGACGGATAGGCAACAACACGTTTGCATAGGCAACGAAAAAAGTTCCGAAAGAATAATAAAATGTGGGGTTCCACAAGGATCGGTGCTTTCCCCAACTTTATTTTTGGTATACATAAACGACTTTGGAAACCTAAGTTTGAAGGGGACGCTCACATTATTCGCCGACGACGCAACGATACTGTACACAGGAAACCATCAAGAGTCAATAAAAACCGATATGCAACAAGACCTAACAACCATTGAGAAATACCTTCAAAGAAAAAAGCTAACATTAAATACATCCAAAACAGTATACATCAACTTCTGCACCAATCACCCATTCAACACAGCACTACGCTACAAGGGTCATGAAATAAAAAGAGTCGACCAAGCAAAATTCCTAGGACTTAACATAAATTCTAACTTGAGCTGGAATAATCACATACAAACAATAAGGAAAAAAATTACACCATTAATCGGTCTCTTCAGAAGAATTGCTCACTACATTCCACAAAATCAAAAAAGAGATATCTACTTCGCGCTAGCTCATCCACACCTGAACTACCTGTCAGCAATTTGGTGACACGCCCCCCAAAAACAATTGCAACAACTGCAAATAGCACAAAACAGAATAATAAAAGCACTCTACAACCTACCCTTCAGATACAACACAAAAGCACTGTACTCCGAAAATAGAATAACCCCATTAAAAGACATCATCAACATAGAAACAGCCACATACGTCTTTGAGTTAACCCAGGAAAAAATTAGAAGTAACCAGACATTAACTAGGAACAAGCACGTTCACAAACACAACACAAGAAAAGCAAATGACATACAAACACAAAGGGTGGAATCAACCACCTTTGGCCTAAGGACAACTACATACATTGGAACCAAGCTATACAACAGCTTGCCGGCAACTATCAAGAATGCAAGAAGCGTGCTTATGTTCAAGAAGAAGATGCAGAAGCACATTCGTGTCCATCCAGATTCTTAAGCGATTCTCCAAACGGTATAATAGTGCAATCAAATCAGTGCAATAAATCGTAACAAACAAGACTGAGATTAAACAGTATTATAGGAGAACTTAGAATAGTAGAAATAATACCTATACAAGTTACCATAGTCATTAATTTAATTGTAATAACCATAAGATAAGTATTTAAGTGAAATCAAAGTTCAAATTCACCATTATATTCATCACAGTTAGTAGGTTAATTATAATTACCATAGTTAATAAATTAATTCACCATCATTATCATAGTTAGTAAGTCAATTGCAACCACCATAGTAAATAAATTGAAATCAATATAAGTTTAAGCTATCTGTAATATCTCTAGATTGAGCTTCAAACAAGAAGCTATTTGAGATAAATTCCAAAATAAATAAATAAATAAATAAAATAAAAAAACTATACCGTCTATAAGTTAAAATTAAGACTACATTTATTTTGTGTTTTTTTATGGACATTTTTAGGCGCTTAAAACAATAAAACATTTTTTGAGCATCTTTTTGGTTACCCTAATTATACTAAAATTATTTAAAAATAGGAGAATGTATTTATAATTTATTTTGAGAGATATTTTTATTTTGTTTTCTTAGTAGCAGTTGTAGTTCCTATTTTATTTGTTAATTTTTTATAATAAAAATAACATCCGTTTACTTTTTTATTTACGACTGCTCTAAATCATATTTAACTTTAACTCATTTAGATATATTTAATTTCATGGTATTAAGAGAGTGGTCAAAACTGGCTAATATTAACTGGAAAATTTAATAAAATCCAGGCCCGCTGAAACCAGTTTAAACCATGGTTTAAGCCGAGGGTGGCAAAAACTTTTCAAACCCTGGTACAAGCAACTTGAGTACAATAGGCCTATTACATAATTTTGTATACTATTAATTTCTACTAGTTGGTAAATTAGCAATGCATTTAGTAACATAATATAAATGTTGCTCGTACCGCATCTACTCAAAACGATCACAATAATATTCCGCCTCGTTCTCTATATCAACCAGAAATAAGCATCTTTTGATTCTACTATAGGTAATCTATACTGTTTTCGTTTAGAACATCCCGTACAAAATTGTAAATAAGTTTTTTTCGGATATAATACCGGTACCTACTTTCAGATATTTGCGATCGCTTATACTTGTCAACTCAACATATACTCTACGAATGTCAGTAAGTCCCACAACGATTATAGCTACGAAGCAAGGTATAAATAGAGGATGCGTGAGAGTAGACATTATTTTTGGGTTACTAATATATATTAACAGCTGAATACTTTGATATGAGCTATATTGAAAAGAAAGACATAATAAACATCTATATTTAACTGTTTACCAGGTTTTCGTATTCCGCTCAATTTAAAAGTTGATAAAAATGCATTTTTAAATATCTCGTATTTGTTACATCTATTCTACTTTACAACGAGAGAGATTGTAATTTAGAACACTGTACATGTGTCTGCTTATACTGCTGCTTATTTACAAGCAAAGTTAAATTTCCACAATTTATATTTACATAATCAAATGCGATTGTCTTCAGAAAATACCCTATTAAAAATTTATCTTCAGTATTTTTCTTACTCAATAGTAAACATTTTTAAAGATTCCGTCTTACTAAATCTGATGCAATCATTATAACAAAAGAAAAAGTTATATTAAACAAATAAAGGTGGGCAATAGTATTTTGTTATCATAACCATGAATTGTGATTGTGAGAGATCATCAGCGAACCGAACGTTGTCGAATGTCTAATTTAAAAAAGTTCTCGGCTATTTGTTTCTTTTTATTACATATTCATGCGTTACATGCATAACATTTTTTATATATCTGCGTTACTTCTAATTTGTTCACTGGCATGCTAAGCGCCTTTCAGCACGATATGAAATTTCAAATATAAAAAATCCCGAGTATCATATGGTTGTAAGGTCTCTTAAGAATGAAATGTTTATGGTGAATCTGCTAACGTAGCCTTCTGTTATAAGACATTAGAGGAAACTGTTCCAAATTTATATAAAATTGTGAAATCCTGATGATCGAACAAAAAAAGAAACCTAAATTACTCTAAGCGGCTTTGAAGAAATTAATTATCTGTGTATGGTTCCGTGCATAATAGCTCGGCCCGAGAGATTATGTTTATTTTAAGAATCTGCAGAATGACTTATTTGGAATTAACTATTTCGGCAATGAACCGCAGGACGCAATCTACTTTTAGAAGCTGTTAATCACAACCAGGGACGTGCATCAAAATCACGTTTCTGTTTTCGGTTACGGTTCAAATTGTATTAAATTTTGGTTATGCTTTCGATTATGGTTTGATGCTACCTCAAACTCCGGTCTCGTTTTTGGTTACTGGTATTTATCAGTATTTCTTCAATGTCTTATGGATGTAAGAATGCGCGGAATTCACGATAAAGCATTAAAATAGTTGTTAGATTAGGTACACAACACACCTCTTTAAACGTTGAAACGAACGACGATGTTTCGGTTGACGAACAGTTTCAATGATGTAGAGTACAATTTGACCAACGAAAAAGTAAACCAATTATAATAAATATTATTATAAAATGTTATATGTTGTGAAAAACTAAATATTTAGAAAAAAGGTGCTCAAAAGAAATTATTTCTTTAAATCGACCAATCTGCCAGAAAAACTAACACAGCACGAGTAAAATTTAGATATACGTATACACTATACAAGGAGCTTTTTGTGGAAAAGTATTTAAAAATACTGCGTAAATATTATTGAATTATACTGCGTAAATATTATTTAATTATACTGTGTAAATACTATTTATGCAATAAGCAGCCTAGGTCAAACCAACCAAAATTTTGTTGAAGTTGGAAGGAGGAGCTTTCAGTTACTTAAATAAAACAGTTGTACTGCAAAAATGAAATTTCAAAAATTACCGCACCGTGTATACATGGTTGCTAATAACTCGAACCTTCTGTTACGCTCCAGGCACGGCCATTCCATTAAAAACACGCTACAGATTATAACCGGTTAAATTCTACCACGTACATAATAAAAGAATAACAATAATCCAGGTACACCTCTGACACTGAGGTTAACATTTTTGCATGTTTTTTGAGATTTTCATGTACACACAACTTTTTCAAGGATAATTTCTGCCATAAAATTATTTTTTGTATGACCTACCCATTAATAAATTTTCCAAGGTTTTTCCAGGCTGCTGATCTGGTTTTTATCAAATACTGACCAGTCTGCCAAGCAACGAGGCACCTTTTTACTCTACAAGTTATCTAACTTTTTTGAAATAAAGCAAACACCTTTAATTTACTGTCTAGATTATTTTTATATGTAATTTATGTATGAGATTATAAGCTTTACTACAAATCGCTGTTGCTAATTAATAATTCTGACACACTCACTCAAGATACGTGAAGGATATTTTGGTCTACGACTATGCAATTCACATTTACATTGCTGTGTAACGAAAATAATTGTTTTGGTTACAAACCTATTGGCCAACCAAAAAAGCTAACCACGCTTCTTATTGTTATTTACAAGCTATGGAATTGTTTGAATTTTTATCAGTATTTTTATGTAACAATGAGTACGTTTACCCCAGTAATTTTTGGTGGACTGACCTATACCCCGACCCAAATTTACTTTAAGAAGCAAGCATTTACACCTTCACTTTGTCAGCTAAGACTAAATTTGTTACAGTCCCATTTTGATGAAAGCATATAAGCGCCACCTGTTAACAATTTATACATACTAGAGAATCTTGACAAGGTTTGGTTGCGTGCTAGTTTTGTTAGGTCTGAATTTTGTTGCAAAATTTGAAAAACGTGTGTTTCTTCGTCGGACCAATTGATTTTTGTTTTTCCATAAAAAGAAAATTAATTTTTTACACGGGAGAATTCAAATTTGAACTTAATATGGTTTAACATAATGCGATCGGTAAAGTAGATACCGTGTTACTTACGCCAAACATCTTTAAGACGAGCAATGAGCTTTAAGCCCGCTAAATTAGTGCTTCTTCTTCTTCCTGTAGCTCCAGAGGAGCGAAGGGCGTTTCTAAAGCGAGGTGAATGGCAGGGTTGCTAGGCCTGCGGATCGTTGACTTGGTCCGTTGCTGTTGATATTTTCTGTACCAGGTTCTTCCACTCCTTCTTGTCCTGTGCTATAAATTTAGCTTGTCCCCATGACTTGTTCTATAGTTGAAGGTCTTTAGCAACATTTCTTTTCCATGTGTCCTTTGGTGTACCTCTCTTCCGTTTTCCTTGTGCATTAAAATCTAGTGATTGCTTTGTGATGTTACTGGTTGGTTTCTACAGTGTATGGCCTATCCATTCCTAACGCCTTTTCTTAATTGTTATTTCAGTCCTTTCTTCTTTTGAGATTTGCCACAGCTGCTGTTTTGTTATTTTTTCCGGCCAAAATATGCAATGTATATGCCTAAGGCATTTGTTTATAAACACTTGTATTTTTAAATATTTAACTATTAAAAAATTAATAGATTATTAATAAAATAAAACTCTTCGTAATTGTTTCACAATTGGTTGGTATTTATTTTCTCGACTTAAGTTTCAAACTTCACGGTCATCGTCAGGAGTTACAAATCAAACGTTTGATTTGTAACTCCTGACGATGACCGTGAAGGTTGAAACTTAAGTCGAGAAAATAAATACCAACCAATTGTGAAACAATTACCAAGAGTTTTATTTTATTAATAATGTATTAATTTTTTAATAGTTAAATATTTATTAATAATGTTTCACCATGTGCCTACCTCACAATCAATTCAAAACACTTGTATTTTATTCACCACTTGTTTATTAATCGACCACGTTTCCGCACCATATAACAGCACACTTTTAACATTTGTGTTAAAAAGGCGTAGCTTGGTTGTTGTTTTGATGTTTTTCGTGCTCCAAATTTTCCTTCGCATGTTGAATGCCGATTGTGCCAATGCTATTCTTCTCTTGATGTCTTTCTGTGTGCCCCCGTTGTCGTCCAACATGCTACCTAGGTAGTAGATTTCGTTGACGTTTTCTATATTAGATTCCCCGAGTGTGATATTAGTTTCGTCTTGGTTACTTGTTGTGAGTATTTTTGATTTCTTCCCATTTATTTTGAGACCGACCTTCTCCGCTTCGTATTTTAGTTTGTCGAGTTTCTTTTGCATTACTTTTTCATTTGTTGTCGAAGGCAGATGTCATCTGCGAATTCTAGGTCTTCCATTTTAGTGAACATGTCTCAGTGAATCCCGTTCTTTTTGTCTTCTGTGTGTCTCATAAGCCAGTCCACTATGACAAGGAAAAGTGTTGGGGATAATATGCACCCTTGTCGTACTCCTGCCTTTATGTTGATTTTTCCCGACAGTTTGCCATGATGCTTGACTCTTGCTGCGAAATTTGTGTATAGCAATTTGATTATTCTTATGAATTTATCCGGTAACCCATAGTATTTCAGTATCTTCCACATCACCTCCCTTGAAACTGAATCGAACGCTTTTTCGAAGTCGATAAAATTTACCGATATGTTCTGGTCGTTCTCTGACGTTTGCTCCAGGATAATCCTTAGAGTGCAGATGTGGTCGAAGCATGAACGTCTCTCCCTGAACTTGGTTTTCTCTAAGTTTAGCATCTATAGCTGCTTCATTCGTTTTGACATCATCTTAGTAATTATTTTACTTGCTGTTGATAGTAACATTATGGGTCTGAAGTTATCGCAGTGAGTGAGGTCGCCTTTTTCCGGTATTTTTATTATCATTCCCTGTGCCCAGTCCTCTGGTATGTTTTCACTGTCCCACACTTTGTTTATTAGGATATACATTATCTCAATTGTATGCTCTTTGTCTGCTTTTAATAGTTCCGTAGGAATCTCCGTTTTCTCCTCTGAGTTTCGTTATTGGTTTGTTTTTCCTTCCATTGATCTGCTTTGTGATATTGTATAGGGCTTTCATATCTTTGTTATGAGCTGCTATTTCCGTTGTTTCCGCTAGGTTTTCTATGTATGCTGTTTTGTCTTGTCTTGCTCTTCGTTTTACTTCTTTGTTCTTGTCCCTGTATTTCCTTTCGAGTTCCTTTCTTGCTTCGTCGTTTTTCATCTTTAGTATTTTCATTCTTATCTCTCGTCTTTCCACGATTGCGTTTATTGTGTCTGGGTTTATCCAGAGTTTGTTTATTCTTGTTGCGTATCCGAGGGTCTCTAAGGATGTCTTTTGGATTGCCTTTTTGTATTTTAACCATAGATTTTCAACTGACAGATCTTTTAGATCGTCAATTCTCCCTGTATTTTCTCTCAGTTTCTCCTGGAATTTTTTGTTCTCTTCTACTACTTTTAGTTTCTCAAAGTTGTATTTGGGTCTCGCTGCTATGTATTTATTGTTTTTTAAGCTTATTTTTATCTTTGCTCTGACGAGGTAGTGGTCATACGCTATGTCCGCACCTCTCTTCGCTCTTACATCTCGTAGTGCGTTTTTCCATTTTTGTTCTATTACTATATAGTCTATTTGGTTTTTAGATCTTTCATTTGGGGATACCCATGTGGATGGATATCTTTGTGTTTGAACAGAGTGCCGCCAATTATTAGTCCATTTATCTTGCAGAATTCGATAAGTTTCTCTCCATTTTCGTTCATAGTTCCTAACCCTTGTTTTCCCATGACATCTTCATTTCCTCTATTGATGCTACCCACCTTGTCATTTAGGTCCCCTATTAGGATTTTTGTGTCCCTGGGGTAGTTACTTTGTATACTCTCACATGTACACTCCTTTCTCTGTTCGGTTGGATTCTTCTTCTAGGCCAGAGTACAGTTACATGTGTCCGTTTGTTAATGTTGTCCTTCCGTTTCCCTTCCATCTAGTTTCGCTTAGTCCTAAGATTTTTATGGTGTATTTTGACATTTATCTTGCTACTTGCTCTGCTTTGCTAGTTTCGTACATGGTTTGAACATTCCAGCATCCAATATAAAATATTTTATTATTTTCTATCTCATTTATTTCATTTGTTGTATTCGTGTCCGTGTCCGTTGCCGTTTTTGTCATTTCTTCTTCTCCTGTGTGGAGGGCTAGTTTCTTGCTGCTCTACTTAATGCTCTCGTGATTTTGACTAGTTCATCTCTTAGCTCGTCCTCCTTGGTCGGTGTTCTTTGGCTTACTTTTCTCGTTACTCCTCTCCCCCTTCGTCTACGTTTGTGGTCGTTTGTTCCTTCTGTGTTGAATTCCCGTTAGCTTATTGTATTTGACCGTTGCTTTATATCCATTGTTTCTCGCTCTTTTCATCTGTTCTATTAGTTCTTTCCGTTGTATCTGTATTTCTTTGGGAAAATCTTCGTTTATGCTCCATCCAGTATTTTTTAGGTTCTTGGAAGATTTCAAAATTTCCATTTTTTTTAATTCCGCTGGACAGTTCAACCATTATAGGTCTAACGTTATTATCATTTTTCTTCCCTAGACGTCTGATCTTGGTTATGTCGTCTTTCGCTGAAGTTTGAACACCTATCTTATCGAAGACTTCTTGTACTTTGGATATTTGGGTTCGGTAGTTTTCGTTTTCCATCTCTTCTATTCCAAAAATTATCAGATTTTTCTTTTTTGTTTCTCTCTCTAGCAGTAGGATTTTTTCGTTTTGTTTTTGTATTTCGTCTTTTAGCTTGCTGTTCTCGCGTTTTCTTTCTTCGTTTTCCTTTTGCAATGCTGCTAGTTCTATTTGTAAGTTATCTAGTTTCTTTTCAATCCGCCCATTACCTTCCTCCATTCTTTGGTTCCTTTCTTCCATCTTGTTCAATTTGTTCAAATCCTAACCAGTATACAAGCTAGCCGAATCCGACTTTCAGTTTTAAAATGTGGTTGATTAAATGTACGGGTATTTTTCCTTAGTCCGTCCCTGTACTCGTCGCCTATCCGTATCGGCGCCCACGTCTGCGCCACAGCGGGCTCGCTGATAACCGTTCTTGCGCGGCGTAGATTTATTTGTGAGTTGAATATTTGTTGGTTATATCTTAATAAGGACTGAGCAACTGGTTGTTTCAAAGTTTAGTATAGGTATAATAGGTTGCTCACCTATTAGTTGAATTGCGTTTCCTGTCCTATGTTTAATGCACTCTATTTTGCACGATTTTTAATTGATTTCTGGATCACAAAATTTTACGTGTTTTGACTTTTACCGCCAGGACCGGACCGGACACAGATATCCATCGATACCTCCGGCTAACTGAAACTGACACGAAAGAGTGAGTTAACTGACTGAAAACCACGGAACATTCACCTTTCTGAAAACCCGCCTCCTGCAAAGCTTCTAAATACCGCATCTTGGTAGTCCTGCATGCGGGCTGGCGTGGGGGTATGTTGCCCATGGCGATCGCCTTCTATTCCATTCTAGTAAGCTGCGGTGTACAAGTTAAAGTCTTCTTTCAATAAAGAGGCCTGAGCCACGCATAGCCAGTCGTGTCGCCTACATTTGGGTTGCAACTTGCAGATATTATTCTTGCATTGACCTTTTACAGTTTACTGGCATGTGTGCGAATTCAAACGCCACTATGTAACAAACCTCAGTGGTGTAGAGGCGTAAACCTTCGCCCAGGATGTGTTAAGTTAACTTAAAAAATACAATCGAGTATTAGTTCCGACACTAAACACCAATGGCGCTGATTGCAAGATTTGTTTTGGTTGCTAAGATACGGTAAGTGAATTACTTCTTTGAAATGTGAAAATTATTTTACACGCAATTTAGATTACAGCTATTTTAAATTTATGCAACACTATTTTATAACCATCGTGTTCAAGTGGTTTAAATTGTAAATTTACAAATATTGAGAAGAAAATGCCACATTATCAGTTTTATGTATTTTCCACGAACTTCTGTTAAAATAATTATTGTAAATTAATAAATTTATAAGAAGTGGATTGAGGCTGTAGGGCGTAACATTATTTTTGAGAAGAAAGGGAATTTTAGAGTCTGCGATGTACATTCTAGCGAAGATATGAAATTTTAGGAACATCATAACAAGACCAAACTAAAATTTATTAGTTTTCCTACTTTACTTTTACCAGAACTTCAGTTAGCTGGAACATCTTCAGATAATTTGGTTGCTTTCCAAATTTTACCTGAGATGAATATACAAAGAAGCCCACCGTCAAAAATGTTTTCTTCGGTTTGTCTTAAATGTTCAGATCACACTTCCAACTTTTAAGTGTTACTCCTGCTGTAATCACTGATGTGGGTTTTCCAGAAAATATTAAATCGGAACCTGATTAATGAATCGATTTTGTGTTTATGTTAACGGCTGTCGTCAACAACAAGTTAAACTAAAGGGCTTTATTGACATATTCAAGGTATTTCTCTATTCTCAGAATATTTTCACCAGAAAATTTTACCCTTACATCACTGGATGTATTATTATGTAATCATAGCTGAACTAATATGGACAAAAGATATTGTAATAACACTAGTAATTTTCGTAATTTTGTACAAATTTAACTTATTTCGTAGATCCTCTTTTATAAATGTTCTGACATGGTATGCTATGGTAAGTAAATCGCTTGATTTCCGATATATTTGTTGTTTAACTAATATAATATTTAAATGGTATAATTTCACCTACAATTTGAATTTCCTGCTGTACAATGTTTAGCGCTATTTGCCATCAGAGTCGGTACTATTTCATGTATTGTAGTATATTTATAGAGTTGCCTATCTATATAAACGGTCCCCGATTTGATCCCGGGCGCTGGCGATATATTTTTCCCCTTAATGTATCGGATCACTTTATATTTTTATTATGTACATGGTGGCCTGCTACTGCCCCCCCCCCCCGGATGCTGTTAGTGATAGAGATGGCGCCTTCATGCACTACAAATATGGGCGGTCTTGATGAGCGTTTCCAAAACACCCGAATACAGAGGAAGTGCGTGCTCACTGCTCAGGGCTCGCAGTTGAAGTTGCGGTCGCATCATTTCAACAACAGCTTAGTTGAACGGTAGTGGCTAGTGCTTATTATATCTATTTTTGTACTTTTGTTGATAGCCATATTATTATACTATTAGTAGAAAAATAAAGTAAAATAACATTATACGAAGCATCGCAATTGGGTGAAGCGCCACATTACTCGCTTCACCACAGGAGCCGCCACTGCTCTTTAGTCAAGCTAATTCAAGTGGCGGAAACTTTAAAGTTCCACAGTTAGTAGCAATTACCTTAAAGTGTAGGGTGTTCATAGTAGACATTACCAACTTTAGGTCTTAACCACTATAAATAAGTCATTTTTAGTAGTTCCAACTACTTTGAACAAAGTGAAATACAGTTTAAAGCAATAAAATCTAGTAAATACAACTTTATGGTGAAATTCTTAACAACCGCCATATTGTCTCGCAAAAAGTCATACCGCCATGACAAATAAAATAAAACTAGGATATTCTTAATTTATTTAATTAGCCAATTTGTTTTAAATATTGCTTAAAATGCTAAAATAAAGGCGTGTTAAATTAATTTTAGGTCCTAACAGTTATTAAAAGTTTAATCACTTTTAATCCGAAATAATTAATTGTATGCTTTAAAATTTTATTATTATTTAAATAATTAGGTAATATTTTTATTAGTAGTTTTAGCAGTAGAATCACAACATTCATTAATAAAATTTACATAGTTTAAAAATTAATGGCCATGGAAGCCCAGAAAATCATATCGAAAAATTCATAATATTACTATTATTTTATAGACAAACACAGTTCTAGTCTTTCTTTTTTATGTTTATCATTGTTCTTGCGCATTGGTTGTGTAATATTAGATATTTAATTGTTTTTGTTTTAACTGTACAAAATGTGTTACTGTTGTAAGTTTCAAAATTCCAAATATATTCTGCTGACTTTTCCAGCACGTTTTTTTTACGTGGCGGCGACGTAATTGTGTTAGTAATCGCGACGTACCGGGTGCATCAAAATTCTTCACCACTTTGGTGCTAGGCACGTTTCCTACTACGTTTTGTATTTGGGACTGTGGCAAATCACCTCAGTTTTGGTTACAGTCGCTGGCACGTAGCGGCGACTATAATTGTTAGCCTGGGTATGTGGGTTACTTTTCCCCTTCGCGGCCAATTTATGGCTGATGATTTTGCTGGATCGTCTCTGATTACTCCGGAATCTTTTTTTCTCAAAAGCAATCGGGTGTAACTTAGTCAAGTACACTAACCCAAATAATTGCATTTTTATATAATAGTTTGTGTGCAAGCATATGGAAAAAAAACATCACTTTAAAGAGAATAAAAATTTCTTTAACGCCATGTTTAAAACTAGACGGAAGAAAAACGAAACAAATTAAAAACAAAATTTCAAAAAGGTTTCATTTTTAAAGCGGGAATACTTTTTAAAATGTTATTAATTTGGATGAAGCGTTGAACGTTTAAAATAACTTGTAATACCCTTTAAAACGTATCTCTTAAAATAGAGAAATGTAATAACGCAGGAAGTTTTAGATGAGACACCGTTAGAAGTACTTACAGAAAACCGTTTAGGGGTAAAACCGGGTAAAACAATATAAAACGGAGTGAAGATAAAAATAGTTTGCGTATTTAAATAAGAACAAGACCCGGCACAAGATATATCAAAACTTTTAAAATATTTGGTTTTTATAGCCATTATAAAATATTTTTAAAATTGCTGTGTGAAGGAAACATGGATCACCCTTTTTTTCTTGATTTATTAATACAAGCAAATTAAATCTGGTGTTTTTATTTGTACACAGTATAAAGCAGTGTATGACCCAAAATATGACGAAAAGTTTTAATGAACGTGGGTCCGCAAATGGACGGTTTCGGAGATACAAAGGATTATTCCTTTTTCTAGCAGTTGTGCATTTTTTCGCTTATCTTTTTTTTTCTTATCGTAGTCGACAAATGATATGTCATACGGGTTGACATTCAGTGATTAGTGCACAATTCGAATTCTCGCTATGCCTGTTTACTCTATAGTCCAGTCAAATTAAACCAATTTTCGCCAAATAAAAACATTAATCGGTAAAGATCTGAATTTTGGTATACATGCTTATTACGGCTTCCCATTGAACATACTAAAAGTCCCCGTCAAAATCTGTTGCGCTCGAGCCGCCATCTTGGAAAAAAGGTACACTTTTTCAGTTTTTTGCCTATATCTCGGCAACTATAACTGATACGAAAAAATAGTTCAGATAGAAAATATAGCTTATTAAATTGCCTATAAAAAAGCATATTAATATTTTTCTGTATCTCCAACACTTTAGCTGTAATCCGACGTTGAATAGCAAAATTATTTATATTTTTGCCCTCGATTTGCCTTTTTTGTTTCTGTACACTGTAAAATCGGTAAAATTATTTTTTGAAATTTATTCCCTGAAACTACAAAGAGAGAGAGGGGGGAGAGAAAGAAAGAGAGAGAGGGGGGAGAGGAAGAGGGGGAGATGGAAAGAGGGAGAAAGGGAGAGAGGGGGAGAAAGGGAGAGAGAGAGAGAGAGAGAGGGAGGGAGAGAGAGAGAGAGAGATGGGAGAGGCATTATATGGCGGGTTTCTAGCAGGTCAGAACGCGTTTAGGACCCGCTTCGTAGATAAGAGTCCAAGCCCCGAGCGGCAGATATTCGCCCTCACTGGTGACGAAACGTTGTGCAACACACATTGCAACGTAATGCGAGCTGTAACGTACCAAATGCTAACTAGATTCGGTTTGGCTACGACAAACTTGGAGGCCCCGACCAGCTTCAGTGAAGACGGGGTGGGTTGATTCAAAAAAAAACGGAAGTTGTAAGGGTGAGCGCCACCTAACTTTAAATTGCAAGTAAAAGGTAAGCTCCAAGTATGTCGATGTCAAATTACGAAAGTTAGGAAAATCACCAAACCGGCAAATAATACACAACAGTATAGGCAAGTTATTTATTATAGTAGCTGCTTGCTGAGATGGGTCAAATTGTACCCAGCATAAAATTACCATCAAATATGTTTAACAAAATGGTGAAGGGGGGGGGGAAACCATATAAGAGGGCCGTAGGTTCCGAGTGATCACTAGAATTACAAGAGGCCTTATATATATAACAATAAGTCTTTGGGAAGCTCTGCTAGATATTCTGAAGGAATAGATTTAACAATAGAGACTTCTAGGCAAATACAGACTTCCGAAAGACTTGAATTTAACGCCAGGTTGTCCCCAAGTATAAATATGAAATTACCCCACACACAAATAACAAAAATACTGTATCAATAAATATATATGGGACGGCACTGGTTTATACATACAACATTTAAAAGTAAATAAATATCGGCACACAAATTGACAACTAACAATGACTAACTAGATTTCGTAGATATCACAGGCGGAGGTAATGCAGGTGGTAATTAAAGTAGTTAAACTTGCAGGTAGTTAGAGTTTATGCTCACCCAAGAACGGCCGAGTGCTACCTAATTTCCTTTGTAATTGCTGATCCACCGAGGTGGTAGATGTTCCCCCAGGTGGTGACCTTCAGCACTCAAGGTTATGTAACCTCCGGACGAAATGCGTAGCCGGTAGATGAAACACAATAGGCTGCTACATCAAAACTAGTATAATAAAGGCTGCCACGCCAATACGAGAATGTAAAAGCCGCAGACTGATGCTAGAATATAAAAGCTGCAACGTCGATTGATGTTAGAAGATTAGGAGTTTTAGTGAAACAAATACTCACGGCAGATGTTCGCCCTTGACAGATTCTAACGTGTAAAATCGCACGTAGGTGATATTTCGCAAATGAAATAACTAGTCGAGCTCCCCATAAATCCTCAATAACGAGATCGAAGTGGCCAACACAATACGATAAGTTTAGCCCACTTAAAAACTTATACCGGGAAGCAAGACATTAAAACACGTCAGATCTTGAAAAGCGTTAAGTTCGAAGAGAAGGAAAGGAAAGTGGGTCTTGCGCAAAATACATCACCAAGGTCGCTTATAAAACGTACCAAGATCGAGAAACAAAGTTCCGGAAAGAAAAGAACGCGGAAAGTGCGTTTGACCCGTAACAAACCCCCCCCTTACCAGGAAGAAAATTTCGAAGAAATTTTCAAAAAAAATTAAGGTAATCGACGCTACAAAAAAAAGGACGAAACAGAAAATTCGGGACTAACCCAGGACATAACCCTAAAAACCCAAAGCCCAACCCGAATTTTGAGTGGGAGAGTAGGCGGCCGGCGAAGGTGACTTCGAGGAACCCGTGTCGAGTACAGGTACCGAGACTCGTCTTCGCTGCTAGATGGGAAAGCTGCGCCGGCGACTAGCCTGGCGTAATCTCATACCCAACACCAGACCCCCGTCATCAACAACACCAACAACCTAATCAACCACACTTCCGAAATTACCCAACCCCGACGGACTAAAGCGCGTCACACTAACAACCCGAAAACTTAAAATCCCCAAATTCCCAGGCCACAGCTACGCCGAGCTGAGCAACAAAACTACAAAAAACGAAACCCCAAAACTAAAGATACTAACTGAAGAAAATTTCCCTAACGGAGCGGAGCGGGAAAAGAAAACAAAGCAAGAGTTGAACAGAGTGGTGAAGCCACATCTGCCAAATAGGTGGATGGGCGGAACCATATTGTATGGATGGGCAGACCCCATTACAACCTTTCCCAACAACAGAGAACGCTGCGGCAAAGTGCTATTGAAGAGGTAGAAGTGATAGGTTTTTGGAATCCACAAACATTCTTCTGAAAACATCCTCTCCGTAGAAGTGGGCCACATGTTCGCGAACGCCCAAGGGAAGTTCCACTTCTACTTGTTTATCACACAGTCAAATTACCGAAACAAAACAGAACCATGCCGAAGATCTCAGTCATACTCATGGAACGTAGAAACGGAAGTGACAAGACAAGAGCGGAAAGATAGGAAACGGAATCGGAAAATCGAAAAGAGAATACAAAAAAAAAACGCAGTCCAAACGACACTCCAAACATTGCGTTGGATGACCCCAACCAGATGAAGCAGTCCATGCCACGTTAGTGGACTGTGGTTTGACGAGAAGGTCATTAATTTTGAGAATTATGGTAGAGTTTTAGGTCCTTTGCATGCCAAGTGCCTGGATGAATGGTTCCATCAGGGTCTTTAAGTTGGTAAACCCAACGAGAAAGCTTATGATGGACAATAAAAGGTCCAATAAATTTAGGGGCAAGTTTCGCAGTAAAATGCCTGGCAGCATCGGACAAGATATAATTTTTCCGGAGAACACGTTGTCCAAGAAGGAACTCTTCTGGACGGCGACGAAGATCATAACGAGGTTTCGAGGCTTGATAAGCCTTATCAAGACGTTTTCTAACATCAACATAAACCTTTTTAAGGGCATTAGAACGGAGATCTAAGTCTTCATCACGGTCGAATTGTAACTCTTGATCAACAGGATCAGCAGGATTAGGCTGGAAATCGTTAAAGGAGATTTCTCTACCGAAATTAATAAAATACGGAGTGAGACCAGTGACCTCATGTTTGGAAGTGCGAATAGCACACGCTACATGCGGAAGAAATTTATCCCATTGACGCTGATTATCGTGAACGTAGGCCGATAACATAGTTTTCAGGACACGATTAATCCTTTCCGTAGGATTAGCCTGCGGATGATAGTAAGCGGTAAACGAAATTTTAGAGCCGTAATGGTTAATCATATTCTGAAATTCTCTACTTCGGAACTGTACGCCATTATCACAAATAATCCGTTTTGGAGCACCAAATAACAGAAACACGTTCTCTTCAATATTCTTAGTGACAGCAGACGCGGTAGCGGAGCGTAAAGGAAAGAAAAGAGGGAATTTACTGAAACAGTCCGCAACCACAAGTATATACCTATACCCACGCGAAGATCGAGGCAAGGGACCTACGATATCGGTACAGACAACTTCCCAGGGTTTTGAAATCTGAGAGTGACCACCCATAAGTCCTCTAGGAGCTTGTTGTTCTGGTTTAATACGGGAGCAAACTTCACAGTGACGGACATAATTAGCAATATCTTTCCGCATTTTCGGCCAATAAAATTGTTGAGCGACGCGATTAAAGGTTTTATTGACACCACAGTGCCCAGCGGTAGGATTATCATGAAAACGGTTTATTACATCTTTACGTTGTTCCTTAGGAGCGACAACTTTCCAAGAATCGGCATCATCAGCGAGATCGGGATACGGAACGGAAACATACTTAAATAGACGATTATCGGTAACACGCCACAAGGGAAAACGACGAGGATTCTCACTCACACGTTGTATCATACGTAGATACCAAGGATCTTGAAACGCGACAGGAGGAGGGACGTCAATAACGTCAACGACGGGAACGGCACGTGATAAAGCGTCAGGAACC
Source organism: Ctenicera cuprea (assembly GCA_958336395.1). Classification (NCBI taxonomy): domain Eukaryota; kingdom Metazoa; phylum Arthropoda; class Insecta; order Coleoptera; family Elateridae; genus Ctenicera; species Ctenicera cuprea. The sequence continues at coordinate 44,901,771 of OY284486.1, read as the reverse complement.
ACGTGGTCTTTACCTTTGCGGTGTACAATATTAAAGTCGTACTGTTGTAAACGTACGGCCCAACGAGCAATGCGACCTACAGGGTCTTTGATATCATTTAACCATTTCAAGCTATAGTGGTCGGTGACAACCGTAAATTTTGAACCCTCGATATAAGGACGGAGTTTTTCGATGGCAAAAAGAACGCCGAGACACTCACGCTCAGTAGTACTAAAGTTCCTCTCATTCTTAGTCAAGGATCGGCTAATATAACAAATGACTTTTTCGCCGTCAGGAGTTTCCTGAGTCAAAACTGCACCAAGGCCGTATGCCGAAGCATCCGTTTGTATTGTAAAGGGCAGCGAGAAATCTGGGCAAACCAGAATAGGGGCAGAAACTAAGTGTTGTTTAATCGTACGTAAAGCCTGATTACAATTCTCATCCCAAAGAAATTTCTTATTTTTCCTTAACAAAGAAGTCAAGGGCGCTACAACAGTGGAAAAATTAGGAACAAACCTCCTATACCAAGATGCCATTCCTAATACGCGACGAACCTCAGAAACAGAAGTCGGAGTAGGGATCTTTAGAATAGCCTCGACTTTATTAGGATCCACTAAAAGTCCGTTATGGTTAACGATATAACCGAGATAACAAAGTTCAGGTTTGCAAAAACAACATTTTTCTCGATTCAGAGTAAGTCCCGCATTAACAAGGCGACATATAACTTCCTTCAAAACGACAAGATGGCGGTCGAAAGTGTTGGTGCATATAATTACATCGTCAAGGTAAGTGAAAACATAGGGTTCGAGATCTATTCCTATGACACGGTCGATTAACCTCTGCCAAGTGGCAGGTGCGTTATGAAGTCCGAAAGGCATTCGTTTAAATTGGTACAGACCGCGGTTCGGTACGGTAAAAGCAGTAAGTGGGCGAGAAGATTCTGCCACGGGAATTTGCCAATACGCGGATTTTATGTCCAATGTGGTTAAAAAGCGAGCATCCCTAAGTTTATCTAAGGTGGAACTGACGAAAGGTAAAGGGTATGCATCAGGCTGACTAACTTTATTCAAACGGCGATAATCTACGCAAAATCTGTAGGTGGAATCTTTTTTTTTGATCATGACGATGGGTGAAGCCCACGCAGAGGAAGACGGTTCAACAATATCCTCGGATATCATCTTATCTAATTCTTGGTCAACGAATTTTTGAAGCGTAGGAGATATCGGATAATATCGCTGCTTAATCGGAGGATGATCGGTTTTAATCTCGTGCTCCACTAGATAAGTGCGACCGAGTGTAGTACCCATGGAGGTAAAAGTGGTCTCGATAAAAGCATTAAGTTCAGAACGTTGACCGGAAGACAGATGTTCAGCTGATTGAATGGCACAGACGTCAGTAGTGACAGGGTTTTTAGAAAATGTCCATTCGCCACGACGAAGGTCAGGTATAATTTCCATACGTCGCCAAAAATCAGTACCCAAAATAAGCACATGCGGAATAGAAGGGACGACCAAAAGGTCCATAATACACACACGATTTCGTAATGAAATAGGGACGGAAATAGTTCCTAACGATTGACACTCCGTACCATTAGCAACTACACACGATTGAATTTGCTTGGTGTCGAGAGTACAAGTGTTTTTCAATTTAGCCCAACCATCTCTACCGATGATGGTTCGCGAGGCTCCGGAATCGAGAAGACCCAAAAAGGAATTTCCGAAAATATTAACTTGAAGATAAGGACGTTCGTCGGTACCGGAACTGTTTAAAATAAAATCCAAGATGGCTTTTGTAGAAGGCGGAAGTTCATTATTCTGACAAGAAGGGTTGGCCTTAAGAGAACAGCGCGCTAATTGGCCGCTTAACGACGCTGATTGGCGTTTCCCGCACACGTAGGACAAGTTCGCACGGTGACATTAGGTTTACCGCAGCGGTAGCAGTGCATTGACCTTGGAGAAGGGCACGTAGATGATCGGTGATTAGCCTCTCCACAATTCCAGCAATTAATAGCCGTTACCGGGATAGGATTACTACCAACAGAAGCAGTGGCACCAAAATCCGAAGTAGGGTTATCAACAACAGCTACGTGAGCTAAATGACGTGGTTTACGATAAGCTAAGTCAGGTTCCATAACACCTTGATTCACGGAAGGTGGACTTCTATATTTCGCAGCATGCTTGTGAGCGTCCTCTAAAAGTTTACAGAGAGCAGTTAGCCCCGAGATAGTTGAAATTACCTCAACAGCTAATTGAGAATACAAGTGAGGGAGCAAGTTACGACGGATAAAAGTCACACGAGTAGATTCCGAAGGTGGATTAGGTAAACGTCGGAACAAGGCTTCCATGACGGCAATATAAATAGTGACTGGTTCAAGAGCACCTTGAGTACGGTTACGTATCTCTTCCCATAAAGCTGACTCATAATCGGCAGGTAAGAAAGCAGTGCGCAAGGCCTGAACAAGATCGTCCCAATTGCTGACCGTATCTCTAATTGAGCGATACCAAATAAGGGCATTGTCGGTAAAAAGTTCAACAGCGGCAGTAAATAATTGTTCTTTACTAACCCCCCGAGCTATACGAAGTTCTTCAATACGTTCTAAGAAACTTGATAATCCTGAATCGCCATTAAACTGAATTCTCCATTTATTAATAGCTAAGGTGTTAACGCTAGAAATCGTAGCAGTACGAGGAAGTAAGGTACTATTTAACAGAGATGGCCTACAAAGATAAGGTACACTAGGTCTTTGTTGCATTGAAAAATTAGGAACCGGTGAATTAATTTGAACCCGAGCCAGTGGCACATGATCGGTCGTAACGTTACGCATAGAAGATGAAGGTTGTTGATTTAAATTATCGTTATTAAAAATCGCAGGCGCATAAGGGTCGAAATTTTCCTCAACAGGGTTTCCTAACAAATTTCCTACATCAGGGGCAACATCAGGCAGAACGTTAGAATCTACTTTCGATTGTAGGTCCTCAAAAAGTTCAAGACAACGAGTAACCGCAAGAGACTTTGCTTCAACAAAAGTATCGCTAGCTTCAATAAGATCTAAGCGGCCATGAACGTGTAATAACCGGGTATGCAAACGTTTATAAGTATTCACAGGTATAGGCGCAATAACGTCCCTAAGTTCGCTTTCAATTTCGTTAAGTTTATCTTCACAGACCGGTAAGTGTTCACTAGGTTCTATCTCAACCGCTGCAAAACTAGTAGCCACAGACTTTTCGATTCGCAACCGAGCTCGTAATAGCTTGCGTTTGTGTTCTACATTCCCCTCTAAAGCAACTCCCCGAACGTGTAATTCAAAATTCAATTCATCAATCCTAAGTCTATCTACGTCCATGATGACAACAATCGCCAGAGAAACGAAACAAGAAAAATTTCAAGAAAAGGAGTCCCCCAAAAAAAAATTACCGAATAATAAGTTACAGGTAATAAACAAAGCCAAGGTGAGCAAATCTCAAACCGAAATTTTAACAAACACAACAATAAATATTTTTTTTTGTTGAAATTTGGAATAAATTTCAAATTTAAAATTTTAAATTTCCATGCAACCCTTCGCATGCAAAAGACACGACTGTTCTATCAATATAATATGAATGCAAATAATTTTACAAATGATAAAACAGCAAATAACATAAACCCGAATTTACTAAATAAGTGGATAAATGCGTAAATATACAGCCTACCTAACACATAAAATATAATATATAAACAATTAAATGCAGGAAAATATATGACGATAATAAACTTATGAACTAACATGCAGCATAAATCCACACAAAAAAACTTACAAATCCCAATTCGTTGCACAAATTTCTAACACTGGTTTAAAAAAAAGTTCTGAAATGTATAAATGAAATTTTAAGTCCAGTGTAGAAGTATAAAATTCTGAATAAATGAAAGGCCCTGAACGTTGGGTGCCAAATTTACTTGCAACGTAATGCGAGCTGTAACGTACCAAATGCTAACTAGATTCGGTTTGGCTACGACAAACTTGGAGGCCCCGACCAGCTTCAGTGAAGACGGGGTCTCCAAGTTTGTCGTAGCCAAACCGAATCTAGTTAGCATTTGGTACGTTACAGCTCGCATTACGTTGCAAGTAAATTTGGCACCCAACGTTCAGGGCCTTTCATTTATTCAGAATTTTATACTTCTACACTGGACTTAAAATTTCATTTATACATTTCAGAACTTTTTTTTAAACCAGTGTTAGAAATTTGTGCAACGAATTGGGATTTGTAAGTTTTTTTGTGTGGATTTATGCTGCATGTTAGTTCATAAGTTTATTATCGTCATATATTTTCCTGCATTTAATTGTTTATATATTATATTTTATGTGTTAGGTAGGCTGTATATTTACGCATTTATCCACTTATTTAGTAAATTCGGGTTTATGTTCACTGAAGCTGGTCGGGGCCTCCAAGTTTGTCGTAGCCAAACCGAATCTAGTTAGCATTTGGTACGTTACAGCTCGCATTACGTTGCAAGTAAATTTGGCCCCCAACGTGGGGCGCCAAATTTACTTGCAACGTAATGCGAGCTGTAACGTACCAAATGCTAACTAGATTCGGTTTGGCTACGACAAACTTGGAGGCCCCGACCAGCTTCAGTGAAGACGGGGTGGGTTGATTCAAAAAAAAACGGAAGTTGTAAGGGTGAGCGCCACCTAACTTTAAATTGCAAGTAAAAGGTAAGCTCCAAGTATGTCGATGTCAAATTACGAAAGTTAGGAAAATCACCAAACCGGCAAATAATACACAACAGTATAGGCAAGTTATTTATTATAGTAGCTGCTTGCTGAGATGGGTCAAATTGTACCCAGCATAAAATTACCATCAAATATGTTTAACAAAATGGTGAAGGGGGGGGGGGGAAACCATATAAGAGGGCCGTAGGTTCCGAGTGATCACTAGAATTACAAGAGGCCTTATATATATAACAATAAGTCTTTGGGAAGCTCTGCTAGATATTCTGAAGGAATAGATTTAACAATAGAGACTTCTAGGCAAATACAGACTTCCGAAAGACTTGAATTTAACGCCAGGTTGTCCCCAAGTATAAATATGAAATTACCCCACACACAAATAACAAAAATACTGTATCAATAAATATATATGGGACGGCACTGGTTTATACATACAACATTTAAAAGTAAATAAATATCGGCACACAAATTGACAACTAACAATGACTAACTAGATTTCGTAGATATCACAGGCGGAGGTAATGCAGGTGGTAATTAAAGTAGTTAAACTTGCAGGTAGTTAGAGTTTATGCTCACCCAAGAACGGCCGAGTGCTACCTAATTTCCTTTGTAATTGCTGATCCACCGAGGTGGTAGATGTTCCCCCAGGTGGTGACCTTCAGCACTCAAGGTTATGTAACCTCCGGACGAAATGCGTAGCCGGTAGATGAAACACAATAGGCTGCTACATCAAAACTAGTATAATAAAGGCTGCCACGCCAATACGAGAATGTAAAAGCCGCAGACTGATGCTAGAATATAAAAGCTGCAACGTCGATTGATGTTAGAAGATTAGGAGTTTTAGTGAAACAAATACTCACGGCAGATGTTCGCCCTTGACAGATTCTAACGTGTAAAATCGCACGTAGGTGATATTTCGCAAATGAAATAACTAGTCGAGCTCCCCATAAATCCTCAATAACGAGATCGAAGTGGCCAACACAATACGATAAGTTTAGCCCACTTAAAAACTTATACCGGGAAGCAAGACATTAAAACACGTCAGATCTTGAAAAGCGTTAAGTTCGAAGAGAAGGAAAGGAAAGTGGGTCTTGCGCAAAATACATCACCAAGGTCGCTTATAAAACGTACCAAGATCGAGAAACAAAGTTCCGGAAAGAAAAGAACGCGGAAAGTGCGTTTGACCCGTAACAACATCTTCTCTACGCGTCTTTATTCATTTTATCAAAAACATGGCAAGTGACGTAAATTGTTTTATTTGTGAGGAAAGCCTTTGTACTGGAGAGACAGTGAGTGTTAAAGATAAAGGACTTACCACTTTAAAGAAAAGCCAGTGACAGGAGAGGAGACAATAAAAAAGAAAAATTGGAGGGATTGCATACAGTGACTGTGCATATTTCGTGCAGAAAAGAATATACTCGTGAAAACAGCATTATTGCTGCATTAAAATTGAAACGACAAAGCACCACTGAAGCAGAAGCTGTTAGTTCGCCGAAAAAATCGAAGCTCAGGTCATCTATCCCAAGTTTTCAATTTAAAAATGCGTGTTTTTACTGGCAAAAACAATCGATTCGCAGTTTTATGAGAGAGAAAACAATTTTCAATGAATTTAATGATTTGTCATTTATTCATAATCTTTACATGTCATGAAGCTGCAAACAACCATTTGCACAACAGTTTCAAAAGCTCAGGAGACTTTCTTCTCTATTCGATGTCGGATTACAGCTAAAGTATTGGAGATACAAAAAAATATTAATATGCGTTTTTATAGGCAATTTAGTAAACTATATTTTTTACGCTCATCCCAATCGTCAGATCCCTTCAGTTCGTGGTTTCGTAAGACTGCACCAAAGATTGCGTGATACCGATTCATTTGGGAAACAGTCCCATAATTCTGGGAGACCACGGTCGGTGTGCATCCCTGAGGCAGAAGTGGCAATATTAGCACGGGTAGAGCAGAATCCGGATACAAGTTTGCGGAGAATATCAGCCGAGGTAGGAATTAGTAATCCTCTTGTTTGGAGAATCCTACACGAGTAGCAGCTTCACCCATACCATGTACAACCAGTGCAGGCCCTAAATCCACCTGATCATCAAGCACGCTTGGTTTTTTGCCGCTGGTTTCTACGCAATGGTGCCGAGGACCACAATTTTCTTGCCAATATTCTTTTTACTGATGAGGCCGCGTTGCCACGAAATGGAGTTTCTAATTTCCACAATACCCATGTGTGGGCCGACGAAAATCCCCATGCTATTATGGAATCCAAACGTCAGGTACGTTTTTCATTGAACATTTTGGATGGGTATTTTGGGGGACAATTTACTGGGTCCAGTTGTTTTACTAAACCGAATAACAGGCGCTGGTTACCTAAACTTTCTGCAGAACACACTGGGTAATCTTTTAGACGACATTCCTTTGAACCAAAGGCAACAAATGTGGTTCCAGCACGATGGTGCTGCGGCGCATTGTTCGATTGTTGTTCGAGAGCATTTACACGGAACTTTTGGACGAAGATGGGTAGGAAGGGGCGGACTTGTATCATGGCCTGCAAGATCGCCCGATTTAAACCCCCTTGATTTCTTTCTTTGGGGATATTTGAAAGCGTTAGTGGACTTTACACCTGTAAACGACCTCGATGAGCTGCAGCAACTAATAGATCAGGGATGCCACCGAATCCGAGCCACTGTGGGGGTTTTCGAAAGAGTTCGAATGTCCATGCGGCGGAGATGTCATGCCTGCCTTGAAACGGAGAGAGGACACTTTGAACATCTCATTTGACTTTTTGCCTTTGCTGTTTGTTCATAAATTACATTATAATTATTTGTTTGTTTGTTTATTTGTACATAATAAAAAAGTGGTGTAAACGCAAAATGTTTCGTAACTCCGAAACCGTCAATTTGCGGACCCACGTTAATTAAAACTTTTCATCATATTTTGGGTCATGGTTTCACTCCTCAAAGTTTATGACACTTTTTTTTAGCACCCTGTATAGGCAAGCACGATAAAGAACCGTACATTCGTATTCGACGCATGTCCTTTAGCTTATTTGCACAAGCGTGATCTTCCTACCACCCCCCAGTCACCCTAGCAACGAATTACGTTTTTTCATAAGTATGTACGAATTTTGGTTTCAAAGTCGGTATAAGCATGTTAAATGACAATGGGAACAACTTTTCAGTAAGGAAAAACCTTTGAGAGGTTTCCTTTTGCTCGTTTATCTAAACTTGGATAATCACCAAAAAAAAGACTCTCACTCAAAGGTGTATACGAAGTGCAAAATCGCCTTTAAAGTTTCAACAGTGGTTGCAACTAGAAAACACCAAATATCATAGAAGGGTGGGAGGGGTGCTCTACTTCAATATAGACGCGCTCAAAAAAGAACTTTATATTCCGATCTTCCTACCAGTGGCCCGCACCCACGATTTCTCGTTATTTCAAAAATTACGGTTTTCGGTTTCCTATTTAGTATATACATGTTAATGACAACAAGAATAACTTTCCATTAAGAAATCAACTCTAAAAGGTTTCATTTTGGTAGCTTACCTGCACGGTTAAATTGTATAACCGCCAAAAAACCACCATCAACAAATTATAAAATCGATTTAGATAATTAAACGAATAATAATATTGTTTGCAAATAGAATATAAAATAATTTTAAAATTTACAAACAAAAAATTCAAATATCTCAAAAAAAAATTTTCAAAAAAGTAATCAGAGTAACATTAAACAGTAGAACAAAGTTGGAATATACTAATCTTAATAATTTATTGATCAATTCCAGCTTTACTTCGTTAAAGTCCATATTTAATGAGTATCTGTATATAAAATACTTAATTACTTTAACAATATCTATTTATTTTAACCTTATACGTATTTCGGCATGTTTACATGCCATTGTCAAAGGTTATATGAAAAAGTAAACAGTTAGTGTTGTTATAGCAATAGAACTTTGTTACTTATCTTGGTAATCGTCTGCAGATGACTTGATTTCTTATTCCAAAATGTCCAGTAGAGGAGAATTTAAGAGATCAATTTGCTCATTCATTAACGGTACAGTTTTTAAATGTTTGTGAATTTCCAAAGCTTCTAGTATATCTAATTTACGTTTATCATCACAAAAGTGTAAACATTTTATGGTGTTGTTAGATGTCATTGAATGATTTTGTTCTAGTAAGTGTTTAGCGTAATTGGATTTATGTGGGTGTTTGTATTTGTAACAACGTACGTGTTCTTTATACCTAATATCAAAAGACAATTAGAAATTATGATCACCTGATGAGTTAATATAAGAACAAAACATGTAGTGGTCTATTCTAACCATAATTGAAACCAAATCTCTCCTTTCTTGGGAATATTATGGTAACTTTTAAGTCGTATTTAGTGTGACACATTACAGTTTATTATTGTTTTATATGCATATGTAGGTATATCTGCTTTTTTATTTATTTTTATTGTCTGCTCACAGCTTTAATTATATTTGTAGAGTTTTTTTAACAAAAATGTGTGTTATCCTGAATATCGGGATGAGGTCCGCTGCTCTAAATTATCATTTGTTTTTAGCAAAACTGGTGAAGTCACCCTGTATACACATTTGCGTATTAAATATATTATTTAATTAAATCAAACGTTACTTTATACAAAAACCAATTTAATTTACTTAGTAGAAGAAAAAAGTTCAAGCAGGTGACCGTTTTGACCCTTTTTGGCGACGCCCATGAAATTTCTTATTATTGGCTGATATGTCAAGTGAATTTATCTAATTTATTGTTCGTATGTAATCAACTATATTTATTACGAGCGCCTTCTTCGTACTTACTCTTCGGACCTTTGGGACATGTTGTCCTTGTCTTTGTGAGCCTGGCCGCTGCTGCAGGAGTTACCCATCACGATGATAGCGACTATTATCTACTTCACTTGCAGAATAATTTTGGTATCTCTTTGTACTTTGAATACATTTTGTTTTTAATTGGATTCATATTAAGTAAGTAATTTTTATGTATTAGTAGGTGCACAATTTATTATTTCTTACATTTAAACGAACTCATCAGTACAACTTAACTAGATTAAATGACATCTCGTTTCTTAAAAACTGATTTATAATTAATTATATAAGTTAGTCCGTTAAAAAATTAATTACGAGGTTTATCGTACACTACTATATTTATTTTAGCGAACATTACTTAAAATTTCTTATTTTCAGCGTTATAACTACCTATACAAAACTCACTATATTGTCGAATTAAAGACAACAAATAAACTTGATTAAAACTAAGTGGACAAACACGAGTTACTTGCAAGTTTACAACTTCTAATTTCAATGAAGTACACTACACACACATACAATAAATAGTATGTTAAGTATTTTAAGACGCACGGCGCGGGTACATGTCCGTATCGCGAGAGTCGCGGTAGCAATAATCAATGTTGGCAAAAGGCATGAGCACGCGCGTCCGAGTGACGTCAAACGACGCTCCACAGAGGCGGCGCTCGTAAATTTTAGAAACAGGAGAATTATTTTATATGCCAAAAGTGTTGTGGATAGCTATCTCTCTGAATATACAGGGTGATTTTGGGAACCGGGGTACTATTGTCAACTTTTTTATTTTAAAAGATACAAAGTTGGTTAAATTAGGGAAAAAGTGTAACTTTTTCTTCTGGTTACGATGGTGAAAACGAAAAAACAATTGAGCATCGCGTTTTCGAGTTATTTGTCAAAATAACTTTTTTTAAACGAAACACCCTGTATTTTTTTATATTTATGAATTGCAAATTTTATTGTCTTTAAAAAAGTATAGGGTCAAACTATGATTAAAGTAACAATTAACGCAATATTTTAACTTTTAATGGTTTAATACTATAATCGTAACAGCCGTGAAACAAAAGCTACTTGTTTTATGGTATAGGTCAAAATATCATTAAATTAATATGTATAAGTAATTATTATAGTAACTGTTCAAATTGGGCACTATCATTATCTAGACAGCAGTAAATTCTTGAACTACAATATTCGACGACCGACGTAGCATTCCGTGGGCAATTTTTACAATGCATTTGTAATGTATGCGACTAAATCTGTACACTATTGTATCTATCTCAATAAATATCAGCCTGTAGATATCCCCAAAGAAAAAAATCTAGCGATTCATGTCAGGTGACCGTGGGGGCGATTGTACATCTTAAATGTTAAATAAAATTAGCATAACTGCTAAATGTCAAAACAGAAACAATAAAACAAGCGAACTCTACCTGTTGTTTCACGGCTGTTGCGATGATGTTATTAAAGTATTAAAAGTTAAAATTTGGCTGTCTAGATAATGATAGTGCCCAATAAGAGCAGTTACTATAATAATTACTCTTATACATATTAATTTAACGATATGACCTATACCATAAAACAAGTAGCTTCTGTTTCACGGCCGTTACGATTATGATATTAAACCATTAAAAGTTAAAATATAGCTTTATTTGTTAATTTGATTATAGTTTGACCTTATACTTTTTTAAAAAGAATAAAATTTTCAATTCAAAAATATAAAAAAATACAGAGCGTTCCGCTTAAAAAAAAGTTATTTCAACAAATAACTTGAAAAGGCGATGCGCAATTGTTTTTTCGTTTTTACCATCGTAGCCAGAGGGAAAAGTTACACGTTTTTTCTAATTTAACCAACTTTGTATCTTCAAAAATAAAAAAGTTGGCAACAGCCCGGTTCCCAAAATCACCCTGTATATCCTACCTTGTAAGAATAATTTCCTAAATCAAAATTAGTCGTTTCAAGAAAAAAATGAGGAATTTTAAAAGAAAGTAAATGTTATGATGTATGTGTGATATTAATCTAGGTTAGTAAAAAATAACTTGCATTTTTTTAGGTAAAGCTGTCCCATGTGCGTCTACCTTGTGAAAACTCAAGGCTCCTTGTAAAAAGTTATAGTCGCGTATGTACACTAATAGTTTAAAAACAAACGGGAATTACACATTATAGCAAATACTAAACGAATTTGGCATTAAGTTCAATTTTCATTAGGTAACCTAAAATTTGGTATATTTTCGCCGAACGTCAAAAAACGTTGTTTAATTCACCTTGAATAACGTTTTTTAAATTTAATATTAGCAATATTGCCAAAACCCTCGCTTTACTTTAAAATATATTAATTTGTGCATCATACCATTGCGGTAAAAAATCTCGATCAGTATGAATAGTAGTTCTGGTAGTACACCACATTTACAGAGAGAATCAAAACAACGTAAGGTGCTGAGGTGCAAAGAATTGCATGTCTTAGATTAATACAAATTTGCATCATCCGTCATTAATCTGGAATAATAGCATTTAAAGGTTAACCAAAGACATGCGGTTTTTTCAGCGCCCTCCTAATTAAGCTTTTACTTTCCTTCTTGTGTACATTTATTTATTTATCGGATGGCTTTTTGGCACATCAAAAGTTAAAAAATATACATATACATTATACATATAGGTATACAGGATGTATCAAATTGCATGTTAACTATGGGGATCTCGCTTATTTGAAAATATACGACGATGGTTAAACTAGAGAAAAGTTGTAGAATTGTATGCCCATTAATAATCTACAACGAAATTGGAGCTATCTTGCTTAGTTTCCGAATAAACTGAAAAAAACTGAAATTTTGGACTTTCTGTTTTCGGTTATCTCATTTGTCATTTATATTATACAGGTGATCATTTGAAAACGATCCACCCTGAATATCTCGTGAACCACACCAAATATCAAAAAAATGTAAAAGCGCTTTGCTATAGAGGATGGGGGACACGCGATTGCGTAATCCGCGGCGCGCTAATATCACCCCGCCACCCCCCAACCAACCTTGAAAAACTTAAATGGCACTATGCCCTTTGTGACACCTCAAATTAAAGGTCTTTTAAAATGCTATCTTTTTACTCAAAGAAAATTAAAATTGATAGATTTGTTTTTGAGAAATTTAAAAATATATAAAAATTAGACAAAGTAGCACAAGCTGTGCAGAAACAATTGAATGATGTTTTGACATTTGTGCAAATTTAATGTTACATTGATTGCAGTGTTTGTGTGTGTTTTACTTTGCGGTTGGAGATTTTTGTGAAATTTAAAAAATGGTTTACACGTTAGCTGAAAGAACTGAAATTATTTTTATTTACGGTGCCGAAAATCAGTGTGCCCGAAGAACCGCTGCTACTTTCAACGAAACTCATCCGGACAAGCATGTTTCACACAAGTATGCTTTGGAGTTGGTTGGAAAATTTAGAGAAAGTGGATCTGTTACGAATAAAAAAAGAGCTCAGCCTAGAGTTATAGATGAAGCAGCTCAAATCGAAGTTTTAGGACATTTTGCAATAAATCCAAAAAATTCCCTTCGCAGGGTTTCTGCCATAACTGGAATTTCATATAGTGCAGTTCAGAAAGTTATGAAACTTAATAAATTTCATCCGTATAAAATGCAGATTTATCATGAATTAGCCGCAGAAGACTTTGATAGACGAATTGAATTTTGCGAAACAATGACAGCTATGATAAACATCAATCCAAATGTATTAAAAAACATTTGCTTTAGTGATGAATGTACCTTTTATCTCAGTGGATTTGTAAACAAACATAACTGTCGCTATTGGAGCGATGAAAATCCGTACATCTTTGGGCTGGTATATTTTGAGAGATACTATAATTGGTCCTGTATTTATAGCAGAGAACTTAAATGACAACATTTATTTGAATATGCTAGAAAATATAATCGACCCTTTAATAACAGAGGCTTTAGAAAATCAACGTGATGAAGAAGGGAACTTACTTCTAGCAGAAGAGAAGCTTCGTTTTCAACAAGATAGCGCTCCTCCGCATTATGTTTTACCGGTCAGGCAGTGGTTAAACGACAATTTTCCGAATAAATGGATCGGTAGAAGAGGACCGATAGAGTGGCCACCACGATCCCCTGACTTAACGCCCTTAGATTTTTTTCTTTGGGGACATTTAAAGTCAGTCGTTTACAACACTGATCTAGAAAATATTCAAGATATACAGCAAATAATAAATCACGAATGTAGGTCTATTCCGCGAGAGGTATTTCAGAATGTTAGATTAGGATTTGAACAGAGACTCTATCACTGTTTAGCCGAAAATGGAGGACAGTTTGAACAGTTACGTTAAAATTTAATTGTTTCTGCACAGCCTGTGCTACTTTGTCTAATTTATATATTTTTTTAAATTTCTCAAAAACAAATCTATCGATTTTAATTTTCTTTGCGTAAAAAGGCAGCATTTTAAAAGACAGAGGTCTTAGTGCCATTTAAGTTTTTCAAGGTTGGCTGGAGGGAGGGGGGGTTGGCGGGGTGAGTATTAGCGCGATGCGGATTACGCAATCGCGTGTCTCCCATCCTCTATAGAAAAGCACTTTTACATTCTTTTGATATTTGGTGTGGTTCACGAGATATTCAGGGTGGATCGTTTTCAAATGATCACCCTGTATATTTCTTGTTGACGCATTATGAGGACACTTTTTTATGCTGAATCTAAATTTTTGATTAGATTTGGCATAACTGTTACCATTGCTTATTTTCGATTGTCAACTTTTTTTTTCTTATGTCGGCATTTTAATTTTTAAAAATAGAGTTTTTAATTCTGATTTCAACGATGTGTCACACTTTGCATTTTATTTAAGTTTTGAGCATTTTATTACAGAAAATAAAAATTTCATAAGAGTGCCATGGAAAGACCAAGTCATTTAATTTATTTTGAAAAAATTCTAACAGGTCATGAACTGATGGAAGTAAAACAAAACACTACTTTTATTTACTTTGGCCTTTAGATACATTAGGTACGCGAAAATTTCAGCAAACTTTGTTTTGAGCGTAGGCAGCAGGTTAAATTATTTTTTACAAAAACAAATGAATGACACAGTTACTAACACACAGATTGGAGAGTTTATTTTAGACGAGCTTCTAAGCATGTTTTACAAAGGTGTCAAATGTTTTGAACATTTATTTAATAATTGCTTGTATTAGTGCAGTTCTAGTGTTCTCTGTTGTATTTATTTAACCTGTTATTCAAATTTGTTGTCAGTTGCAAACATAAAAACTACAAGTGGAATTTTCAGTAAATGGTGTATGTTAGAAAATCTGTCATTCATTTTTTTTTTGTAAAAAATAACTGAACCTGCAACAAAGTTTCCTGACTTGGTCTTTCCATGGCACACTTATGAAATTTTTATTTTCTGTAATAAAATGCTCAAAACTTGAACAAAATACAAAGTGTGATACATCGTTGAAATCAGAATTAAAAACTATTCAAATATGAAAAAAATTCAAATGCCGACCGTAAGAAAAACAAAAGTTGACCGTCGAAAAGAAGCAATGGTAACAGTTATGCCAAATCTAATCAAAAATTTAGATTCAGCATAAAAAGTGTCCTAACAATGCGTAAACTAGAAATATGTAATATAAATGATAAATGAGTTACAACCGAAAACAGAAAATCCAAAATTTCAGTTATTTTTAGTTTGTTCGGAAACTAAGCAAGATAGCTCTAATTTCTTTGTAGTTTATTAATGGGCATAAAATTCCACAACTTTGACTTTTGGGTAATGCACGGCATGTTATTGTTTTGTTGTGCAGTTCATTCTTGAGTCTATGCGTTGGTAAGGTTGAACTCTTCTTCCACACCCATCCCTGCCGTTTTTGTTGGTGGTCGTCTAGAACAGAGTCCATTATGATTGGCATCTGCGATATCTTGATGAATTTTTAGGTTTCTATTGTCCACGATCTTTTTATACTCGCTTGTAAAAGCATTTGTTCGTCACAGTTGAGGGGGTGAATTGTGGCTTAGAACTGGTAGCCATTGCGTAGGAGTTTGTTTGATGACACCAGCAATCATTCTCATGGTGTTATTTAGCTGGGCATCTACTTTTTGTACATAAGGGTTGTTTAGCCACACTGGGGCGCAGTAGTTAGAAGTTGAGAAGACAAGGCCCACGGCAGAGCAGCGCAGAGTGGAGGCCGATGCTCACCAGGTTGTACCACATAGTTTTTGAATGATGTTTCTTGTTTTTAATTTTTTAGCAGTTTTCGTTATGTGCTCTCTGTAAGATAGAGTTATATCAAGGGTTACGCCTAGGTATTATGGTGTTTTATTATGGGTAAGTGTAGTGTTTTGAAATTGCATGTTGAATTTTCTTCCGGCGAGTTTATTGTTTAAGTGGAAGCAAGTAACTTCTGTTTTGGTGGCGTTTGGTTAAAGTCTTCATTTGCGAAAATACTTTCCCACTACTTCTAGTTCTGTCGTTAAAATTTCTTCTGACTGTTCGATTGAACTGCACCTTGTTGTAAGTACCCAGTCGTCGGCGTAGCCAAACTTTCTTGATCTTGTTTCTGGCATGTCTGCAGTGTACAATCTGAAAAGGCGTGGGGCAAGGACTGATTCCTGTGGTGATCCGTTTTTTAGTTTCCTTGGGTGGCTCGTGTCAGATTCCATGACTACTTGGAACACTCAATCGTTTAGCATTCTGTCCATTAGACATTAGTTGGGCTGTTGGTTTGCAGAGGATTACACAGATTTAGTGTACGTAGAGGCGGGGGCGAGTTGAAGCCTGTTATCCTGTAACTTAAAATTCACTTGGCTCCTGGATAGGGTTCTAGTTGGTTACTGGGTCGCAGTATACCGAAGTTGACTAACTAGATAAAATGGTCAACTTGTGCGTAAATTCCAGAGGTCCGTGAAGTTGGCAGGTTAATGAAAGCATTAACGACAGCAATTGCGCCAATCGTTAGTGTTAATTGGTGTAATTAGTGTCCTACCAAGAAACCCCACCTGCTAGCATAACGCTTAACAGGCAGACTTTAAGCATCAACAAAAAACTATTGCCAATGGTTAGGGGTTTGTTAGTGCTCTAATTCAAAAATCAGCAAACAAACACATGTCCCAGTGATTAAAAAGCAAAATTACCTTGCCATCTATACGCCCAGCAGGCACACTTAAGGCACTAACAAAAAAACTGTTGCAAATCGTTAGTGCTTTATTAATGCTTTTTAGTGTTCTAAAATTGGCAAACAAACACATATCTGAAGTAAAGCTCGAACTTATGAATAAACATATCTTAGTAATTCAAAAAATATAGTTTCCTGCCAACTTCACGCTCAACAGGCACACTTAAGGCACTAACGACAAAATTATTGCGGAACCTTACTGCTTTGCTAGTGCTGTAAATAACAATTCAGTAAACAAGCTTATGTTCGAAAAATTAGAAAAAGTGTTATTGACTGGCAACTGTACGCTAATCAGATATGCTTATGGTTTCTAGAAAGCAGTACGCCATCGTCGTTAGTGCATAGCATAATTAAACCTAATCACCTTTCAAAGTAATTAGGCCCAGAATACCCTTCAGCTGCATTTTAACTGTGTAGCCACATACGATTTTGATGTTGATTTATTTGACTTTCTAGAGATATCATTTTTAATGAAAACCAGTACGCCACATTCTAGGAGATGTGCAGTACCTATTATAATTTTGCTTGTGTGATTTTCACTTGCTAATTCTAACATCACTGCGTATTCGACACCTATTCATCTATCAATAATGCTGCTGGTAACAGTTTTTTACTGCCATCTATATTTTTAAGAGAAACCTCAAAAAGCAACGAGTCTTCACATTCGCAATTGGTTTTATAGAAACTAGAGAGAAACGTTATGTGCAGTTTGTGAATTTTAAATACTTCTAGTATATTTAACTTACAGTTATCATCAAAAAAGTGTAAACATCTTATAGCGTTATTAGATGTCATTGAATGATTGTATAGTAATAAGTGTTTACCGTAATTGAATTTATGTGTGTGTTTATAATTGTAACAATGTACGTGTTCCTTGTACCTTATATCAGAATTTCTAATTGTTTGTACTATATAAACCGAATTACAGTGCGGGCAATTTAATTTGTAAATGTCTGATTTTAGGAAATTGTGTTTCTCCTTTAGCATTAAACAAAGTAGAAATTTGATCGTTGAGATGTTTAATTCGTGAAACATATTTAATAATGTCAAGATAATAATAACACCTTGTCATAAATTTCACTAAAAAACTTTTATTGTACATGTTTCGTCGGTTAAGACAATTTCTAGTACACTGAAATACATGGAACATAAATTTTTTAGATTTAAATATTACTAGAACTAAAGAAGGGTTTTTATATAATGTTTCTAGAAAACCCACGTATACAGATGTCACCATTCCAGCAGATTTGTTTAACCCTATGACACATAAACATTCAGCGTACCGTTCTATGATACATAGAACTTATACGCTTCCCTTATCTGAGATTAATTTAAAGACCCTACTGAAAATATATATAGAAACCTCATATAACCTGATAATGTTTTCATCAGGTTGTATGTGGTTTTATGCGGTTTTTGAAACAACCAGGTTCATTTTGTATGAGGTTTTATGAGGCAACTGAGGTGATTTTCAGTAGGGGAACGAACTTAATACAATCAGACAAACAAGAGCTAATAATGTTTTTTCTGGTATCCTAATAAATAGTTTAACTCGTCGTAAACAAAAACAAATACCGACGAAAGAATTTTATTCTAGAACACAAAATAAGAAAATGACATTTGCGTCTTTGCCCTACTTAGGAAAAATTAGTTATAGTATAAATGGTATCGTAGTTAAGCATGATATTAATATCGCTTTTATGTCATAGCATAGTGTAAGCAAACATATATTTAATGCTAAACAAAAACCTCAAAATCATATATACAAAGAAAGTGGAGTTTATGCCCTACAATGCTCAGACTGTAATTCGGTATATGTTGGTTAAACTGGAAAGTCTTTTGAAACACGATATAAAGAACATGTGAAAGCCTATCAAAACAATATTCCAAGTACGTCAAATTTTGCCAAACATTTAATGGAGGCTAAACGCAACCTTGGTGATTATAAACCTAAAATCTTACATATATGCGATAAAGGTAAAAAACTTAACCTTATGGAATTTGTGGAAATTAATAAATTAAGCAGAAGTGTATAAGTCCACACTCTTAATGACCTCCTCCGCATAAAAATTGAAAAGCTTGGTATACATTATTGTTTTTGTTTTTGGAGCTTTCTTTGTTAACTTTTATGTACTATCGTTATATTTTTAGTATTATCGTTATATTCTATTTTATGTATACACAGGGTGTTTCCTAACTACATGTAAAAAATTCACTGGCATTATTCTTGGCTTATTTTAAGACAGTAGTTATCTGACTTTTGAAGATTAAGGACGTGATCGAAGTCGCTCCATTATCTCTTTAAAAGTTATCAAGTGCAAAACGTTATTAAACTTTATTATGATCGTAATCAACAGCAAATGTATAATGTGCCACAACCAATTCAGCAAATTCCACAAGGAATAACTAACTGTGTACCATTTCCGCAAGTACAAAACCAAAATACAGTAAGTAATAATTATGTTAATCCTATAATGCAGCAGCAATATGATGCGTCATACCCATTACTCCCAATAAGACATGAATTACCCTGGCAAGAAGTAGTAAACAAAAATCGTGCAAGAAATAGCCCTGAAAACAATACAAGAATGACTAAACAAACTAAACTAAACGATTACTGGCTTAACCAACCTTCTGTAATAGATGAAAATAGATATGAAGCATTGACACATGAAAAACCAAGTAACAGCGTTGACCAAACAAAAAAGCTATCCCTAAAACACCACAAATATTTGTGGATGGTGTGAAAAACATCAAACCGCTTAAAGACTTACTCATAACAGTGGCGGGTAATGAGTTCGAACTTAAAAGTTTAAACGGGCACCAGGTCACAATCCAACCAAAATCATGCGAAAAATATACTATCATTATTAAAGCGTTAGCAGATAAGAACACTGAATTTCATACCTATAAACCCAAACAGGAAAGAAGCTTTAAAGTAGTGTTGAGAGGAATTCACTACTCCACCGATGTTAATGAAATCAAAGCGAAAATCGATTAATTAGGACACTAAAGAAAGTATCTTTAACATTCGACAGAACAGGAACGAAACAAAAATCCCCTTGTCATTATTCTTTGATGACCTCCAACCAAATGATAACAACAAAGAAATCTACCAAACTGAATATTTACTGCACACGTGCATCAAATTTGAACGGCCAAGACCAAAAAGGGAAATACCACAGTGTATAAATTGCCAGAGATATGGACATACGAAAGCTTATTGTCACCGAAGCCCCCGATGCGTCAAGTGTGCTGGTAACCACCTGACCAGTCAGTGCCTGCGGAAAGAAAAATCGAACAATGTCAAGTGTGTCCTTTGCCAGGGTAACCACCCTGCCAACTATAGAAGGTGCACTATCTATAAAGAACTTCAGAAGAGGACATTAACACTCTTAAAAAACACACAGGAAGCCTTAATTAAAAATAATTTTGCGCCAATGTGCTGGGTGAAAAAACCCAACAAGTAAGGGTAGTTAATCAACAAAACGCAAATCAACAAGTGCAACAACAAATGTCATACCAACAGCCATCTAACGACATGCAGGAATTAAAAACAATGATGAAGGGGCTCATGGAACAAATGGGCACTATGTTAAACCTTCTCGCCGCACTTGTCTCTAAAAGAGCCTAATGGCCAAAAGACTAAAAATAGCACTTTCGAACGTCAATGAGCTTGCTCAGCACGCCCAAGAGATTCAAACCTTCATTAAGAACCTAGAAATAAACATTATGCTAATTTCAGAAACCCACTTTACTATGAAAAATTATATTAGAATTCCGAAATATTCCGTCTATGACACACAACATCCTGATGGTAGTACACACGGCGGTACTGCCATCATAATTAAAAACGCAATTAAGCATCATTTGCACGGACACTATAATCAAGAACATATACAAGCAACTAGTATTACCATCGAGGACTGGGTTGTCCTCTGACAATTGCCCGCCAAAACATGTAATCAAAAAAGAACAGTTTGAACATTTTTAACCTCCTTAGGACATCATTTCATTGCAGGCGGCGACTATAACGCCAAACACCTTCAATGGTGTCAAGGCTCACCACTCCTAAAGGAAGAGAACTGTACAAAACTATGCAAGCCAACAACATGCATCACTTATCAACTGGCGAACCCACTTATTGGCCAACCGACAGGAAGAAGATACCAGATGTAATTGACTTCTGTGTTGTCAAGGGAGTACCAGTGAACTGCTTCGGAGTTGAATCGTGCCTTGGGCTTTCATCGGACCGCTCCCCTATAATTATTACACTAAGTTCAAAAATAATACCCAAGGAGAGAACACCCACCCTTAGCTCGAAGAGGACTAATTGGGAAGATTTCAGAATCCTGATAGAAGAAAACCTGAAATTGAATGCTCCACTAAAGACAGCTTCTGACATTGAAGAAAGCACAGAATACCTAATACCACCACTATACAACAGGTAGCTTGGAGTTCTACTCCGAATATAGAAGAATGCGAATCTAAGGATGCTTGTTACGCAGGAATCTACTTAAAAAACCTAACCGCTACCAAACCCACGGAATACTCATTATGGCGAGCTACAAAAAAATTAAAAAGACCCCAAATTACAACCCCCCCTCCCATAAGATCTGGGAATGGAAGTTGGGCAAAAAGCGACATAGCAAAAACAGACCTGCTTGAAGAACATCTTACAAGCATCTTTAGACGGCCTTTAAAAAACTTCAAAAACTCATAAATAAAAAAGGTTCAAATCCCAAAAAGTTCCCTGGATATGACCTTATAACAGGGAGAATCTTAAAGGAACTACCAGATGTTGGCATTAAGTTTATTACACAGCTGTTTAATGCCATTTTAAGAACGAGCCATTTCCCAAGCCAATCGAAAGTGGCTGAAATTATATTGATACTCAAACCGGGAAAACCAGAGGATGACGTAAAATCTTATCGTCCAATCGGTTTATTACAAATGTTGTCAAAACTTTTTGAAACATTAATACTAAGAAAAATTAAACCGATTTTGGAAGAGAAGCTGCTAATACCTAATCATCAATTTGGGCTTAGACAGGATCACGCTACTGTAGAACAGGAAAATCAAATAGCATCTAAGATCAGCCATGCACTTGAAAAGAAGAAACATTGTACAGCAGCTTTCCTAGACATCAGTCAAGCTGTTGACAAAGTTTGGCATGAGGGACTGCTGTATAAAATCAGAAAAGTAAAGGGGGGGGGGGGGTTACCTTATAGACACCGTGTATACATATTGCGATGATATGCTTGACCTTGCAACTACTAGAAAACAATCCCTAAACTGTCTGCAATTCACGCAATTAAATTTAAACTTGCTATGAGACTCTTTTAACTTTCTCAGGGTCGTTATTTTGCTTGTAAAATAAATTGTTTAAATTAATTTTTAAATAGAAATAAACACACAACGATATCAACTTTACAAAATAATAATTTTATTAAATAACTGAATTTCTAAATGTGGTTTCCGAAAAATCAATAAATTTTACTAACTACTATAGTCTTTAGACGGTAACAAGATTTTCGATGCAGAAGAAGGAATAGCTTAATCGTTGACGGTACGAAGTAGATCGAGAGGTCCAGGTATGGCTTCGAGGATGACCCAGCAGTGATGTAGAAATCCGCCCTAGGCGAAATGGTAAATCGGGCAACACGGCAGCCGAAACCAAACAAACCCTTGTCACAGATGATACACACCACTATTTGCTTTGATCCGACTAGGTCGAGCGAAATATTTAGCGATAAACGAACGGTATGTGGGGTATTAAAATGTCGGGATATATCACTGCCAAAGCCTCCAACTAGGCTTTCTCCAGAAGAAGGTGTTAAATTTTATATCTTCGGTAGCTGTGAACGAGAGTGTCGAGACACAACCACAGCGTACAACTGCTTAATGCGGACTTAACTTGAGCGCAGGGTGCAGTGAATGCCGAGAATGCGCCTGAAGACGCGAGGTATCTGCGCTGAAAAAAATCAGTGGCGGCGTAGAGGGAAAATCACATAACAACACTTAAACCAATTGAATCAGGTGTACCGCAGGGTGTGTTAGAGCCGGTGCTATACCTATTATATACCGCAAACCTACCAACAACCAGCAATAGCATGACAGCGACTTTGGCGGATGACACAGCTGTATTAGCAATGCATCAAGACCGCATCTAATATTCTGCAGGACAACTTAAAAAAGATACAAAAATGGCTAAAGAGATGGAGAATAAAAGCCAATGAGACCAAATCTGTCCAAATAACATTTACAAAGCGAAGAGAAAATTGCCTTCCTGTTAAACTTAACAATATACAGTTAACTCAAGTCGAGGAAGTGAAATATTTAGGGATGTACCTTGACAGGTGTCTAACATGGCGAAAGCATATATTTACAAAAAGAAAGCAATTAGGTCTCAAGCTTAATAAACTCTACTGGATCATAGGTAGAAACTCTCAGTTAACACCAAGATAATAAATTACTGATTTACAAAGCCGTCTTAAAACCAGTATGGACATATGGGGCTTAGCTGTGGGGATCGGCCTCTAATTCCTACATAGAAATATTAGAGACGTTTCAGTCGAAAGTGATACGGATGATTATGGACGCACCATGGTGAAAAACTCTCATTTAACATGCTTATTATGGTACAATGATACACCGGGAAAGATAGATGATCTAGACGCTACAAACTAAGGCCTCGCTAAAAAGCAAAGCCTTACAAAAAAAGCAAACAAGTTGAAATGATTGGTCATGTGCACGCCGATCTATTTAATCAAGAAAATTTTCTCGTTAACGGTGTTGAGATGCGTGTAAAGTTCATTCGTTCACCTGATTTGTTTAGTTTAATGAGGGGTAGTAATTCTACGTTTAAAGTAAAAATATCCGAGGCTAGTTTACTTGTAAGGAGAATGAAAATAAATTCTAGCATCCTACTGGCTCACACTAAAACTTTAGAAACATCATCAGCAAAGCATCCTATAACTAGAAGGGATGTAAAAGTATGAACGATCCCTGCAGATTTGCAGCGAAAATCTTTAGATTACGTATTTCTAGGTCAACTACCAAAACGATGCATTATCGGTTTGATTTCAAATAAGAGATTTAACGGCGACTTCGCAAGCAACCCATTCAATTTCGATCACCATAAAATCAACTATTTCTCCTTATACATTGATGGGCAACATATACCTTCCAAGTCACTACAGCCTGATTTTACCAAAGACGGAATGTATGTCCGACCTTATCACACTCTTTTCTCAGGAACAGGTATTTATTTCCTCAATGAAGGTAATGTTATTTTTCGGACAAATTATTCTCAAGGATATTGCCTAATGGCTTTTGATCTAACACCTGATATGTCAGCCAACATGAATACACACTGGAATTTAATTAAAAACGGACGAGGATGCTTTAACGGCTGCAGCAAATTGTTTGGTTTATGCTGAGTTTGAAGATGGTATTAAGATTGACAACCACAGAAGTGTTGTGGTGGAATTCAGCTAATGAAAAACTGTAGAATGTTGTTAAAAATTTAGTTGTACCTCGAGCGTCGAACAAGAATGGCTGCAGTTGTAATTGACCTTCAAGGATTTCGTGCTGCGAACAAAAATTTTATTCTTATCGAAGTAACAATAATATCTACTGATGGTTATAAATTAGCGCACTATCTTTTCAGGCCACCACAAAATGAAACTCTGCTATAAACGTGAGATAATTTACCTTGAAAATAATCTTCATGGAATTTTCTGGGATAGTTTGTATATAAGTTTTGAATACTTTGAACCGTTGCCAAGACAAGTTTTGACAAACTTTGAAACAGCCTATGTTAAAGACAAAGAAAAGAAAAAAGTGCCGTCTCTCTTCGAAAGAAACATTATAACTTTAGAGGCACTTAGGTGTCCCTCGCTGTCTCTTCTAAGGAAAAAAAACAGTAGCTATCCAATGCTTCCACCACAATATTGAAACACCCGTTTGTGCTCTTGAAAATGTTCTGATATTATCTGATTGGTTACGCGAAAATGAACACTGCAGAAATACAGAAAACACTGCAGACGAGTCCGTGGAATGTGAAACGAGATGTTTTTGCATCTGATCAATTACCCAAGCGTATATGCCTTGCGTTATTACTGCAAATACGGACTCTACTAAAGAACTAGGACAGCATTGGTGTGCATTCTACATTGATAGGAAAGGTTATGGAGAACATTTTGACTTTATGGAGAGCTCCTACGGGTTTTCACAAAAATTTTGTAACGAACAATTCTAAAGTCTGGCGTTACAATTCCAAAATCTTGCAAAGTTTTACTTCAGCTGTTTGTCGCTATTATTCTTCAGTATATTTAAATTTAAAACTGAATAATGTATCTACTTTAGAGTTTTTAAATATTTTTGATAGTAATTTAATTAATAAAGATAGCTGTATACGCTTACTGTATAATTGCTATTTAAAAAAATAGATTTATTAATGTTATCATATGATTTATTTAATATAGTGCAAACACTTTAGGTACAACAAAATGTAACAATAAAATATAGCTAATAATATATACAATTTTTTTAAATATTTGTCATATAGACTTATGAGTGTTATTATATACTTTATTTAATATTAAGTACAAACATTTTATGTAGAACAAAATGTAAAAACAAAATAACCAATAAAACATACGATTTTAAAACATTAGTTCTATTTTACAATTATTTAGGTACATATTGATTTTTTTCTTAAAAATAGAAAGTTGTTTCTAATGAAATTGAGCTGAAATATACAATAACTACATTTCTGACAATTATTATTACAAACGGTTTATATACAATAACTACATTTTTGACAATTTTTATTTAAAAAGTTTTATTCTACCAAGTTGCATTAAAAAGTTTAAATAATAAATTTATTTTATACAACAGCGGTTTTAGTAAAAGAATGTACATATTGTGATAAAATACTGTCCCCCTTAGTATTATAGTATTGCACTTAGTAACGGTTATTTAAAAACTATGGAAAATCTAATGTAGGTAAAGTTTGTTAACTAAAACCGCAAGGCAATGTAACATAGCTATTCTCGATTCTCCTGCGTTTGTTGTAGCAAACTCTGTAAGTTTTACGCTCAGGCTTTGATATGCCGCAGTCCTGACTAGTTTTTGATCAGAATTAACATATAAAGGGCCATTATCGTCGTTATTATTGCACACCATTTCTCTCATTTTTTTAAGTTTATAATTTGCGAATTTTGAAAATTTAAGGTAATACCTTTCACTTTACAAATTTGAATATAACATTCTTTGTCTGTAGAGTAAAGAATAAAACTGTAATTTTTAGGCTCCCCGCTTACTAATTCTGTTATGTAACTGTCAACCCCGTATTGTTCCATTTCGTCGGTCATTTGGCCTAGAAAATTACCAGTTTCAGGTTTCCAATCTCCAGGTTTATGATTAAAGATTACGCTGTCAGTATCAAAGTACAACACGCGTTTGCCTAATTTTTCTAAATAACTGTATGGTTCTAACCTAGCATGTGCTGTTGTGTAGGCAGCAAGGACAGCGTTAACAGTTGTTAAAGGTTTAACGTCATTCTCGGTTCGGGTCCAATTTACAATTAGTACCTCATCGTCCGTATCATAGAATGAACCTCTACCGAAGGATCTGTTAATAACTTAAAAAACTTTTGTGGGTTTATTATTATAGACGATTGCATTAAGTTTTCCCGCTGCCCAAATTTGACCCAAAAACTGTTTAGCATTAACTTACCAAGGTATCTCAAGCCTGGATTTTTACATATATTTTCTTTAGTAAGTATTATACCCTCTCTCAATAAACATTCGCGAATATAATTTTCCATGTCTTTCTCAGTAACATCATGCTGGTCACTTCTGCTTCATTTAAAAAAAATTATTTACATACTTCGCAAATAGGCCGCTCGTTTTAGAAATTTTATCATACTGTTCAACTTTATACTCCCAAATTTCGTGAAATTTCAGAACTTTATAATTTAGTGACAATGGTTTGCGCAACTCATCTGCCTCATAGGTACCTACAAAACTACACGTTCTCCTTTGGTATGTGTGCAGATACCTCCATTTAGTGTTTCACCGCATGTACGACATAAAATAAATACAAGTTTTTTCTGATTTTGCAGGGTAGTACAGGGTGATACAAATCAGAAGGTAGCAAAACCGTGCCTTCCACAGTATTTATCGGTAGGCAAGCACAAACATCGTGACCTACATGAATTGTTGGGTGACCAACAGGATACTTACAATATTTTTAACATATGGATATAATGAGCAAATATCGCAATAATAAATTTTCTCGCCAGGGTGTTGTGTTTTATAATATAATTTAACCGCATTGGTACGTCCGCCAAAAAAACCTTCACGGAGGTCAAGAGGTGTGTGTTTTAAAATACCGTGTTTATTTACATAATCCCAAGCTACATCGTTTGTTTTTAACAAATTTTTAATACAACATTCCCAGATTTGTAGTAGAGCGTATCCGTAGTTCTTAATACGATCTGCACGAGCCTCGGTTGCCTGCCGCAAAAATAGCGCGTCTTTTTTGTTTTCCTCAAAGTCACACAACCATGCCAGTAGCAGCCCAAAAATGCGTACACCGTATTATTCTCCCTACAATAACCGTCTACTAAAATTCCCTTGAGTATCCTAAATTCGCGAGATTTTCCACTGTGTTGAATAGACAACCCCGAGTTGTGTTCTACCCAAAGTAATCATTTAATGGCGATATTGACTGCTTATCTGCTAACCTATATCACACCAGGGAGAATTAAACCTATTGTATCGTTGTTTAAAAAAAGTCTTCTAAAAATAAGATTGCACGCAGTGGCATTTGTTGTTGTTTCCCAAAATGGGTCTACGGAATTTTCTGCTAAAAAAAGTTTCCAAAAATGTAAGCGTACCTGGAGCAGAATATGCACATCTAAAATACAATATTTTAAAAGTTCGCGTTTCATAGCAAACACAAAACTATTCTGAATTTTATTGGCATGTGAAGGTAAAAAAAAGTAGTACGATCGTCGCTACTCATCTGATTTGGGGCATAAAATTGTATATCAGGTAATGGACCAACATACTCTTCATTAGCTAGCGTGTTAAACAAATATGGGAAGAACTGCTTGCTCCCGGGAAAGTTAAAGGTTTTAGGAAGTTGAGCTAAAGGTAATGGTATGAAATTGATTGAATCAATAAATCTTATTTGACCACACGTTGTGAAAATAATTTCGGTACCTGTTGATATTAATTTAGGGTTCCACCTTTCTCTATTTTTAATTATTTCTTGTAAAACAAAACATCCATCGTATCTCTTCATATTGTGAGCTAACGTAGTTACTTTAAATGTTTGGTCTAGTTGAGCAACATCATCCATAAAAGGTGTTACAGGATTTTCATGAAAAATATAAAGTCGTTGGCCACAATTTTCGCAATTTTGCTTTACATCTTCGTTGCCTATACAATGAGGGCATACATGTGCAGCTACACATAAATTAGGCTCATGAAAAATGTTATTAATTTTACCTGAAACTGGTTTTTCCTGACGACCCTCAAAATCGTAAAATATGAATAAAACCTCTTTACTTGCTACACTTTCCTTTTTTTAAACATTTTTTGACATATAACAGAGATGCCTTATAGGCTGTTGTTTACGACACATGGTACAAAATTTAAAATTACACTCATGAACAATCCTTTTATCCACCCAAATGCTAAAAAGACATGTAGGGCACCTGTATATTTTTTTACACAAATCACTTCTCTTATGGCTAGCAAGACATTCTGTACCGCGAAACTCTCTATGGCAAACTTCACATGTTATTCTAGCTAACAGATAATTGCAGGGCGGCATTGTGTGACAGGCAGGGCATGTGTACAAATAACGTCGATGCTGATTTTTATTATTAAATCTTAATTTACACATTTCACAATAATAATCGCAGTAAACGCCGGAGGTTAGACTTGTAATAATGTTATAATGGTTATTTCACATTAACAAACTTATTAAAAGTATATTTCTTTCTCGTGGACCTTTAAAGTACGTTGTTCTCCCTAATCTACAGTTATATGCAACAAGCGTATATGTTGTCAAATAATCCGGAAATGTTTGAATGTGTTCGTGGGTACCATCATTTCTTAAATCAACGCCACTTTCAACACACATTTTCATGGCCCGATTATTTAAAATAGGTAAACCTATCTTCATTAAATTAAAATCGGGGCTTTTAGATTTATAAACAATTGCTAAAACTATCGCTGCAGCAAGGTATACGTTATTCTGATTTGGCACAACCAACATTCCAATCTTTTTATTGCAATACATATCAAAATTCACTCCTGTTAAAAATGTGCGACCATAACCAACAGGTAAACTTACTGTATCTACGTGTAGCGTCGTTGCTTCTTGCAAAAAAATTAGCGTTGCTCTGGAGTACCTTCTCTATGACCGAAAGTATAGTGTTAGTACTAAGCTGATCAACTCTTCTAAACGAAACTCTCATGGGTTTTTTAGGAAAATTGTGACTCCGTAACACTAGTCCAACACGATCAGATGATTTAGCGTTTCGCAATACATATTGCATTAGCTCCTCAAATGCAACTTTTGATCGGAGTTCAAAAGAAACTCTTTTTAAAAAGTATTTGCTTTATTTTTACACTTAAACAATTATACAAATAGTGGAGAATTAACATGTGTCGTTTACGACTTCTGAATACATTCTAAATTCTATGCTACCAATTACCTGCCTTCTGAAGCTTCTACTTATCGCTTGTAACTTTATAAGATAATGCTATCAAAACCACTTCGTCTAGGAATTACTTACTCATCACATCTAATTCATATAACTCCTCCATCCTTAGTTTACTTTACGCCTTTTAATTGAAATTTAAAAGAAAAGTAAAATATTACATTAAAATTTTGCTTCTGCTAGTTGATTTGATTGAGCGTTTTTGTTATTTATTAAATTGGTTAGTTTATCTATTAGAAGTGGCTTTTTACACCACAACAAACTTAAAATTATAATGATTATAGTTATTACAATGGTTAAGGCTAAAGCAACAATTGTCATGATTGAATATGACTTCTTATCTACACTATCAGATTCTAATAAAGTTTGTTCATTTTGAAGTAGGGCTTGGTTGTTGACAATATTTTTTGTATTTATAGGTAGAAGATCCAATGGTTTTATTTTATTCGAATTTGTTATATTCATTTCTAATTTATTAATACTGGGAATTTTTATCATTTCATTTTTATTGGAATTTCATGCTGAATAAAAGGGTTTTGTGATTGATTAGTACAGTACAATCGGTAGTGAGGTGTACTGAATTGGATTTTTCCAAGAATTTCTTATAGTTTTGATTTTTACAATTGATTTCAAGCAATATTTTGTCAGGCGTGGTGATGAGCCATGTAGATATATCGGCCTGGACGATTTTTAAATCAATTATTTCAAACAGGTAGGGATTGCAGGATTGTTTTTTTGAGAAAGATAGGAGTTGCGTCTCGCAAATCTTACCATTTGGTATATAGAAATGATCTTTCTGATTACAAAAATATTGATTGGGTGTTATCAATTGACATTGATTGATATTGATGGGCATGGATTCAAAACTATTAAATAAAAGCATATTATATGTGGGTATTATCATTCGGTAGAGGTTTTTATCCATATAGATTGGGAATGGTATCAGCTCAATTATTGTGAAATTTTGATTTCTTTTGACAAGCGGAATCTCAAATATAAAGGTTATTCTATTTTTTATTTGGTACGCTTTGGTAACTATAATTTTTTCATATAGGTGAAGTGATTCTGGTCTTATTGTGAAAGGTAGTTCTAAATTGCTGTCTTGGTTTTGAGATAAGAAATTTTGAATAGTTTTTAGGTTTTTAAGAAGATTTTCGTTTTCTAATAGGGAGAGGATGCATTTGTTGATTTTGAGAGAAGGTAAGGGCATTCTCGAGCTCGGACCAATTATTAAAGAATAGTTGCAGTGAGAATAAGATTTCTATTAAGGTAATCTTAATGTTATCTATAGTGAATCGAATCTTCATATTTTTATTGTTTACTAAAATTTTATCAATATGGTCAGTAAGTATCCTTTGGTTGGTAGTCAACGTTAATATGTCGTTCAGGGTCTCATTTATTATGCGAGTGTGTTCCAGTAAAATTTTGGAATTTAGGTCAGTTTTGTCAGATAATTTTGTTATGGTTTCTTCATATCTTTTCCCATCTTCTGAGTCTAAATTTCCGGTTAAGAATTTTATTATTGTTTCGATACCGTTTACGAGTCCACCCTTGGTTTTAGAGTTAATATCAGGGAATATCTGTTGTTTGATTTGATCGAGTTTTCTTATATACTCTTGTACCGTGATTAGAAGATTATGGAAGGGTAATTTGGTATTAAAACTAGCGTCAACTTTAGCAAGCTCTATTTCATTAACAAGCATTTTTACATTATTAATAAGCGAATTATAATTATTGATTATAGTTTCATAGTCAATGATTTGGATTAATGTCCATATGTTTTCCTTAATTAAAGCATTACCTAGGTGTTGGGGATAAACACCAGGATTATCCGATAGATCGTTGATAGTGACGTCTCCATAGGTGAGTCCAAGTAAGTACGTTATTGTGATGACGTAGAAGTTCCTGCATCAGACAAAATGAATTTAGTGGTCTTAAGTTCGTTTGCGTGACGTTTAATTATTGCGTCAGTTACTACGTCTTTGAGTTCGTATCCGTCATTTTCTAGAATTTTTATTATTTTAAACGGGCCTTTGAATTTGCTTAGTTTTTTATTTCTAACTTCTGTTTTTAAGTACACTTTCTGGTTAAGCGAAAAGGTGGGATTTTTGCGTAATTTATTAATTTTGTCGTTTCGTTTCTCTTTCGTCCCTCGTTGTTTGTCTTGCAAGCCTTGGTATAGATTTTCCATGATTTTCTTATGGTCTGTGACATATGTCTCATAGTAGCGTTGGTCACATAGCTTATAGGGGTCGTGTGTTTCGGTATGGCCAAATAGAATTTCGTTAGGGGTGT
The DNA here is from genome assembly GCA_958336395.1 of Ctenicera cuprea. Lineage (NCBI taxonomy): Eukaryota > Metazoa > Arthropoda > Insecta > Coleoptera > Elateridae > Ctenicera > Ctenicera cuprea. The sequence goes on along the minus strand of OY284486.1, from coordinate 44,870,055 downwards.
GATTTAAATTTGAATGGATCGTGTTGTTGTACGCCATTATGCAATAGGGCATTCTTTTTGCTTCTTGAACGTTTTTTATTAATCTAAAATGTTCTAAAAGGGTTGAATGTAAACGTTATATATTTGAGTTTGACTCGTGGTGTCTGGGGGTTGTATTATGCAGTGTTACGTTATGTAATTAAAATTCTTTCAGGGTTGCATTATTAAATTCGTTATCTGCGGTTATTTGTCGGGGTAGCATATACTGCGTGAAATATTTAAATAAGGCATCTGTTATATCAATTTGGTTGCTAGATTCTAGTAAATAAGCTTGTGCATACTTACTGAATGTGTCTATTATTGTAAGATATTTAAGTCTGTTGACCTGAAATATGTCGATATTCAAATGTTGAAAAGGTCTGCTAAATGTTTCGGTGAGGTTAAGGGGAAGTTTATGTGGTTTGCGATTATATTTTTCAGTCTGACAGATATCGCAATTATTTATGTAATTGTCAATGTCCTTATTTATAGTTTTCCAAAAATACTTGCGCTTAACATGTACTTGGGTTTCTAATATGCCACGGTGATTTGTTTTGCCTAAATGGTAGTCTTGAATTAATTGGAGTCTTGTTTCTGTATCCGTAACGTATATAACTGTATTGGTACATTTATGGAATTTCGGGGAGTTTTCATTTGAGATTTCGAAAATAAATTTTGAAAAACAAAAATAGTGGGTGTTTGGTTTACAATGTTCCATTAGTAGTGTCGTGAAACGTTCTATGATACTTGCTTGTGTAACAAATATTGCCATATGTGTGTAACCATCAAAGGTGGTAATTCTGATAGGTTTAGGTAAAGTTACAGAAAAAAATTCTATCTGATTTTTGTGATATTGAAGTGGTAGTTCACTAAAGTCCATGGTAGGGGTGGAACTTTCTTGGGAATGATGTATACTGTCCGATTTTGAGACGACATGCCTTTCATTACATGCAGGTAAAGGCATAGATGATTTTTGCTTTGGTCCAGGTAACGGTGGTCTGACTTGTACGTCTGATATAATTTTGATTTTTGGCGTTACCTCGTTGTCGCGTTTATCGAGTTCTTCCGGTAACTGTAAGGTTGAAATCGTGAATTCTTCAAGGTCGGGGGGTTCATTTATATTAGGCAAAATAGATATGGTATCAAAATTTGGTTCCGGGGTGTGGAGTCGGTCTATGCTCAATGGGTTAATTAATACGCGACTAAGGCAGTCGGCGACTTTATTTTGCTTGCCAGGTAAATAATGTATAGTGAAATTATACTCTGATAATTTTATCGTCCATCTTGTTAATTTTGAATCTATTTCTGTAAGATTTTGAATCCAGACAAGTGGTCTGTGGTCTGTGAAAATTTTGAAGTGTACACCATATAAATATGGTCTAAACTGTTTTGTTGCCCATACTATGGCCAAAAGTTCTCTTTCTATAGTTGAATAGTTTATTTCAGTTTGATTAAGCGTACGTGAGGCGTAACATATTGGTTTGCTATCTTGAGTTAATACAGCGCCAATAGCGAATTTGCTAGCATCCGTGGTTAACTCGAAAGGTTTTGAAAAATCAGGGTAGGCTAATACCGGGTCGTTAGTCAAAATTGTTTTGAGTTTTTCGAACTGTTGTACGAAATTTTGATCATGTCGTATGACAGACTCTTTTTTTAAACATTGAGTTAGAAATTCAGTAATTTTGGCGAAATTTCTTATAAATTTCCCATAGTATCCTAACAGGCCGAGGAATGATTTTATCTCTGTTCTCGTTTTAGGAAGGGGGAATTTAGTAATGGCAGCTATTTTATCTGCGTTAGGTTTTATTCCGTCTTTAGTGATTATGTGTCCTAAATAATTGATGGTTTTCTTTAGGAACTCGGATTTATCGAGTTGTATTTTGAGATTGGATTTGCGGTATCGTTCGAAGACGTTTCCTAATTTTGTGAGATGTTCTTGTAACGACGTGGAATAAATAATGACATCGTCTAAATAGACCATGCATTGGGCCCGGCTAATGCTTGGTTCATAATTCTTTGGAATGACGCAGGGGCATTTTTGAGCCCAAAAGGCATTCGTCTAAAATGGAAATGTCCTTCCTCAGTACTGAACGCGGTTTTTTCACGGTCTTTATCGTCCAGTTCTATCTGGTGAAAGCCAGATGCAAAATCTAGGGTGGTGAAATAGTTTGCCTTTCCTAAATTGTCTAATACTGTCTCTATGTTCGGTAAGGGGTATTTGTCCTCAATGGTCTTTTCGTTTAGCTTGCGGTAATCTATGACAATTCGCCATTTTGTTTTTCCGGATTGGTCTTGTTTTTTAGGGACTACCCAAATTGGTGCGTTATATGGACTTTCAGAATTTTCTATTATATTTTCAGCTAACATTTTTGAAATTTGTTTTTTGACGTCCTCCCTGTGGACGTGGGGGTATCTATAACTTTTAGTATATATAGGCAGTTCGTTTTTTGTACGAATACGATGTTTTGATAAATTTGTAACTGTTAGGGGAATTTTGGGGTGATAAAACACGTCTTTATATTGAAAACATATGTTATTGATTGCACTTCGTTCTTCCTCGTTTAAATGGGATGTATTAATTTTTTTTAAGTTTTCGTTCAGAAGTTCATTGTGTATTTTGGGATTGATATTGTCATCAATATAGTCGTAATGATATTTTTGTCATACTTTACACCGTGTAATGAGTCGTTTGCGTCGGGATCGTCTGTCACGTCACTTTGTTTCTTAATATAGTCGTCTAATATTAGGGGGTTATATATTCTAAATTGGTACTCTTTATCAGAGGTATTGACAGCGGTAGTATGGCATATACCATTATGTACTTTTACTAAAGAGGAATTTATTAAATTTTATTTTTTCGCAGAGGAAAGTTCCGTTGCGATTAGTAACAGGCAATGATATTCTACATTCGGTTCTTGCCGATAAAAATAACCTTTTTGTTGGTTCTACCTGAAGTATAACCTTCGAGAAATTACACTGATTTCTTTTTTGTTTTTCTTGTTGACTTTTGGAATTGTTATAAAAGAAAGGTACTGTGGTATTTTCTGTTTGTACGTGGAGCCAATTGAAGTCTATGGATGCATTTAGATTCGCCAGTAAATCTGAGCCAATAAGTCCAAAATGTTGGGGTTAAAATCGTATAGGTAGCAGGTATGTGTGCCTGGGTCATGAAATAGTTGGTTAATAGGTATGTCTGCAATTTCATTGTGGCTGGTTGTACCATGAGACGTGATAATTGTAAAATTGTACTTATAAATTTTATCGGGAAAATAGGTTTTTGCAAATGAGGGTGAAATCAAGGTGCGGGTGCTGCCTGTGTCTATAAGGAGCTTATCTCCTGTAGCTGGTATTATTACAAAAGGTAAATTAGATTTTATCAAATTTAGGTTAAATGTTTCAAAGTTTTCCGAGGCCTTTAATGAAAATTTTCGTTTTCATTATCGGTTTCGTCATAATCGTTAGTACAGTCCGTGTCATTGATAGGGTGTTCGTCACCTTCAGTTTGTTCGTGAAAGTCGTCATTGTTCATCAAATTGTATTGATCGAACTCTTGTGAATACTGGTCATAATTATAAGGGTTATTTTCATGCATATACAATTCTGCTGAATTAAAATTCCGTTGGCCGGTTGCTTTGAAATAATTATTTTGCGATTGGTTGAAATTAGGACGTTTATTATTATTATTAAAATTTTGATTGGACGCATTTCGTTTAGGCACGGCACCTCTTACGGTAGAGTCGACTTCCATGGGGGTCACTAGGTTATTTGGCCTAAAAGAACCTTGATTAGGTCGAAAAACATTTTTATTAAAAGGTTTTTGCATGGGAAATTGTGCTGGAGCCACATTTTGAATTTGCATGGGTTGTTTGTAAGTAAATGCATTATTCAAAGGAAATCTAAAATTATTTTGAGGATTATTCGGAAACCTCGATGGGGGACTGTGTTGTGCATAATTTGGATAATAAGGGAGAGATTTTGGAGTATTATACTGTCTTCGGTCCTGTTGGGGTTTTTTTGTATTAGGGTTAGCAAGAGGTCGAGTAATTGATTGAGAGTATTTAATGTCCATCTCATCTCGAATGATATTAATTGCAACTTCCAAATTTTGTGGGTTACGTGATCTAATTAAAGTACCATATGGTTCGGTTAGACCGGATACTAAGGTTCTTAAAGCTAAGGCTTTAGCATTTTGAAGTTTATAATTTATTATTGCACGTGGGTCAGGGCTCAATGAAATTTTGGCATTAAAGGTTGCTAAATGAGCTCTTATTCTGTTGTAAAAGTCAATTGGGGATTCTTTAAACTGCTGTCGCATTTTTGCTAAGTCGATGGTTAAATTAAGCTCGCTTCTTTGATCTCCGAATGTCTCTATAAGGGTTTGTTTTAATTCGTTCCAGGTATCATAGTTATAACCTGTGACAGCTTCACTAGCTCTCTCTCTTAATTTATTACGAGCTGCTGATATGAGATATTTATTAATATAAGGAACAGGTTGATCGGGAATCAAAGGCGCTTGAAATTGAAGTATTATGACTTCAATGGACCTGATAAATTCGGGCAATGACTGAGAGTCTCCACTGAAAGTTGGGACATCGTTAAACATTTGTGGTACAAAACCATTGGGGAATAATGGTGGTAAAGCCATTATTGGAATCTGATTTACAGGTGCGTTGATACCAAAATTAGGTATTGCAGGCCGCAAATTTAAACGTTGTAACGGAGCTACTATGTCAAGATCTTCGTCACTTGACATTTACTAATGACGTTTCACTATTATTATTAATTAAAGTTCAGTTTTATTTACGTTAGGGGGCCTAAAAGCGATCAAGTTACCTACACATTGACTATTAGTTAGTTGAGATTATTGTTAAGCATTTCTATTAAATGCTCTCAACGTCTCGCTTACAATAGTCAACTTGCTCTTATAATTAAAATACAATCGTTAATCAGTTAAAGATAAATCCCAGGTAATTGTCTATCAATGTACCGGTAAAATCAATCAATGACTGAGTAAATGTATAACTTAGACTAAGTTTTCTAAAATTATGTTAGTATTGATTTTAGTTACTTTTTAAAACACTTTTCACTTAAAAACTTGTGCAAAAACTTACTTCATGTTTTCTTGAATTTTTCTTTTCTTAATTATGGATGTACTTCGGTTCGATTGGTAATCCGCTATCGCTGTTGATACGGTGGTCCTTGGTTGGGCTGGCTACTTGATTGAGCGGTGATCTCGATGGTCTTGGAACCCTTCGGCGATTTTTGTCCTACAGGTGCCTCTGCTTCTTAGGTGTTGGCGGGGAAGGCAGAATAATGCTGTTGTGTATGCGATGAATAGAGATGTAGGTGTGCCTTCCTTCTCGAGCAGTGGTTCTTATTTTTAATTAACCATTAAAATGGAAATCTTTTGGAAAAACAATTTGTTTTTAAAGATTTCAAAAATCCGCCACGACTGCGCCACTTTTGATCGGAGATCAAAAGAAACTCTTTTTAAAAAGTATTTGCTTTATTTTTACACTTAAACAATTATACAAATAGTGGAGAATTAACATGTGTCGTTTCCGACTTCTGAATACATTCTAAATTCTATGCTACCAATTACCTGCCTTCTGAAGCTTCTACTTATCGCTTGTAACTTTATAAGATAATGCTATCAAAACCACTTCGTCTAGGAATTACTTACTCATCACATCTAATTCATATAACTTGCAGACTGTAAAGAGAAGTACAATTTATCATTATTGAAAATTATGCTGTGCTTGAAAAACGTTAAAATTAAAATTTGTCATTTATGTTTCTATAAACAATAAGATAACCTGCTGCCTACGCTCAAAACAAAGTTTCTTGAAATTTTCGCGTATCTAATGTTTCTAAAGGGCAAAGTAAATAAAAGTAGTGTTTTATTTTACTTCCATGATCAGTTCATGGCCTACTAGAATTTTTTCAAAATAAATAAATGACCTGGTCTTTCCATGGCACTCTTATGAAATTTTTATTTACTGTAATAAAATGCTCAACACTTAAACAAAATGCAAAGTGTGACACATCGTTGAAATCGGAATTAAAAACTCTATTCAGATATGAAAAAAATTACAATGCCGACCATAAGAAAAAAAATGGTAACAGTTATACCAAATCTGATTAAAAATTTAGATTCAGCTTAAAAAAGTGTCCCAATAATGTGTTAACTAAAAATAAGTAATACACTGTGTCCATAAAGTAACCCCCCCCCCCCCCAACTAACTTTTGAACGACTTGATATTTTTCTTCAAAATTTGGTGTGCTGTAATGGGAAATTAAATACTATTTTTCAGACTATATTAAAATTTTGTATCATCCAAAATGGCGACTGGGCGCCATTTTGAAATTTTTTTTTAACCAGGAAGGGGGGTCGAGTAACACCTCATTTGAAAGGTCTTTTAATTCTACGTCTGTTCCTAGAGTTTGAAAGAAAACTATTCAGACATAACAAAATGGCGGATTTTAAACAAATAGACTCACTCAATTCAAAATTGTTTTGGTTTTTTTATCCAGGGTCAAGTGACACCTCATTTGAAAGGTCTTTTAGTTCTGCGTTTGATCCTAGAATTTCAAAGAAAATATTGAGCCATAACAAAATGGCGGATTGTAAACCAATGGACTCACTCAATTCAAAATTGTTTTGATTTGCTTATCCAGTAGTCCACTTTTTCATTTGCAGGACTAAATTTTCTCAGAAATATCTCAGGTGGCTTAAAATAATATTGAAAACGTTATGTTCCAACAAGACGGTGCTCCGCCTCATTATTATAGGCCTGGTTCTGACTTTCTCAACGGACATTTTTTTGGCAGATCGATTGGTAGGCGGGGGCCTGTAGAATAGCCGGCTCACTCCCCAGATTTAACTTTCTTAGATTTTTTTCTATGGGAATATCTGAAATCGAAAGTGTACAGAACCCGTCCAGAAACAATTGAAGAACTGGAGCAACGCATTACAGAAGTTTGCAGAAATATCACTCCAGAAACTTATGAAAATGTAAGGCAGGAATTTCATAACCGACATTTTATGTGCCAAGAAGTGAATGGTAAACATTTCGAACACTTAATTTAATTAATTTAGGCTTGAATTCTTAGTTTTTCTAAATAAACTTTTTTATCTTCAAACATTGTCATTTTGTTATGGCTGAATATTTTTCTTTGAAACTTTAGGATCAGACGCAGAACTAAAAGACCTTTCCAATGAGGTGTCACTCGACCCCCTTTTCCATTTAAAAAAAAATTAAAATGGCGCCTAGTCGCCATTTTGGATGATACAAAATTTTAATATGGTCTGAATAATAGTATTTAATTTCCCATTACAGCACACCAAATTTTGTAGAAAAATATGAAGTCGTTCAAAAGTTAGTTGGGGGGGTGGGGGGTTACTTTATGGACACAGTGTATAAATGACAATTGGGTTATAGGCGGAAAAAAAATCCAAAATTTCAGTTTTTTTAGTTTATTCAGGAACTAAGCAAGATAGCTCTAATTTCTTTCCAGATTATTTGTGGGTATATAAAGTGTAAGCTTTAATTTATTGTGCTCACCACTGGGATGTCGGAAATGGTAAGGAAGTCGTCTAATTAGGAGACCAATTGATTGCTAGTTTAAAAAATTTTGAAAAAATCATAGCCTGCTAGATACAGGCAAAAAACTAAAATTTGTTATTTTCTTCTTTTGCTCGTAGCTTCTTTATTTATAAACCTGAAAAATTCTGTTTTTCTGTGGCACTGTTACAAATACAAAGGAAATATTTTGAATTGATTGTGTGGTAGGCACGTGGTGAAACATTATTAATAAATATTTAACTATTAAAAATTAATAGTTTATTAATAAAATAAAACACTTGGTAATTGTTTCACAATTTGTTGGTTTTTATTTACTCGAGTCGAGTTTCAACCATCTCGGTTATCTTCAGGAGTTTTTTCCTTCTACGGGTGTGGTCAGAACCCACTGCACTGCGGCCATAGTAGGCCTATTGTGCCCCCTGTAATAGTTAATCACCCTCAAGTAGTCCTGTATCTTTCACAAAGTCCAGGACGTCCTTGAGTTCGTCTGCGTCCACAAAGGGAACTCTGAACTTCCTATGCCTTTTTGCTGCCAGTGCTTCGCATTGGCAGATTATATGTAATGGGGTTTCCTCCTCCATATCACACACTCTGCGCGTAGGGTCGTTAATTAGCCCCATCGTGGTGAGGTGTTTCATCATCTTACAGTGTCCCGTAAAGAGACTAATTAGTCTCTTTAGGTTGCTCCTGTCAAGCTTCAGGATTTGTTTAGCAGTCTTCCTGGACGGGTCTTGAATAAACAGTTTTGACTGTCTCAGTCCAGGCATCGCATTCCAATGCTTGCGGTGTGCTTCTCTAAGGAGGTTCTTTATATAGCCCTTTGCCTTTTATGTTTTTATTGTTTACTAGATGTTTATGGAGTTTGTTCGGATTGTGTATAGCTACGTTAATATTTAATTTATTGAGCCTGTTAGAAACTTTATAGCTAACTCTACCTATATAATTGATTTTTGACCATATTGTTTTTTTAATTGTTGTCTTTTGTCCGCTGTACAAAAGATGTTTTACATTTTCTTTTTGTTTTTGTTCTTTAAAATATTATCTACAAATTGCTGCGTGTATCCGTTTTTTAGGGTTATAAATTTAATTGTGCTAAGTTCTTTATCGAAATTTTCGGTAGACAGTATAGTAAGTAAAATATTGCATTAAAGAGAAATTACACAGGTAGTGCCCCCTATGATGTGCGGCGAGAAAAAATTGCAAAACAGCAAACCGGCAAAATTGTAATCGAAATCTGCAGAGCAAAGTATCAGCGATCATACCGACCTCTAGCCACAAAACATGGAAATGCCCCTGTGGCAAGAAATAAGATAGAAGAGATTTGGTTACAATTAGGTTAGAATATACCACATAACCACTACATATTTCGTTCTTATTTAAATTCGTCAGGTGGACATAATTCTAACCATAGTTGAAACAAAAAGCAATGAAGCAGATATATGCCAAGAAATAAAACTGCGCCGCACATCATATAAGGCATTACTTGTGTAATGCCCCTTTAATGTTTTATTTCTTGGTGTGATCGCTGATACCTTGCTTTGCAGGTCTCGTTCAAATCTCTTAATACCAGGTGCAGATGTAAATTACTTATTCGCGCAAGAATGTCGAAAACGTAAACAGTATGGGAACGTACGAGCAACGTGCTTCGCCCATTTTTGTTGTAGTGTCTGCTCGGGTTTCCGCGGCGTAGGTTAATTATAGGTCGTACCCATATTTTATATAAATGTGGATTGTGTGGTGTACAGTAATTTAATTATTATAAAACGATAAAAAAAATTTCTTTTCAAGCGAGTTTGAAAGATAATAATGCTTTTATTTAAATAACGGTGGCAACCCTGCCAATCTTATTCCCAGAGGGTATTTTTTCCGGGAGTATTTCTCTCTGGTTTTTTTATATTTTATTATAGCACTCGTGTGATTACACGACTCGGTCTACGACCTCGTCGTGCAACTTTCACACTTTTATTATAATAATGCCTTTATATCACTAGTAACATAAATAACTATTATTGCTGTTGACATGAATACTAAGATGACTGGAGGGGTATAGCGTTGCGCAGCAGCTTTTATCTACTATAAAAATGACGTTAGCGCACCAACGTTGAAATCCGCTCGCAAGGCTATTTTAACCTAACTTATTTATACTGTGCTATTATACTATCACAACTCGAAAATTATAAGATCATTATAGTAACCACTATTATTCTTGATAATATTTTACTACAATTGGTTATTTATTACAATACTGCAAAAGGTAAATATTTAATATAGCCTGAAAATTCATATATTCAGTCTCCTCTCTGATTATCACGTACTGTACTTACCTACCAATGCAGCCTCGGTAAAACGATCTTCAATGAAAAGAAGCGAAGAAGGTTTTAATTTTCTTGGGTTATTCGAAGAATACTACAGATATCACAGCCTCCAAAAGGCTTATTCCAAAGCAAAAACACACAAAAAAAAACGAAAACACTAAAAATTGGTTCTGTACGGCAGTAAATTAGAAGTCAGCGAAGTAATTGCGCAATTTTTATTGTAATCTAATGCACTAAACAATGCTTTAATGTCACGTTAATTACGAGGGTACAATCCCAAGGTTGCTTGATAGGTTAGGGTAGTTGATTAGGTTATCTAATACAAATGTCATTGGGCCAAAAAGCACCAAAATGGCGACTGCCTGCTCAAAAAAATTCTATTTTTTTGTTCCACATCTTTCAAACTAACAAAAGCTGCATGGCATTTTAGCTGCCAGTTGAATGGTGTTATGCAACAAGGAAACAACCAACATTGCCACAAATTTGAGAAAATGGCGTATAAAGTTTTTTTAAACCTTTGTTTGCAGACTGGCTATTTTAACGTATATGAATGTCATTAAATTTTGTATTCACTAATATTAAATCGATAATGCATATTTTCTAATTGGTTTTTGAATATTTATATTAAATTACCAAAAAATGTGGATTGGATATTTCTTACAATTTCAAAAACACTGTTAGCAACTGTGGTGTATTCGCTTAATGTCGAAAAATCGAATTTAAGCGGTAGTTTATGGTTCAAAATTTAGCATTATAAATGGCGGTACACATTCTAATGCCGAAAACAGGCATTAGTCATTTTAATAATTTTTGTGGGTTGGTTTCTTGTTGCATAACAGCATTCAGTCATTAAGAGGTTTATGTAAACTTCAAAATTGAAATTTGAGATTTGAACAAGTTGAAAATTAATGAAAAATGGCGTCAACCATCCTAACCTAACCTATAAAGCGACCTTGCCATCTACCTACACATATTATAGTTGTGTAACATACAAACCGCATAAACACAAAATGATAAACGAAATTTAAAACATTTTAAATTGAATAGAAACCAAAATCAGTACAACATAATACAAAATTAAAAATGTACTATATTGACAGAATCTCTAATTCTAGACATAGGTATTTTATGAACAGAAAAATTAGTAATACAACGGGTATTTTAGGCGGTTCTAGAGTTTATTATTTACTTGTGTAAGTACACCGATTATCTAACAATATGTCAGAAAAAAATCTTACACAGATCACAATAAACATTGTAAAACACTTATCTACAAAACTAAGATAAATATCTAATGGTAGCTCGAATAAACCAGAATTAAAACGCATAAAATACGGACATGAAAACCTTAAAATCTAGTACGTTAACTCAGCAGCCACGGTGATAATCTTTAAAGTGCATTTTTTAATAATTTTAATAAAGCCGCTGAGAAGAAGCAGTTATTTATGAGACGCCAATTAGGCCAACATTATATTTTTTAACGAGACCTAATATAAATGGGGTAAATGTCTCTAAAGACATCTATATAAAGCACGGCGAGGGAATAAATGTAGCAAAGCTACAATCCGCACAAGAAAGGTGTTTTTTGTGAGATATTCAATTTGAACAACGGTTATCCATACATTATTGGTCAATATTTGGCAAAAAACAGTTCTCTGGATTCCTGTTGAAAAGAGCTTTCAAATGAGCCGTCACACGACATACAGTTCCATTAAAAAAATAAGAATCTTGTCACTGCGCCGTGTCACGTAATCCTTTAGCAACAGCAATATGCTTAAAATTCGGCTGGGATAAAACTGAAGTACCTATCCGTGTTCGAGCGTTTTTACAGAAAAATAATATTTTGGCAGATATTGAATTTGTTCCATACTTTATCCACACACTGGACTAATGAAAACCGCTGGATAAGTAGACATTCAACTAGAGGATCTTTTTCTGTATTTTTATCCAATGGATAAGATTCTTTTAAAAAAGTTTATAAAACATACCGAAACAAGTTATTGAGAAAAGAATATCAATGTCCCCTCTCCATTTGTTCCGCCCCTGAAAACAAATTTTAAACGAAAACTTGTGTGAAACATTGGTTTCTGACATGCATAATCGCATACAAAATTTGTTTATTATACAGGGTATTGACAGGTATATACAGGGTGTCCCAGAACTGGCGGAGGAGCTCTTAACTGTGAATTCTTTTCCTTAAATAGACTCGATTTGTCCATTAAAAATGTTTCCAACTAGAATACTTTTTGAGTTATTATTAATTAAAGTCCACCAATCACAGAAGAATTAATTAAGTAGTCGTGAAGGTAGAAAAAAATTTAAAAAGGTTGTTTATATGGCAACCGAACTAAAAGCGTCATATAAAATAAGTCGAATTTTTGTTTGGCCGACTATAAATTTTCAATGCCTTAGTGACAAACGTTCAACGTGACAGTTCAAGTTGGTAGTGGACATTTTGAACACTTATTGTGATATTGTATTGTGTTGTATTGTATTTTATTGTCGTATTTCCTTTTTTTTACATTTAAATTGTATTCTTAATCTTCAAATGGTTACTAATTGTCTCAAGACATCACAAACCTGCGGCGTTTAAATCAGGAATATTGCATGTGGGTAAGTGATTAAATGCCATTCATGTTAAAAACTAAAGTTGACCAGATGTTTTATACGAACTTTTGCAAAATCTAACAATTATTCTTGTTTCCTAAGAAACGCATACATTTAATATTTCTGCATCTATCTTCAATTAATAAACCGTCTCTTATTGATCAGCTTCATTTCATTACGGTTTGAAAACCATTGAGGGTAGAAATTTTTTTCTTGGTAAAAAAGTGTCAGTTTAAACTTTTAAAGAGTAGAATCTAGAGCTAAGAGCTCCTCCGCTAGTTCTGGGACACCCTGTATATATTTTTTATCTGTGATTGACAGATAAAGCATTTGTAAGCGCCATCTTTGATAGTTTGTTTACAGTAGAGTAGACAAGGTCCTATGTTAGTATTGAACCTGGCTACAGCCATTGCTACCTACAGCACTCACATTTTTCTCATGCAGGAGGAACAAAAAGACACTAGGTATTACAATTATTTATTTTAACTGAAACAAAATATTCGTACATAAATGACAGCAACAATATTTGCTTTTTCCATTTACAGAACTTTATACGTGAAAATAAAACGATAAATCCGGCGTGTCCATGGATGGTGTGTATGTTGGGTTGCATGTCTGTCAGGGGTGGGGTGCATGCTAGACCGGTGAAAGAGCGCAAGTCCGCTGAGCCCGGGTAAGGGGGTGGGATGGGAATCATGGACTCGTGCTCACGCACGGCCTCATGATTCCTAAAAAAAAATGCGCATGGACTCTCTCATTAGTTGTGATACAACAGCAGCTGCTCTAAAAACATATTCGATGTTACCATAATGCAACTGCATTTTTGAACATTCTAGTTAGGTACTGCCATTCGGTCGATTTTGGAATAATATTGCATATATATTTATCCAAATAATTCATTTTATAAATCGTTTCTGCTGCAATTTTGTATATAATGTTAAGTCGTATTTTAACTGTCAACGCTTTGTTTAATATTTTATAGTTAAACTCAATTTATACAAACAAAATTCTTTATGTATCTGAAATAGACATATAAATTGTATAATATAATATTCTTAAATATGTATCAGTCTTTCTTACTAATCTTAAATATAGAAATACTCACAGTAACATATACAGGGTGTTTCAGAAAACTTAAGCCAGATTTTACTTGTACATTTCGCAGGTGAAACTGAGACAAACAAATTTATAACATTTTACGATTTACAGTTCCTTTAAACACAACTGTCCAGTCTATAACAAGACGCCCCATTTGCTAATTTGCAAAAATTTTGGATTTTCGCCAAATTTTAACCAAACAGACTTTTTTTGAGGGGATGCGTTTAAAATCTTTGTAAAAAAAGGCCTGAAATGAGTGCAATTTTTCAGCCTAAAATACGGTTACTTTAAAGTGTTTTTGAAACACTCTATTTTATACGCAATATAATATAATTCTGTAAATTATAAAATTTGAATAATACAAAACAAAACAAAATATATCTGTTAACACTATTACAAACAAGCTAACTATGTATAAACTATAAATACACAAATGTATGGTGTTTTATGACTTAAATAAAAGTAGAGATTTAATCTGATATATGTTTTCAAACAAGACCGTAGTCTTAGAGCGGTCTTGTAAGAAAATAAAAATAAATTATCTGAGTATAACATTATCATAAAAGTCTTTACCTTCGCGTGACGTGGAATGGCGTTTAAAGAGATTCCAAGTCAGACGTTTGTGACTACTATGTTGCGCAACAGATCCTGAAGGACTTGACATTCCACTTGATACTCCCGAACTACTGCTGTGGGTAGATATCGAGCCTTTACTTGACTTGGTGGGCTGCCAACAGAAAATTTAAGCTTTGGTATTTACACAATTAAATTTAATAGTTCTTTGAAAACAAGTAAAACAAGAAATCATCTAACTCAAACTATAGTACACCAACAGGGTATTAAACGTACTAAATAGTAAATTTTCGTTATTCTAACTGCATACAATTTTCAACTTGTATAATAAAAGTTTTAGAATCAGTGTAGAAAATGTCTATATAGTCAGCGACCGACGCGATGGTTGCAAAAGGTTAGCGAGTCCCGTTCTCTTTAACGTATTGTCACAAAGTGACGTAGGCTTACTTAGAATACTTATTATTATTACAACTAATTATTAAAATAATTAAAATCGCATCAGAATGCAAGTATTGATCCAAGTCACCTTATGTTTATATTTAGAACAATTCTGGGGCTCAATGCCCCATGCAGTTATTGATTTGTAATTAACAGGGCTGATCTAGAATAAAGCCTATAAAAGCGTACCTACTCTCTGTACGATCATCAGTTGACAGTTGACTCTACCATCAATAAGAGCTATTGATTCCATACCTCTACGCATGGGCCTCTTTGGGCTGTGACTACCATAATTAATGTAAGTAGTTTTATCTTAGTATTAAGTGATAATGTAGAACTTTTAACTAAATATATTATTGTTGATTTTTGGCAATTCTTATGATTCACCTCGACATTCGTCACATATACAAACAACCGTTTCTTTTATATAAACGGTCAAACAGTGCCGTGGCAACTTGGTGGAGGCGCCAGACATCGATTCCGGTACCTCTCATACTACTTAGAAAATACGGCGAAAAACACTTTTCAATATCTCCCCAGAATTTGGCTTAGATACGTCGACGATATTTTCGCTGTTTTTGACAAATCCCAAAGCTTAAATAGTTTTTTTATCACAGTTACACAACATGTACCCTTCCATAAAATCAGAATGACTCACGAAACATTAGAGTTTGACATTTTCAGGAAGAAACCCCATTTAGACAGATACATCACAAACGATTCGCGTCATACTCCAGCTCATAAATGAGCCGTTTTAAATTCACTCTTCCACAAAATAATAAACATTCCCCTATCAGCACAACGCTAAAGAAAAAAGAATTAAATTAC
The DNA here is from genome assembly GCA_958336395.1 of Ctenicera cuprea. Taxonomy (NCBI): domain Eukaryota; kingdom Metazoa; phylum Arthropoda; class Insecta; order Coleoptera; family Elateridae; genus Ctenicera; species Ctenicera cuprea. Next base: position 44,854,592 of record OY284486.1, on the reverse strand, counting down.
GTAAAAGAAGTTGCTAAATTTAATAGTTTCTCTATTTCACTAGTTAAAAACAGTTGAAGAAAAGCCAACGCCAAAAAACAAAATTCTCAAAAAACTACACTTTAAATCAATTCCTCAGACACCCAACTGCATTGGATCCCTTTAAGCTACCATCCACTTGTTTCTAACAATATAGAAAAAGTTTTTAGAAACGCTGGCTTCTACCCTACAGTTTCTACTAAAAATACTTTTAGGCAACACTAAAGACCCCATAGAGAACGAAGTAAAATCTGACATTGACCAAGTTAATTGTTCCTCTTGTTCCAGTCGTTACATATAGGTCAAACTAAAAAAGAAAAATTAGCACGCGTTTCAAAGACAAATCTTGTGTTGCAGCCCATATTCTTGAAACCGGACATTTAATACAAGCCAAAAACTTAAAACTTTTAAAAACAGTTGTAAATAATAGGTAACTCGATATATGGAAAAGCAGGTTTATTGAAAAATACAAAAATAATATTTCAAATCACAATTCTGGCTTAATTCCAAACTCAGCTTTATTAAAATTTAACGCAAGAGAGAAAGTGAGGCACACATCAGGTATAAATACAGCAACCCACAACTAAAATTTGTGACTCTGATATCATTAGACGTAAGTTACTTATCTACTTCGTTGTGTTTTTCCACTTCGGCGTAGTGTTTGTTTCTTACGTTTTAGTTCACTGAAGATGACTGCTTAGCAGCCGAAATGTACATTGAACGTACTTACAATTGTTCTTGTGAGAACTAAAGGGGTTTTCCTCATAATTGTTAACTACAATAATTTGTAAACATTACGTAAAAATGCTAAATAAATGTTTCACTTACTTGCATGTTTCATTAATAAAAGTAAAAATGAAAGTAACTAATTAACCTAACCTTAGTAAATAAGTGTTGTACACAGAATAGGGTACTTGTCAAACCGCGCCAAATTTGAAATATACCTTAAATTTGAAGTTTTAAAAGCGCCATATAAGCGCAAATCTTATGAAAAGTCTCGAGATTGTCAAACTTTTAGGGTGCATTTTTTATATACTGCTATGATATGAGGCTATGTACTTACTTAGAAAAACAATCCCTTAAATTCCAGCAATTTACGCAATCACTAATTATATTTTATATGAGACTCTTTTATAAAATTTCTCAGGGTCGTTATTAAGCTTGGGAAGAAATGATATTAATAAATAATCCTCAAACAAAAAAAAATACACAAATCAATATCAACGTTACAACATTTTTTTTTATTTCGAAGTCAATTTAAGGTTTCATTTGTGAAAAATCAAGAAATATCTTTTATTTCTACTAATCTTAAAACTGAACACTTATCTTTGTTTCTTCTTTATAAAGATATCCTTAACTCGACAATCGTTGAATGATAAACTCCCTCTTCTCTGGTTTGCAGTTTCCACAAAAACCACAGCACTTGCCTTTAGTAAGAATCTTCCTCCTTTGTAGTACCAATATGTACTGGAATGCTTTTATGTTTACTAATACTTGGCTTTTTCTACCATGATAACTGTATTATTATTATTATTTTGGATATTTCCAAAATTAGTTGAGAAACACTGGTACCCGTTTTATTATAGCTTCTATTCAATTCAAAATCACTAATTATTTCTTATAACTCGTTTCCTTTCTCTTTTTTTAGCAGAGAATAAAAAATCCCGTGTCTTTGTTTTCAGGACGAGCCGTAACTAACTAATAAGTTTTCACTTGCTTTTGTCTTCTCCTTGATCTCCCATTTTTTTAAAACAAATAAATCTCGTGAAACAATGAGTGTTCTTGTTATACATTTGTCAAATTGACATTCACATCCATAACCCCCACAAATGACATTTAACGATGCACAAACAAGTAAGTCTAAAACTTCTTATATATTAAACTTTTTACACATTTCTGAACTAATTTATAATTAAAATTAACATAAACAATAATCGTATCAATTTGATTGTGTTCTTCTTTCTTTCAGAGTAAGCAAAACTTCACAAATATGAAAATATAAATGATATAAAAATAACCACATATTTGAATTTTAAAACAAGAAATTACAGCAATAATACGCAACCCTGAGTTTATAAGTTTGACTACCAAAACCTTACAGTCTTCACAAACCTCCAATCGTAAATTAAATTGTAACAAGCATCCCAAAAACTGCCTTCCAGGAATCACAATACTCCGGTCAAATCATACAACTCCGAATATCATAGCAATACATAGACAAATGGTGGTAGTTGCAACACCATACTCTTCCTTACATCACTGTGTGGTTTAAACTGTCCACGCTCGTTGGTTCTAACGAAACTCCAGAGCTTTGATCAGCCTCTGGGCCCTTTTTTTACGGCTCCCCTATACTGTGCGAGGCACGTATTCCCAGTATTTGCCTGTCTGGGATGGACGTTGGCACGCATTGACGTTATACTTGACTAGACGGAGGAATCGTTTTATCTATGTAAGCCTAACAGTGGCCCGCAGTCGAGGAGAGAAATGGCAGTTCGGTTATGTAATCTAACATTAAAATATTCTTAAATAGTATAACCGCTTAACTATTTACGTATTAAAACACAGTCCCCCTCTACATTGTCTAATAATTGTCTAATGTGGCAAACCAAATATACGTTTCAATAACATTACAATATACTAATACAGCATTGTTAAAACCAAAACTATCGATGATCATTTAATAATAATTAAAACATAAAAGCCATCTATACTTGATTTCTTTTATTACATTAAATATGTTGTTAAGCTTAAGAAACTTACAACTAAGATAGATAGGAGATAATAATAATTACACGTATTAAAGTTTTAATGTAAGTCACATGACATAACCGTTTTCGGTTAAATACTATTGAAAATACACTTTCAGTGAAAACACGTTAAGAAGTTTCACTTAGAACTTGCGTACTCGGCACACATTTCTTCTTTTGTAATATACTGGAATATGGCGCCTGCCTCAAACTTCCATAATCGCTCTTGAACTCGCAATATGTTTTCCGGGAAAAAGTTACTTCCATTTTAGCGTAGTTCAAGTTTACACGTAGAAATTTTGCTGTTGTGATAAAAGTGTCTTTTATGGAAATATTGAGTGTTTGTAATGATAAAATCAATGTATAATAAATAATAGTGATTAAATGTCAGACGCTTTAATTTATTTAATCTCAGTCCTTTAGCGACAACGTTCTTGGTCTTCATATACAGGATGTATCAAATTGCGTGTTAACTATTGGGATCTCGCTTGCTTGAAGAGATACTACGACCGTTAAATTAGAGAAAAGTTGTGAAACTTTATGCCCAGAAATAAATTTAAAAGAAATTGAAGCTATGTTGCTTAGTTTCTGAAAGAACTGAAAAAAACTGAAATTTTGAATTTTTTGTTTTCGGGTATAACTTATTTGTCATTTATATAACATAATTATAGTTAACGCATTATTAGGACACTTTTTTATGCTGATTCTAATTTTTGTATTAGATTCGCTATAGCTCGCCTAAAACTGCTACCATTGTTCATTTTCGACTGTCAACTTTTTTTTTCTTATAAACTGCAATTAAAATTTTTTCATATTTGAGTATTTTATTTTTAATTTCAACAATGCGTCACACACTGCAGTTTGTTCAAGTTTTGAGCATCCATCATTCAGTTGAGGGTATCTTAGTAACTATTAGTGTTAAAACTAAACTAATCAAAGCAGAAATTTATTATCTTCTTCCGTTTTCGAGTTATTAGCCAAAATTTAAGTTTTCAAAATTTAGAAGGGTTGCTGTAGCCCAGTTATTTGAAGAGATACCTATAGGAAAATCGTGAATATATTTTTCATGAATGTTTTGATGTAGCTTATGATGGTGTAACAAAGTATACTATATATTTAATCTTTTTCAAGATATAACCCAGAAACCATCGTTGACTATATAAGTATCCTTACTTTTTTCCTATTCACAAAGTATATGGGTGTACCCAAAACTCCTCAGCCTTAAAACTTCATTATTTTAACCGATACGGTTTTAAAGTTTGTTGCAAAATATTTTAAGCATTCAAGCCTTAATTCATATCAAAAATAATTTTTTTAAACTGTATTACCATCTTTAATATACGCCATATTGATTAATTTTTTTACTTTTTTTTTAAACAGGACTATCCGTTTTGGAGACATGAAACAAACGCACCCACCCACAGACAGACATTTATTAAAACAACACTTTTTGAGTTCCTGGAAGTCCAAAACATGAATGATGCAGCCATGTAGAACCGCCAAAGTGTCAAACTTAAAAAATGCTCGAAATCAATGTATTCCTTATACTAAATGCATGTGAAAGTAAAAAAGAGTATCCGCAAATTTAAGTGCAACGTCCAAAAATTTGTCTTCGAAATGTTGTAAAGCCCAATTACAGTATTCAAATAATGGTAATTGTAATTAAATATAGTGCTCTATGAAGAAAAAACAGATTAGCTGAAAAATGACTACTAACACAATGACTACCATTCTTGACGACAATTTACAAAACTGAAATTTTAAACGAATTTACGAGCAATAGCACAATTCCATGTCATTTACTTACCTTTAAATAGTTTCTGTCCATAGGCGTTACTAATTTAAGACTAAGAGAATCTCCAGCATTTTTAATTAATGTTACAACTTCATCATGAGAGGACCATTTCACATGTTGTTCACAAATAGATACTATAAAGTCACCTTCTTTTACACCACCATACTAAAACCATAATAGTTCGTTTGTTATTAATTAATTGTTCAGAAATGTGAATCGCAATTTTACGTACTTCAGCAAGAGAATTAGATTCAACATTAGCAACAATAACAGGAGCATCTCCTCTAACAGAAAAACCAAATCCATCAGAATTTCGACCTCTGTGTAGCTGAATCAAACGAGGAGCAGTCCAATGTCTCTTTGCTGAAAATATGGCTATAGGGCCTAATGCACGAAATAAATCATTCACTCGATACTGTGCAAAATCTGGCGTAGTCAATGAAAGTTGAAACTTGGTAGAGGCTGTAAGTAAATAGAAATATTTAGTTTTTAATAGATTCTTCTATAAAACTTTCTGCATTGATTTATTAATATTTCTACCTAGTGCAACGCTTAGTAAGTTAAAAAAAGTAAGGCAATTTGCATAGAAGCTGCCGCATGATTGCAAATTACGTATCAGTCTTGACTTTAGTTTTAAATGTCTTTAAACAAAATATTTTTTGTTCTAAAGAGTAACAAACATTTATATGATTAGTATATTTAAAAATCTTCATAGTTCAGCTAAATTACCTTGTACGTGTGGAGGATCGAGTAAATCTCTAAAATCATCTTCATGTTCATTAGCTGTATAAGCTTGCAATGCTTGTCGATGAGTATTCCTCAATACCGATGTAAGTGCTTGTTTGCTTTTCAGTTCTCGAGACATTCGCTGCAATCTTTGGCACTCTTCATGTAACACTAAAGCTTCACGTAAATGTGCTCTACCTGTATCAATTAAATAATGTAAATTATAGAAAACAAGTTTTGTTTTTAAAGGGAAGTTACTAGCTGTTTTTCAAAGTTTTAACAATTTTTTAAACCATTCTGCATTACTAAAAAACGCAATAACAAAATTCGTTTTTACCTAACACACGTCTTTCAACATCATCTTTAGGCATTCGAATGTTTAATTGTGTAGAAGCCGTTTCCAAATGTAGAAACTGCAAGATATCTTTGGTAGTTGCGGACATATGAGCAGCTTCTTTATGCAAAACTCCAGTTGCTGCATGATAATGTGCCATACCATTAAAATGTTCACGTTTTATTTGCACTAGTGACACCCAACTGTATGGTACATAATCACGAACAGTTTCGTGGGTAATAAGTTGATGTACATTTCCATAACACTGTGATAACTGTGCTGCTTCTTGTGCTAAATCTAGCCAAATATCTATTGGTCGATTATCCTTAGACTGAAGTTCCAATTTTTCTAAAAGACATTCCCTGGCTTGAGCCTGAAATAATAAAACAGATATGTTAGCTGTAAGTAATAAGTCACTAATTTTTCCTCATGAATCATTACAGTTTTTTTTTGTTTTTCACGTTTGTATAGTACTTCACCACATTTCTCATCTATTTGATGTAATCTTCACTAGGTGAAACAAGTAAAGACAACAAATGTTAAATGAAATAAAATGCTAGTTTACTTGTGTTTTTATATAAAAAAAAATCAATTTTTTAAGCTGCCTTATTGAAGAGGCTACAATTTTGAAGCTAACGAGTTCGGAATTAAAAGAATCGATTTTTATTTGGTAGTTATTTACTGTAGCCTGAATGTTTTAAAATTCATATTTTTAACCAGATTTTCACTAAATCTCTGTAATTTAACGTCAGAATTACGAGTTTTCTACAAACCAATATTAATAATCTTATGAAGCAAAGAGGACATGGAATAGTTATTTACGTTATAAGGCCGGGAGATGACTTACTACAGTAACGAGTCGAGATGTTTCCGGATGAGGCGACGAAGGAGCCGAATCTAAAATTTCGAAACGAGTATTGTAAGATCATCTCACGGCCGTGTGACGTATAACATTTTATTTCATACTGTATCGCTTTTTTAAATTTTTAAATAAAGGATAATATTTTAATCAAGCAAATTATTAAGGATAATCTGGTTGCCTTATTTAGAGTAACGATAGCAACCAAATGTTTGGAAATGTTTCTTGTTTTCAAAACTGTTGTTTCCGAAGAGGAAATTAGTGATTGAAGTCATTCACTGGACTGACTTCCCAAAGTGATAATAGTGACAAGTAACAATGCTTAGTGAACAGTAGCTCCTGTATAGCTGATCCGGAAAACTTATTATAAAAAAAAAACTGTTGTCAAAAATGTACGCTGCGTGTTCTTCTGGTGATTTTTCGAGCGACATCGCTTCAAAATGTACCGAGTCTACGAAGAAGCTTATTCCCACGAAGTCCATCGGAAGATACGAAAAAGAATACCAGTTATTTTGTGATTGGCGAAAGATCTACAAGTTGGAAAAGAATGTTAACGAAAACATCATGCGAGGCAACACTTCCCGGCCTAGTACTGTAATGTATCATTTCCCGGACTCAAATTAATGACGTAAAGTAGTGTACGGTGGACAGTATGAAATAAAAGGCTTTTTTCTACGACCATACTAGAAAGTACGCTATTCTGTAATCGTTTGAATACCGACTGTAGGCGTTTACTGTAAAGCGTATGGAATAGTTATTTGTACAACAAGGGAGAAAGTGCAACTTTTCCGTTCGAGTGGAAGGAGGACGGAAAGCGCTTTCCTCTAAAGTTGTATGTATGATTTTGTCTACGACCATTCCTTGAGAAGCATATAATCACAAAAAAAAAGATAAACGTCAAATAAGACGACATAATAAAAATTTACGCTGTGCAGACTGTTAGTATGACAGTATTGTAAACAAGTTTATTATTTTTCTCGTTTACTGGCAATTTGTATTGGTTTCTTTAAAATCTAGCGGGAGGAACGGTACTAGTGTGGAAAGTACTTTTCGCACGCTAATAAAAAAATATTAAAGTTAATGACCTGTTTTTATTCAAAATTAACATTTTACAATGCCGAATATTAAAATACTTAATTGTTACCTCCAATACTTATATATGAATGGTACAATTACTGTTATTACTTAAATTAATATCAGAAATAAAATTAGTTGACGTAATTTACTGAAACAAAAAACTTTGATTTCTTTGATACACGAAAACAGACAACGTGATTATTCGACTGCAATGAAATGATGATCCTTTTTTGATTTTTCAAGTAATTTTAAACAAATTAAATGGTCGTAGAACAAAAAAGTCTTACGCAACACGTATTGAAAGTGTCTTTACAGAACCCGTAGGCTTTATAATATGTCTACTCGTTCAGTATAGTATCACTTTAGGCAATAAACAGTCGGCGAAGCCGATTTCGCTTACTATTAACATTAAGCAATTGGTTGCATTCACCAAAACAGATCGCTCAGTGAGCAATCAGTAATTATCTGCTGAATGTATCTAAAATGACAACAAAGCCTACCGCCGCTATGGAGACTCTTCTGGACCACACCCCACTACATATTCTGATAAGAGGAGAGATCAGATTAGGACTATACAGACAAACTAAGTACAGATACAGAGCATACAAGCTTGATTGGCATTAGCTATCCTCTGTGCAAGTACGCCTCCGTGTTTCAAACGGAGATTTACGCGTTTCTACAATGTACGCGGGAAAACAAAGGAAGGGCTTATAATAATAAGTATATTTGTATTTTGTCCGATAGCCAAGCGGCCTTAAAAACTCTTTCGAGCGTTAAAGCCTTTTTCAAACCGGTATGGGAATGTTGCGAAGAACTCAACGATCTAGCGGAGCAGAACTAGGTGAGACTGCTCTGGGTCTTAGATCACCGAGGAATCGCTGGCAATGAAAAACCTAATGCACTCCCCAATGCAGGGATCAACAAGGGCTTACTACAGACCATAACCTGGGCTGGGAGTGCCAAAGATCGCAATCCGTCGCTATATCAGCGACTGGATGCGAGATGAGCACACAATACACTGGAGTAACAGGCCAGAACACAATCACTGCAAGACGTTTATAAACGGACCTTGCACGAAAAGAACTGCAGAACTGTTACTGCTTAGCAGGATGCAGCTCAGGAATGTCACAAGCTTCCTAACAGGTCATGCGACTGTCAACACCTCGAGAGAATCCAGAAATTTAATGAAGACCCTGCTTGCAGACTATGCAACAAGGAACCAGAAACGGCAATGCATGTTTTATGCATCTGTGATGCGTTGGTGAGAAAAAGACAATGCAAAAACAACAAAAAATTAAACCGAATGATTTTAAGGTGCACCCAGTGAAACACCTGTATCTTATGATACAAAGAATCAGAATCACGGAGGGGGTGTGACAAAAATCAGGGTAACTACAATAAGCCCTCTAGGCTGCAGTGCCTCCGAAACCATGTCGACGGACTCTGAGGGATAAACAAAAATCGTCCGCAAAAAAACGATGGATTCGATTATAATTGGCTACCAAGATCACTTACATTAAGTAAAAGAAGCATAGAGCCCAAAACAGAACCTTGTGGTACACCACTTACAGAAAGTTCAACATTTATTCTAACATTAACATACCCGTTTTTTTAGAAAATCTTCCAGCTTACTCAGTAGTTTTCCTTTTACACCGTAGTGCATAATATTGTGCAACCCAAATCTTTTATACACGACATTTCTTCTAGGAGAACAATACGGTTCAAATTTTTTTATTCCGTTGCTATTACTATTCTTGTCTTTTCCCGTTTCAAATGTTCAAATTATACAGCGATAATTCTTCATCTCCAATTAAATTAAACAAGACAGCAATTTCTTTAGGCCTGTGGTAGGTAAAAGGTACCGGTGACGGTATTAATAAGTTCCAGCTTTACTTCTTTGAAGTTTATACTTATATTAAATAAAATACGTTATTACTTCAACAATATTGTTAAAAAAATAAAATATGTTATTTAATGCCGGTGACGGTGTTCATAGCCCGTAGTTTTCTATGATTGGTCTAAATTAGAAGAGCGGAACTACCGGCTACATAAAAGGTTGCCGCTACCGGTGACGGTGTTCGTAGCTGGTAGGTGTTTTTCAATTCTACTAAATTATAAGAGCGGAACTACCGGCTGCATAAAAGGGTGCCGGTAGTACAAATCAAATAATAATGCAAAAAACTACCAATATTAAAATCGGTTACCGGTAATTCGTAATGAGAGGATAATAATAAATAAATTGGTACCGGTACTCTTTTATGTAGCCAGTACTTCTACCCTATAATCTGAACCAATCATGGGGGACTACCGAAGACCGTAAAACACGATTTTGATTTTGAAAAACAAAAAATTTTAGAAACTGAAGTGGTGTGTGTGTATGTGGGGAGGGGGGTTGCGTGTCTGCGTTTATCCGTGCCGGGGTGCGTGCGTGCGTGTATAGATATGTAACTGTTATACAAAATTATAAAATAAATGTTTACACTAGCGACAGTAGTATATGCAGTTGAAACTAAAATTTTATGTAAGTATTCTTAAAGGTGGCGTTCGTAAATTTTCCGAATATTTACGATCGATACCAAAGCAGCCGAAATGAAGGTAAATGCCATTAGAACTAAACATTTCTCTATTTCTGCCTGTGGAGTGACACACTCATGATACTCTGTTTTCAAATACTCTTGTTATTCTCCATAACCCATGATTACCCAAACCTACTAGGATACCCCCGTGAGGGGTTGCTAGTCCCCCATCGGGTGCCTCCCCAGGTGGCGGATAGGGGGATCTTCTTCTTCTTTAAGCCTATTTTCTATCCTTTCCCTTTTTGGAGGTAGGCCTCCCCTATCTGCTTCCAATGGTCTCTGTCTTGGGCCACTCTTTTCCACATTAAGCCTGCGTATTTTACTATGTCGTCTTTCCATCTCATCTGTGGCCTGCCTACTGATCCTTTTCCAATGTATGGGCGCCAATTTCCTATCTGGTGATTCCATCGTTGGTCTTGAAGACGTTCGTTGTGTCCGGCCCAGTTCCATTTTAGTTTGGCTGCTTGTTCAATGACATCTATGGCTTTTGTTTTCCTTCTTATCCAGTCATTTCTTTTCCTATCTTTAAGCGAGATCCCTAATATTTCTCTTTCCATAGCTCTCTGCGTCTTTCTTATTTTATCTAGGTTTGATGTTGTGAACGTCCATGTTTGAGTTCCATATGTGATGTTTGGCAGAATGCATGAATTAAATACTCTGATTCTTAAGTGTAAAGGAATCTTTTGGTTCTTTAGTACGTACGACAGTTTGCCAAAAGCTGCCCATCCCATTCGTACTCTTCTAGCTATTTCGGCGGTTTGATTTACCTTGTTTACCTTTATGATTTGGCCTAAATATACGTATTCAGTAACTTGTTCTATTTCAATGTCATTTACTGTTATTTTGTATTGATCGTGGCTATTTGACATTATCTTAGTTTTATTCAGATTCATTTTAAGTCCTTTTTCTAAGGATTTTCGGTGTGTGTCATTGATCATTTCTTGTAAATCTTCCTTTCTATTAGCAAACAAAATCACATCGTGGGCGTATCTAAGATTATTTAGGTATTTTCCGTTAATGCAGATTCCTTTTCCTTCCCAGTTCAAAGTCTTAAATATGTCCTCCATTGCTAGGGTAAATAATTTGGGGAAAATGGTATCCCCTTGCCTTACTCTACTTCTGATTGGTATGTGCTCCGTTTTCAGTTCCTCATCTACTTGCACTGTCATTGTTGCATCTTTGTATACCAGGTGTCAACGAATCTATTAGACAAGTCATAACTTCTAGAATATTAGGTGTATCAAAATGAGATTTGGTATAGGTAAATGGTATGTGAAGAGGAGAGTTTTTGCATATTTTTCACTTTCCGGTCACTTCCGGTTTCACCGGAAATGGCTCCGGTTTTGAATTTTTAAATGGAACACCCTGTATATTGTAACATTTTTGGATTTCTGAGACAATTCTGGATCAGAATGTGACATTTTAAAAAGTTTTTACACCTACTTCATTTTTTTAGAGTCACTTTTAATATTGCATCTAGGTGGCCGTGATCGGACGTAAACTAGTCTGAGGACCTCAGGTGATGTCAGAAAATTACAATATCAAAGTTTTAGTGACTAGTATGATAGATAGGAATAAGACAAGTTGGCAAAAGTACATTTTCGTGTCTAACTATTATTTTTCAAATGGAGACCATTTTTTGACAAGCACTTTCCGAAAAAAGGATTTTTTGACGAATCTAACGATACTAATTTATTTGCGATTGGATTAAAAATAAGAACATAAATTAAATATTACTAAGGAAAATACTGGATAATAATTTATTTACTTTTGTCAAGTGTGCCATGGATAGCCATGATGCATAATATTTTGCAGTTATTTTTATCAAGTCTTCTTTGGAAAACAAAACACTCACTTAGGATCCCACCCCCTCATAATACCAGAGAAGTTCTTAATTACTTAATAGAGCATTTTAATAATCAAGTTATTGCAACCAATGGTCCAGTACGGTGGCCTGCCCGCTCACCGGATCTCACTGTGCTCGATTTCTTTATTTGGGGATATGTTAAAGAAAGGGTCTACTATGCAACAGCCCCAGCCACTCTTGAAATCTTAGAAGAAAGAATTCTACGGGCATTTAGAAGTATAACGCCTCAAATGTTAGGAAACGTGTTGAGAGAAACAATTGAACGAGCTGAAATGTGTCTTGAACAAGGAGGAATGCACTTTGAAAATTTACTACAGTGAAAGTTAATAAATTATTATCCATGGCACACTTGACAAAAGTAAATAAATTATTATCCAGTATTTTCCTCAGTAATATTTAATTTATGTTCTTATTTTTAATCCAATCGCAAATAAATTAGTATCGTTGGATTCGTCAAAAAATCCTTTTTTCGGAAAGTGCTTGTCAAAAAATGGTCGCCATTTGAAAAATAATAGTTAGACACGAAAATGTACTTTTGCCAACTTGTCTTATTCCTATCTATCATACTAGTCACTAAAACTTTGATATTGTAATTTTCTGACATCACCTGAGGTCCTCAGACTAGTTTACGTCCGATCACGGCCACCTAGATGCAATATTAAAAATGACTCTAAAAAAATGAAGTAGGTGTAAAAACTTTTTAAAATGTCACATTCTGATCCAGAATTGTCTCAGAAATCCAAAAATGTTACAATATACAGGGTGTTCCATTTAAAAATTCAAAACCGGAGCCATTTCCGGTGAAACCGGAAGTGACCGGAAAGTGAAAAATATGCGAAAACTCTCCTCTTCACATACCATTTACCTATACCAAATCTCATTTTGATACACCTAATATTCTAGAAGTTATGACTTGTCTAATAGATTCCTTGACACCTGGTATGTTGTGTATATGATCTCGATATCGAAAATCTATGCTGCAGTTTACGAGCGCTTCTTCCACCGCCCATGTTTTTACACTATCGAAGGCCTTCTCATAATCTATCAATGCTAAGTATAGGGGAAGGTTATATTCGCTGGTTTTTTCAATTAATATTTTTAGAGTATGCAGATGGTCACATGTGCCGTATCCTTCCTTGAAGCCTGCCTGTTCAACGGGTTGATAATTATCAAATTTGTTTGTTAATCTGTTGTTAACTATTCTTGTGAACGTTTTGTATATTTGCGACAGGAGCGATATAGGCCTGTAATTGTCTAATTTTGCTGGGTCACCTTTTTTATATATTAGGATCGTCTTCACGTCTTTCCATTTTTTTGGTATCTCATCCTCGAATAAGCATTTGTTGTATAATATCTTTAGATAGGATACTATTTTATTGCCTCCTTCTTTAAGCATTTCAGCTGATACAATATCAGTCAGTCCCATGGGTTCTGGGTGGGGGGGGGACAAAAAATTGGCACGTCATGAATACACAGCAAAGATTCACAAACTGCACATTGTAACATACAATGTACAAACGCTATCCTCAGACGAAAAACTCTTAGAACTAGAAAACGAAATTAGCCATATAAAATGGGACATAATTGGACTCTGAGAAACCAGAAGAAAAGGGGAAATTTTATCAACGTTAAAATCGGGTCACATTCTCTATCATATAGAAAAGGAAAAAGGAGCCCAGGGAGGCGTAGGCTTCTTAATACATAAAAAAACAATACAAAAATGTTATAGACGTAAAAGGCATATCGCCGCGTGTAGCCTATGTCACACTAAAACTAAACAAACAATATACCATAAAGATCGTCCAATCACGACGATGAAATTGAAGAATTCTACGAAGATGTCGTCTCCGCTCTCACACAAGATAAGTCTCATTTTAACCTTATAATACGAGACTTTAATGCGAAAGTTAGCCATAAACTGGACGAAGCCGAAACATCTTTAGGAACCTTTGTAATAGGGATCAGAAACCCTAGAGGCCAAACACTAGTGGATTTTATGCAACAACATGGATTGTACGTAATGAACAGCGTCTTAAAAAAGAAACCAAATAGAAGATGGACATGGAGGAGCCCCGATGGGCGCACAAAAAATGAAATTAATTTCATCATTACAGACAAAACGTACATTATACAGGATGTCACAGTAATAAACAATATATCAATTGGAAGTGATCATAGAATAGTCCGAGCTACATTAAGGATAAACGTGGGAAAGGAGAGTGAAAAAATGACACAAAAATCCTTATGGAGGAACGAAGGAAATTAAGGAGCAGTGGTGCAAAGCCACAAGATATAAAAGAACTAAATAAGACAATATCTAAATCAATTAGAAGAGATATAAGAGACTTCAATACCGTACAGATAAATGAAACAATAGAGAAGAATAAAAATATAAAAATGTACTAAGAAACACTATATCTACCGGGAGAAAAGAAATGTTTAGGCTTAAAGACAAAGACGGAAATACCGTGACCAACAGAAAAAAAATACTTGAAGTAACAGAAGAATTCTATAGGGAACTATACAGAAGCAGGTGGACAAAAGAGGAAGTCCAGGCCGAAAATTAAGAAAGAAGGGTGCTAAAGCAAGGATTTGAAGAACTGCCGGATATAACCAAAGAGGAATTAAATGCGGCGATAACACAAATGAAAAACAACAGGTCGCCCGGGGAGGATCAAATAGTTATAGAGGTCATAAAAATTGGAGGTAAAAAATTGAAGCAAACTATTCAAAATCTATTCAACGAATGCTTACACAGTAGCATCACTCCCACTGCATGGATCAACGCGATAACCATCATTCTACATAAGAAAGGTGATATCTTGGACCTTGGAAACTATAGACCAATAAGTCTTCTTTCTAATTTATACAAACTTTACATTAAAATCATCAGCAAACGTCTGGAAACAAAATTAGATTCTTATCAACCCAGGAAACAAGCGGGTTTTAGAAAGGAAGACGGCACTAACGAACACCTCCAAACAATAAAAACGCTAATAGAGAAGACAATAGAATAAAATAAACCGCTCGTCCTAATATTTATAGATTTTCAAAAGGCTTTTGACACAATTGAATTACCAGCAATAATATCGGCACTCAAGGGATGCAGAAAGACTATAGATACACGAAATTATTACAACACATTTACAAAAATGCTACAGCTAGTATTAAAATGCATCAACATACTGCAACAGTTAAAATCGAGAGAAGCATTCGACAAGGCGACACCCAAAGAAGTAATAGAGGTTAGGAAGGAGCTTATGCACATTGGCCAGTAAACCTTAAAGGTGTCTGAACATGGCTGCCAAACTGTGACGTAGCGGAAGTGTCACCAATGGCGGCGTCAGAAAATTATATTTAGGGCATAACGAACAAATTATAAAACATGAGTATGCTGTTTTAGTTGCCAATTTATTATAGAAGGTTAGAGAAATATTGACCTCTCCGCCACTGTCTTAACCTCAAACGTCAATTTGAAATTTATTATTTACATTTGGTAAAATACTTACCTATGGAAACTTATTCCTTTCTGCTTGTTAATTTTTGTACTCGAGCAATCACAGCAAATACAACTAACCATATTTAATAACAAAATTTGTAAACATCACCGGCACATATGAATCACCAAAAGTGTCTGAATATGGCGGCGATGACGTCACATCCGTCACAGTGCTTTAAGTGCAACTAACTCGAAACCCTCCTTCCTAACCTCTATTACTTCTTTGGCGACACCATATCCCCAAAACAATTCACCACCACCTTAGAATATATCTTCAAAACTTTAAACTGGGACAAAATAGGAATAAATGTGGATGGAGAATATTTAGACCACTTACGATTCGCGGACGACATTGTCCTCATAGCTAATAACATCGTAGATGCTATTAAAATGCTCAACGAACTAAATGTGACAGCAAAAAAAGTAGGGTTAGATATAAATTTCGGAAAAACAAAAATTATGACGAACCTCGTACTAAGTGGGGAAATAATAAGTGACAAAGTCATTGAACAAGTTTTTGACTATAAATATCTCGGACATGAAATTAGACTAGGGAGAGACAATCAGACCTGTGAAATGAAACGTCGTATTGGTCTCGGATGGGCAGCCTTTGGTAAACTGCGCTACATACTCAAAAACAAGGATAGGTCAATATGTCTGAAAAGAAAAGTACTCGAGCAGTGCGTATTTCCTGTCATCACCTATGGAGCAGAGACACTGACATTAACAAAAAAGACAATAAATAAGCTAAGAGTAACGCAACGATCTAGGGAAAGGTCCATTCTTGGAATCACACGAAGATATAGAATATCTAACATCAAAATTAGACAACGAACCGGAGTAACGGATATAGTCGAAAGAATAACAAGACTAAAGTGGAAATGGGCCGGTCATGTAGCAAGTTTCCAGGACAACCGATGGACAAAAAGGATAATCGAATGGAGACCAAGAGAGGACAAACGAAGCAGAGGGAGACGGTCAACCCGCTGGACTGATGACGTTAAGAGAATAGCTAGAAACTGGATAAATAAAGCCCAGGATAGACAAATTTGGAATACATTAGAAGAGGCTTATGTCCAACAATGGACAATAGAGAAGCTGTATTGAATGGATGGATGGACTAGGATACCACAGTAACGGTGTTTTGTGTAACTATTAGGAATAGATTATTATTTAGTAGGAGTCTAACGAAAGAATAAGCTACACATCATTCAAAGTAAGAGTTTGAGACTGCGACCACTGAAAATCAGTAAAGGTGAAATCTCCAACAGCTATAAGATTACTAGCTAAGCCAGTGAACAAAGCCCCACAGTTTCTCTTAATAGGATTGTTAGCAAATGTATTAAAAGTATAAAAGTATGCCATATTGAACTGCTAGAGCGCCGCTCTGCACCTCTCCACAGCCGAGCCGAGACTGAGCGCAAGTTCAGGCGGAAGAAAAGTAATAAAGGAAAAGCCCGCTGCGCATGTAGACAGCCGAAAGCTAAGAAACGCGTCTACGACCTGACCATTCTGCAGGCTTCGCGCGGCTTCGTGCACGGTCGGACTGTTTAGAAGTTTATATTACATGTTTTAGCGACTGTCTACAAGTTCATCGTGGCTCTTATGGAAGTACGGCTGTACAACGTTTTCTGCATAAACAGTTCAGGGGTCGAATACCAGTTGGGGACAATTTTTTTTTATTTTATATACTGCTTTTTTTAAACAATTTTGTCGATCTTTGCTGTTTACGCGAGGTTATGGTTAAGAGCAGTTATATTTTTTAAGAAAAAATACGAAAACAAAGTTGCATTCACCGACTGATAAATTACTCCTCATCTGCGCCTGCGCGAAGCCTGCAGAATGGTCAGGCCGTAGACGCTAAGCCAAGCCAATAGCCTTTAATGTATATATTGCATTGACGATACGGAAGTAATTTTACTAACTAAATATCTATGTCCATTTTCGAGCAGCTGGGTAAGCGGTAACAACACATTAAATAAAAACTTAAATTGGGTTCAGCTATTTTTACACAAAATAATTCGGTAGCAGGGTTGTCCAGTTTCAGCGGAGTAACTGTTGAGTAGCTAAAATGCATACGCTTCCTCCTTTACTGTACTGCCGATCAGATCTGTAGAGGGAACAACCATCGACAACCATCGGAGAAGTCAAGTGTGTTGCAGAAATAAGGATACAAGTGGTGAGGTGTGCCTGCACGCCCTGCACATATTTATTATGAGTTCGGAGAGTTTTGTTATTGAGATAAGCTAAGTTGGTGCACATAGTCAGGAGTTCACGAAGAGTCCCAACGTCACCGACGTCTGTACGCATTTTCAATTCTTGTCTAAGCTCGTTTAAATAGACCACCTGACTTGCTGTTTGATTGTCTCGAATTGAGTTTCTAACAGGCCTTACTTAATCCTTCAGATTCAGATGAGGGACGCAGCTGTTTGACAAAAATTAATTTAAACGGCCGAGAGCGATTACCAATAGCGGCACAGAGGGCAGTGATTAGTGCCCATAATAGTATTGATAACTTCGGTTCTGTGCAATTCATCATCAGAAATTCTCAGAAAGACCGAAAACAAGATTTTAAGCACGATTTATAAGTTTAATCGCATTGTTTACAGACACACTATAAAAAGAAGGCCAGGTGTGTATGCAAGACATACCAAATAGCCAATTTGCCTATGCCGATATTGCTACAACCTCCCCCTGTACCCACTAAGGATTTTTCGTTTTTTCAAGACAGTACGAATTTCGGCGTCAAGCTCGTTATAAACATGTTAAATGACAATAGGAACAACTTTTAACTGAGAGAAACCTTCTGGAAGGTATTCCTTTGGCCGCTTACTTAAACAGTTCTAAGTTTTAAGAAAAAATTGATTTTGAGATTCCAGCGGATAAACATCGCCTGCAATTAGAAAATACCAGACATCAGTAACATATAAACATAAAAAATTGTAATAAAGTACCCCCCTATTACAATATAGGCGGGCTAGAAAAGCAGATCTTATTCGTTTTCTACGACGATTAAAGATTGTTATAATCAAGAATAGCGTGAATTTAAGTAAATGAACGTATTAGCATGTAAAGTTTACTGCCGGTACATACTGTTGTTTACTGATATTGAAAAATAACACAACTTAAAAACGGTTACAATTACTTACCAGCATAAGCTGAACGAGCATTTCCAACATTTCAGGACCTAAATCCATAGACGGTGCATTAGTAAAATTTTCGTGAATGTACTTAAATGTTCCAGCTGCTCTGAGAAAACTATCAACAGCCGAATCCAATCCTTTTGCTGTAGAACGATCTTGTTTAGTACCAATCTGTGTGTATATTGCGCCTATGTTGAACAATACACAAGCTTTTTCAAAAGCTACTGTTCTCTGACATGACGGTACACCTGAAAGTGTATTACAATATAATATACAAAGTTTACAATATTTTCAAGTTTTGTATCTTAAAGAAACCGAGAAGGTATATAGGCACGACGTAAATTGACAGAGTTATAAATAAGTTAGCAGAGAGCTTTTTCTCGAAAAGCGTCCCTCTTCTTTTTCATAAGTTATTATTTTATCAATCATGGTTTATTGAATATAATTTATTTGTAGACTTATTGATACTAGTTATGTATAAAGTAGTTTTTTAAACATGCAAATTGTAAAAATGTAGGTTCACAAAAATGAATAAAACCGAAAGTACTCCTAAACTTGCCACACAATTTTCCTTTAAATTTAAGATCATAAAGTTTGCAGTGCCCCGATGCAATGACAGATATGGTGCCTTGATTATTTGGCAAATTTTTATATTTTATCAGTACAGACAACTTTGATATTCTTTTTCGTGACCAGAGAATTATTACTATCTACCAATTTTATCGTGTAATCTCTTGATTCTTCAGAGTAGGCAACACACATTGCATGTCATAGGCCGCTTTACTATTAAAACACAACTTTATAATTGAGAACAACAGTTTGCTGTGGATATAGCCCACTGTACACATTTTTAATAAATAACAATGTTGTTTTTTCATTCGCAGCTAATAATTTATTGTTCTTATTTAATTATAGTTAGTAAAGATACCTATGACATGCAACGTGTGTTTCCTACTTTGAAGAATCAAGGGGTTGTACGATAAAAATGGGCATCCCCTATACTGTCATTACTGACACATTCACATCATTGGCACTAAACGTCGTACACACAGATCAGCGCTAACGACGGCGCTGAAGGAATGTTTGTACCATGACCTTCTAAATTGGGAGTTTTGACAGTTCCAGCTGTCAAAGCTCCCAAACTTAAACATATCAAGTATTATCTCCTGTTATGTAATAGTATATTACGCAACAAGTTTAGAAAAGTGATGTTTTACTAAACGAGTATGGCTGGTTTGAGTACGAGCGAGCGAAGCGAGCGAGTAACTTAAAAAGCCATACAAGTTTAGTGAAAACACTTTTCTAACGAGATTGCGTATACTATTTTTTCGCATTTCATGTGAAAATTTAATTTTGTTAGTTTTTAATAAAAGTGACATTAATAACTGTCACAATTACTGGCATTGAAAATAAAAAATAATAGTAGGTAGGTTGTTTCAATAACATAGTAACCTAATTACAGCCAATTTTGCGATTGGAGAAATCCGTTGCTATGCTGTAATGGTTGCTATGCTGTAAAGTACCACTTTACACAACGATTTTGGGTATAGAAATATAGTCAGTTACAATATGAAATGCGAAAAATGTATATTGCTAAACTTTAAAAATACATAAAAGGGGGCTTTTAAACTTCTCAAAAATTACTAGATTAACATAAGACCTATATTTCCATTTCACAAAGTGCATCGAACATTGTTGTAGAATGTGCTAGAGTGAGGGGAAACACTAAACTTCTCCTAACTCTTATAACATACAAACCTGTTAATTCACCAAGGCAATCTATTTTATTAATTTTATAAGTATGCAGTTACTCCACTAATTTTTTAAATCTAATTAGTTTAAATTCGAAAATAATTGGTAAATTGTGTAAATTGACAGTAGGTTTGGCACTTTGTGCTTTCAATAATACCAATGTTAAATTGTGTATACTGTGCTGTTTTTTAGAGATTAATTTAAATTCATTATTTTGTTTTAAGAGAGGAGTTATATAATTGACATAATATTAGGGTTCAAGATCGCGGTTATTAAAGTTGTTTAGTTTAAGATGGGCTACAGCGTAGCAGGTACACATTTATATTTCCCGGGTTGGTGTAAGGCCGTCTCCAAGGTATCTTGAGTTTGTTCTTGGACTGTTATCTATTGTTTTGCACTGTTACTATTATTGTAGATAGTGTTTCAACAGTACCATTGGCAAAAGTTTTAAAATATCGATGTGGGTTGTGATTAATGCTACATAGAGAATATGTAAAAAACAATCCTAGGTGCATTATACATTTTTTGGATATTATTATTAATTGCAGTATACTATACCTGTTAGCGAATCGAACCATTCAAAATATATTCCTAGAGATCTATCAGGAGGAAAAAATCGCCTCTCTACAAAATATAGCTGATTGTAATATCTAAATAGTAAGGCAATTCCTGTGTTGTCGCGTAGTGGAGTTCTCATGGCCTAAAAGAAAATGCAAATCAATAGTATATTAGGGCTTTACTTGTACCTTTGATACTCAATTAGTCAATGCTTTTACCCACCTGCCGTGTATCCATAAAATCTGATATGGCATCTTCATATTGAATTGCATCTTCACTATAGTGTTCTAAAATAAAATCTTTGAATGGATCTGTAAAATCAATTTCTTTAGTTTCCTTTAACCCCAGAGGAATCATTGGCATAACCGCGTCCGTACTGTAACAAAGTTTTGTATAAGTATAAACAAAAAAACTCAAAATTGTAATGATACAGTCAAAAAAGTAAGCGTTGTGTCTAGATTCAAAGCAACTACCATTCATAGTAATCCGGCACGACTTAATAAAAAAGTATGAAAAAAGTGCATTTTTTCTTTCAATCGCTATAACTTAAAACCAATGATTCCAGTTCATTTATGATGGTAGATTTGAATGCAGTTTTTTTGCAAGCTTTCCAACAAGTGCACACAAAGTATAGGTCGCTATTTAAATAAAATTAAGTCAAGGTGGATGGGGGTGGGGAGGTTGACGTTGGAAAACAAAAAATTTCACATGAAGA
Source organism: Ctenicera cuprea (assembly GCA_958336395.1). Classification (NCBI taxonomy): domain Eukaryota; kingdom Metazoa; phylum Arthropoda; class Insecta; order Coleoptera; family Elateridae; genus Ctenicera; species Ctenicera cuprea. The sequence goes on along the minus strand of OY284486.1, from coordinate 44,832,926 downwards.
TGCAGGTATAACTACATCAATTTAAGGGTGCAAAATTTTTTCAAAAATCAACGTGCTACAGAAATACCAGATTCAGTTACATGAGAAGAATTGTTTAGCATCTCAAGTACTACTATGATCCACATTCAAATCCTAGAATTTTTCTTAATTTTCAGTACAGACTGAAAAAATAAAGATTTTCAGTTTTCGTTTTTTGTGTATAATTTAGTTATTATCAAAGATAGCGCAAAGCGGTTTTGACATTATTACAACTCTTTTTAACACAGATTTCGAATCTCAAATTAAAATTTGTATAGGTCGTTAAATTTTCAAGATATTGACATTAACTTTGTATTTTCTAATATGCGACAAAGGCGGCCATGTCATCATTAGATAGTGCTCTTTTTTCTCTTTTCTCTGATATAAGGTTTAGTGGGTTTATTTTTACAAATAACGGAGTTATAAGCTACAAACGGTTTTCTTATGATAGGCTGTGAAAAACTGTTTTCTTGAGTAGGCTGAACATTAACAAAAAGAACAAGAAAACGAAAGGCTGCTACACGAGTTTATTGTCATTCTCAATTTATCTTCCTTTCCGTGTTTTATTACTTAGCAGGAGTATTTAAAAGTTAATCGTCTTTTGATTGTTATACGAACATACACTTTTAATAATTCAGGCGTTTTCTTTTTCATTTTTTACAGCCTGCCATGAAAAAACAATTTCTCACTTATAACTTATAACTTTATTATTTGGAAAGATAAACTGATCAAACCTCAATGGAAACAAATGCAACCTTTTGTTTTTTGTTTTCTTTATTTTTGTTGATTTTCAGCCTACTACAAGAAAACAGTTTTTCACAGACTACTATAGAAAACAGTTTTTTGCTTAAAACTCCGTTATTTCTGAAAATAAACCTATCAAACCTTATATCAGGGAAAAGAAAAAAAAGAGCTGTTTAATGATGACATGGCCGCCTTTGACGCATATTTAAAAACCGATATTAATGTCAATATCTTGAAAATTGAACGACCTGTAAAAAGTTTAATTTGAGATTCGAAATCTGTGTAAAAAGGTGTCTTAATAGTGTCAAAACCGCTTTGCGCTATCTTTGATAATAACCAAATTATACACAAAAAACCAAAACTGAAAATTTAACGTTCTTCAGTCTGTACTGAAAATTAAGCAAAAATTGTAGGATTTGAATGTGGATCATAGTAGTATTTGAGATGCTGAACCTTCTCATTTAACCGAATCTCTATCTCTTACCGTTTAAGAGAATCCCCAGGCTGTTTCAAATTCGAGCCCCACCATAGGGATCTTGCTTATTTGATGAGATAGAGAGTTGGTTAAATTAAGGCAAAGTTGCCAAATTTTATGCCTAACAATAATCTGTAAAGAAATTTTAAGCAGCCACTCTGGTTTTTCAGATTATCTGAAAAAAACTGAAATTTTGTAATTGTTATTTTCGGCTATAACGCATTTATCATTTATGCTACAGATTTCTATTCAACGCATTATTAGGACACTTTTTTATGCCGAATCTAAATTTTTTATTAGATTTGGTGTAACTGTTACCATTGTTCATTTTCGACTGTCAACTTTGTTTTTCTTATGGTCGGCATTTTAAATTTCCTTACTTTTGGATAAAGTTTTTAATTCTGATTCCAACGATGTGTCACACTTTGCATTTTGTTTAAGTTCTCAGCATTTAATTACAGAAAATAGAAATTTCATAAGAGTGCCATGGAAAGATAACGTCATTTGATTTATTTTTAAATAATTTAGTAAGCCATAAGCTGATGGAAGTAAAACAAAACACTTCTCTTATTTATTTTTACTTTTAGATACATTAAGAATGCGAAAATTTCAGGAAACTTAGTTTTGAGCATGTGCAGCAGGTTAAGTTGTTTTTTACAAAAACAAACTAATGACAAAGTTTTTAACATACACAATTTACTAAAAATTCTACTTGCAGTTTTCATGTTTGCAACTGACATAACAAATTTGAATAACAGGTTAAATAAACACAACAGATAACACTAGAACTACACTAATACGAACAATTATTAAATAAATGTTCGAAACATGAAATTTTCGCATACTTAATGTTTCTTAAAGTAAAAGTAAATAAGAGAAGTGTTTTATTCTACTTCCATCAGTTCATGGCCTACTAGAATTTATTTAAAATAAATTAAAGAACGTGGTCTTTCCATGGCACTTATATAAAATTTTTATTTTCTGTAATAAAATGCTCAAAACTTAAACAAAATGCAAAGTGTGACACATCGTTGAAATCGGAATTAAAAACTCTATCCAGATATAACAAAATTTAGAATGCCGACCTTAAGAAAAAAAAAGTTGACAGTCGAAAATGAACAATGGTAACAGTTCCACCAAATCTGATAAAAAATTTTAGAGAAATTTCAATTATTAACAAATTGCATATAGTAATGGTTTTAATACTAACATGTCAAATAATAATCAAAAAATAAAAAAGTTATTTAGTAAAAATCCAGTTTCTTTGACCACCCTGTATATTTATTTTTGTTGCATATTCCCGTTAGCTCTTTATTTACGTGTACGTACTTACAAATTGCCAGAAATGTGTTTTACAATACAGCGCTAATACTTGCAAATGTAAGAGGAAAATGGCAGCCATTTTGGAAATTTTAAGATTTTTATTTTTCAATAATGTCCTAAATCTTTGATTTATGTTCAAGTGAAAAATATTGAACATTTTAAACAAAAAATAAAAAAATTTTCAGGAAACCAATTTTTTTGTCCATCCAATATATTTTATTTTTTTATTATTTTCACGTTATATCTTTTACGTGCCTCTACCCCAACTTCATTCGATCCCATATTTTGGTGACATCAGAAAAAATTGCAAAAATTATAAACAAAACAAATAAATATTAAGTAAGTCTTAAAACAACTAGGAACATCTTAAACACTTTGTTTAATGCAAAATCAAAAACAGATGATTTGCTAAAATAAGGCATTTACAAATTAAATTGCTTCTCCCATTGTAATTAGTTTATATAGGCCAGACGACTAGAAATTTGGATATTAGGTATAAAGAACACGTACGTTGTTACAAATACAAACACCCACATAAATCCAATTACGCTAAGCACTTACTAGAACACAATCATTCAATGACATCTAATAACACTATAAAATTTTTACACTGTTATACTACAAGCTTTTGAAATTCCCAAACATTCAAAAACTGTACCGTTAATGAATGAGCAAATTGATCTCTTAAATTCTCCTCTATTGGACATTTTGGAATAAGAAATCAAGTCATCTACAGAGGATTACCGATATCAAGTCACCAAATTTTATTGCTATAACAACACTAACTGATTACTTTCTAATATAACCTTTGACAGTGGCATGCAAACATGCCGAAATACGTATAAGGTTAAAATAAATAAATATTGTTGAAGTAATTAAATATATTATATACTTATGATCAATAGTATTTCTGTTTCAATTTTACATAACGTGAAGCCAACGATTTCTGGCAGTGTAATGTTGTTAGACGATGAAATACGTCATTTGTTATAAATTAAGGCGAGAGTAGCCCCGATCAAGAAAATGTCGATTACGTGATTAGAACTGCTTGCTGCCAAAATTGCAGCAAGGCCTTACACTGCAGTTGACGAAAATCTATTCCTGAAGCAATTCAAGCTTTTTTGGACATGACTCAAGATGAATGGGCTATCTTTGCATGAAACACAATTAAGAAATTTGTTTGAAATTATCAAAGGCAAGATTAAAAATAAACAGTTGGTGTTGCTATAGAAACATTAAATTTTCATAACTTGATCTTGGTTTTCTATATCTCATTCCAACACGTCCAATAACGGTGAATTTAAGAGATCAATTTGTTCATTCATTAAAGGTACATATTTTAAATGAACCTTTAATGAATGAACAAATTGATATCTTAAATTCACCGTTATTGGACGTTTTGGAATGAGAAATCAGGTCATTTGGACGCAGATATAGAAAACAAAGATTAAGTTATGAAGATTTAATGTTCCTATAACAACACCAACTGTTTACTTTTAATCTTGCCTTTGATAATGACGTGTAAACACGTTGAAATACGTATAAGGCTAAAATATAAAACCTGTTGAAGTTAAGAATTGTTTTATTTACAATAAATTAAAATGAACTTCAACGAAGTAGAGCTCGAACTTATAAATAAAGTCATTAAAGATGACAATTGATGTTTTATAATGTTTGAATGAAACTTATCTTTTATGTTTTGTGTTTATTAATTAAAAGCAAAATTCCAGTGAGAAACAATAAGTTATTAAAATTATTAAATGAAATGATGAAAGTGTTGCCCGCCAACATTTAAACGTCAATTAATACGCCGTTTCATATTTTCGAAAACATTTATCAGCATATTTTCATCAATTAATTGACATTGTCCGGTAATGTTGTCTCGTAAATAGTTTATAGTATGCACCAAGGTTTTAAAACTGAATTTTTTTGATATGGAAACACGAAATATCCAAAAAAGTCGTATCACGTGATCTTGGAGGAAATCTGTCTTTACTGATTAGTCTATCATCGAAAACTTCTCGAAGATATTCCAGAGTAGCTTGTGTAACATGTGGTCGAGCAGAATCTTGTTGGAAATAACCATTTTAGAGCTCGTCATCATGGAGTTGGTTTATAAACGGTTTAACAATATTATTGCGATACCTTTCATAGGATGTAAATTGGTTTTTCAGAAGTAATGTAGATTTTCAGCGCCCTACGTGCGCATTTTTTGAGAATTTACATACTAGGTGAAACCACGTTTCGTCAATAAAAAATGTTTAATTTAAAACTACCACTGTTAAGATGTTTGTGAGACTATTGGCAATATCTAACTCGCTTTAAATAATCTGGAGATAACAATTCCTGGTACATTTGAAGTTTATAAAGGTTCATTTAAAGGTCTTCTGAGAGAAGAGTATGACAAGTTCCTCTACTTAAATTTAATTATTGAGATAGCCTTCTTACCAAAATTGTTGGTTCTTCGTGAACTACATTTTTAGTTCTACGACGAGGTCTTCCTGTTCTTAGTCTGTGATTTACAGAACCTGTTTCTTAAAATTACGTTTGGATAGCTTTGTCGAAATTCTTGTTTACACGCATTAATGATATAATTCCAATTTCCGTTTTCTAATAGTTAACCATTGCAAAACTAATATTTCACAATAAATGTCTTTTGTTCTTCTGTAAACATTTTATAACAAACATGCTTGTAAAAATATACAAAATGTGAATAATTCAAAATAAAAACGGTTTAATTTAAATTGACTCTGTCTTAGTCAAAAAAATTAGTTAGTTTAGACTGAAAGAAAAGACATGAGTTTTACAATCTATAGCCGCTCAGGATTGAAAGACTTTTGGACACTTGTTATAATATATCTACTGCTACTAGCCCGCAGTTTAAAATGCGTCTGTGGCCAGTGAATAGTTTTCCTGCAATATCAGTACCAATAAATATTTCAATAGGATATGCTTTATTGCCGTCAGTAGTCTGTATAATCAGAGGTTTAAGATCTACCATTTTCATTTTCATTCATTGTAGATAGGGTAAATAATGTTGCATATAATGAGTTAGTCTAAAACGACATGCACACTTGCTATCTAAACTACTAAGTCCTATTTCCTAGCAAACCTCACAAGAGAGCGTAAATCTTTTAACATGATAGCCAAGTTTGTCTGCGGTAAATTTTAAAATGTACGACCTTTGTGAGTATCTATATCGTTCGTCAGAATCACTGAGCAGATTAACTCTCATCGTTTCCAAAAACCATGAGTATCGGTGTGGTATGCTAGAGCTTCTTCAACCGATGCTGTTTTTTCTTCTCTGTTGGATCTCACAAATTCTGTCTTCCTTATCAGAAATTTGATCGCTGAGGTATTTAACTGGTGAAACATATTAAAAAATGTAAATATAATAATAATAACTTCTCATAAATTCCCAAAAAAACTTTTTTAGTGAAATTTATGAGAAGTTATTATTTTTACATCTTCCTTATTAACGTGAAAATTAAGACAAGTGCATGTTGTATGGTGGCCAATGCAAATGAAGCATTTAACGCGCTCTCGGTATCTTTTGCTTCTATATCTAGCCTTCAAACAACAGAAATACGCTTTCTTCTCCGCCAATACCGTTTGTTTCAGGTTTCTGGGACTTAAAAACAATCTTTATTACTATGTTTACCCTCGCAGAATATAAATCCAGCTGAGTGGCAATTTTTAAGCCCTGATTCTTATGATGTACACTGACTAGACTCTGTCGATTTCTGTGTGCTTCTTATTCTGACTTTGTTCTCTGTGGAGATGTCCGTCAAACTCGAAGCAGTTCTTCCGGCAAAAGCAATTCTACAAGAAGCACAGCATAGCTGCACACTTGTCAATAGTAATTCCAAAAAGTTCAACGCACGTAGTTGGGTCTCAAAGCGATCAAGCTGGAAATACAGATCTTGTGGTTATTCGCGAGAGTATTGTTTAGAACTAGTTTGAGGCGTTCTTTAGCGTATACTTCAACGAAAACATCGTGTCTTATGAATCTCCATTTCAAACTCTTTAGAACTTTCTTGTAGTTTTCACTAATAGGAGAGGTAGGTCTTCACCAACTCCTTTTCTCTCGTGTTTGGTGAAGCTTGTAAGAAGTATTAAAACTGTCTTTTATTGCGATTTCTGAATCGACATTCTTCATCTGACTCCAAAGTGTTAGCCATCAACAAATCTCGCCACCAAACTATCTGAACTCCGCAACAGACATCTTAAACTTACACCTAATTACCTGACTTGCTATACTAGCTCTAGTAACAAGTGTTTAGTCACTGCATCATCATTAATAGCTAACATATTTTGAGAGGTGATCCTTAGTTTTGTGAGTTTAACGGTGTACTCATTCGTTCTCGAGAACTCAGCTATCACTTCCTTCTCGCTGACTTCCATTTTTGAAAAAACTACTTCTTGCGTGCTATGTCCACACTTCGCCTTGTCACAGCCGCCAAATAATGTTGTGGCCAGGAAAACAACTACCCGACCTAGTAGTCATGTACGGCAGGTCTAATTTAAACAAAATTCTGACATACTCTTGTAGGATATGTCAAATTTTATTATGAGAACATACACGATTCTGACAAAACTAACACTGAAAACACAGCATTTGTAATAACTCAAACAAACAGGTGTTTATAACAGTAAAAATGTGGCAGCTTCAGCTACATTTTTAGGCAGAGGGTATTATTAAATATATTTTGTGCCTATTTGGTTACTAAACGAATAAATTCTTTAAAGAATACAAATTACGGTCTCAGAATTCTAAGTCTTCATTGTTATTTACTTTACTGTGTACAATTATTAGAAACATGAGTGAAGCCATAGGCGCCGAGTTTCCAAATTCTCAGGGGGCTCTGTACAGTACTGTTCTAAGAGAGCTTTTATGAATGTAGGCTTTAGGCATGTACTTACTTACTTCTCTCGTTATCTGACTTACTTGTGTTTAAAAAAGGAATTTTTTAAATGTGTTCAACAAAGACAGGTATTTCTCCGAATATATTACTTGGTCTAAAGCTATAAGTAGACCTTTGAGTATCCTAGCGTTACTACTAATTTGACTTATTTTTATACTTAAATAAATTTATTATTGCGTTTTGTAATCTTTTTTTCTTGCGATATTTTTTTTTAAATTTTTTGTAATGTTTTTTAATAAAAAGAATTTCAACCATACCTTTCTTTTAGAGTCAAATAAATACGTTTTTTAAAAAATAACAAAAATATACACCTATCGAACTTTGTCAATGGTAGAATTATCCCGAGGGTTGTGATTTACCGCCTTTTCATATATTATTGGCGCTAAAAGCGGTGGGAATTTAGGGTACTATTACACGCAGTGTTGCCGTTTCGAGGTATTTTTCACACAACTTAGTTTTTCTTTATTAGCTTACACTTAGCTTAAATAGGTACCATACGATCTGATTCAGGCGTTTCTCCATTTTGCTAAGGGGGTCTCGGCTCAGCTCTCAGAGGGAGCTCCAGACCTCGATCCCGCCGTACTTAGCGCCTGTGAGTGAAGCTCTGCAGGAAGTTTGTAATAATAAAATGTTACTTCCCTAGACATTTACAGTTCATACGAAGTTTAAAATACAACTTTACAAAAAAAAAGCTTGCAATTAGTGCTAATGGTAAACGAGCGTTAATACAAAATTTATTAATATGTCCCAGCTTTAATTCGTTCGTATTAATGTATAAATAAAATAATTTAAAAGTTCAACAATATTTATTTATTATAACTTTATACGTATTTTGACTTGCTTGGATGTCATTATCAAAGGCAAGATCAGAGAAACAGTCGGTGTTGCTATAGGAACAATAGAACTTGATGAATTGATCTTGGTTATGTGTATTTGAAGAAGATTTGATTTCTTATTTAAAAGCTGGACTTCTAATGAATAAGGAAATTGATTTTTATATCACCATTATTGGAAGTTTTGGAATAAGAAACCAAATTATATACAAACACAGATAACCTAGATCAAGTCATCACGTCATCATATTGTTTTTATAGCAACACCAACTGCTTACTTTGTAATTTTACCTTTGATAATAAGATGCAGACATGTCGAAATACCTATAAGGTTAAAATAAATAAATATTGTTGAAGTTAGGAAGTATTTCATTTATACGTTGATATAAATTTCGAGTTTATAGTAATTGGCTATTTGAAGATCGTAGAATTTGATCTGCAATAAAATTAGGTTCATGCTGGGATTTCTCTAGACACCTAAACTGCAAATTTAACTACACTTAAAACACGTCGACAAAAATTAATTAACAACATTTCGTCCTAGACAAAAGATAAAATACGTCTTTAGAGCTATTGCATAAACTCGTATTTTTTGACGTCATATAATATGCAAATGAATATTTTGTTTAGGTAGTTCATTCTGCAACTGTTATTGCAGTATACGTGCACTCGAACATCGAAGGTCACCAGAACAGGTAGGATAGTTGGTACATTAACATATTTCTCATCTCGCCTTCGGCCCTTTTTAACCTGACCCACATTCTGAATTGGTTAACTATTAGACATCTAAACCTGCTATTAGTGCTATTATTACAAGATCCTGCTCTAAATATAACGTATTTCAAATTTTTCACTAGTTGACCAAATTTTTCCATAAAAATTGAAAACAAAAATTAAGTATAGTGCAGGTGAAATTCTGAAATACGCAATGAAAGTTGCCAATTAATTTGACAGCTATCATGCCTTTTTGTCTCCATGTTTTGATTGATTTTTACGCCCTCGTTTTCGTTTTATTACAATTCATGGCAAATCTAATGGAAACGTTTTTCTTGTTTTTTGCAAAAATGTTTTTATATAACTATTTAAAAATATTATATGGTTGAAAAGAGAATAAAGTGCTCTGCCCTATAATGATAAAAATATATACCATACAGTTTAAAAATATTCACGACTGAGCCATAATCTCGAAACAGTTGAAGATTAACACCGCCAAAAGACGGAGCTTTGGCTGATATACATTCTGATATATGATCTATTGGAATTAACATTCATATAATAGCGCTGGGTGGTTTTAACAGAACGAACGTTATACTGGTATGGATAAGGGTGAGAAATCTAGGAAGAAGGCAAATGTGTAAAGGTGAACAGAAGAAGGGAGAATCATATTTCATGAACGCCGGAAACAAAATTACACGGAATGGAACCCCCAGAAAAAGAAATAGTTTTGTTCCGCTTAAATCTTGGCTAATACTAAAAGACGAAGAATTCGTAAAAATTTAGCTCTAATTAGTTGGCTATCAATGACACAGCGTTTTGTTCAAGAAACGAATAACACTAAAATTTAAAAATATATACATATATTTACCTATCACTCTGATATAATTCTACTGAAGAATTGAGTTCAGCAAGTTGTTCTTTGAGTAGCTGTAAATTCGAGTTAACAAAACTAAGTTCTAGAGCCACAGTTTCTCTCAGTTTTCGATTTGTTGTGGCTTTGAAGAGATTCTCGGCTCCGGCTCGTAATCTTAGTTCTTTGTTGATTTCTTGATTCAGTTTGGAACGTTTGTTCTGCAGTTTCCCACGACATGTTGCTACTCGTGGGTCTGAACCCTGTAAAAGAAACTGTATGATATTATTTCTTTTCTATTTCAAAAAGAACAATCTTTATAGTGCTCAAGTTACACACTAATATTGAATATTGGATGCTTGCGTTTATTTTAAGTTTATCAAACTAACTAGCGGTACCATTTGTTTTCCTAATTTTTGAACAAAAAATGCGCAATGTAAAAGAAGTAACAGCAATCTGCAACCTCTTAGAATTTCCCTATTTAAGATTCGAATCTCACAAATACAAATACGTAGATATAGATATACTAAATGCAGATGAATGAATATCCTGAGTCAGAAAATACGCTTTAATATGTCCGTCAATAAATAAGAAGATAAATTCTACAATTGTCTGCAATTTCATGTACTCGCAGTTTACTTCAAATGCTATAAAATCATGTAAACGTCAATGCATTTACTCACAATTCCCCACACTGTTTTTATAGACTTTAATTAAAGAGTTAAGCACTTATGCATTTTAAAATAACTTAAAACAGACCAGAAAATAAGTTTTTAACTTAAATAAGTAAATACCACAATAAGGTAAATATCCGGCGTTGAAAACCCAAAGTTTTGCCGCTGCACCCACTTCAACATTTTGTGTAAATTACATTGCAGTATCTTTTTTAATAATGTTTTTCTGTCATCCAAAAAACACATACAAGTGACAAACTTTACTAAATCAACGACGTATGTACACAATCTACCAACAACTAAACAGTATTAAGAAGTGCAAAGATATCCGAGTGCAGCTGTTAACAGTTTTCTACTGTGCATATAACAGTAAAGATAATTTACAGAGTAAATAATCTTTGATACTAAAACATGTAATTAGTTCATGTTACCGTTGTTGGGAATTTTTATCTAACGTTAAAATCACCTGAAATTATATCTGCCAAAACTAATTGGATTGCCAGGTAAGGTACAGTCGTTTTAACCAAATAGATCGCCTATAAACTTTTTTATCACAGTTCTTATGCTAAAAATTTACATCTGCTATAGCTATGCTATAGTAGTTTTTGGAAATTTTAGAGTATAAATTATATAGTGCAGATTTACTTTACGCATTTTTGAGATGCTAGAATTCTGGAAATAATGTTGCAGTATCACAATGGTCATATAAAACAGACCCGATGTATTCTGTAGGTCATAGTATGTGAAATAAAGCAAAATATTAACTGGAACAAAAATAAATAGAAGCTTACCTATACTGGAAATAGTGTTGCTTATAAATAACCATACATCTTATGCATTCCAGGACGTAGGTTAACAGAAACCGATTAACGAGAGAAGAGAATCAGAGCATCAAGCACAGTGATTATGTATGTTGATAAATTAATAGATAATTAATTACTGAATTTTATTAAAGTTACACTAAATACGCAAACAAGCACATGCTGATGCTGAATAACAAATAGGTAAAAGATCATTCACAAGATAACACTCCATTCAAGGATATTTCAAAATCATTCAAAATCAACATTTACATAACTTCGTATTTTTACTTTCCTATACTTTCAGTATACGGAAGTATTGATTTCATGCAAAATTTCAAAGTTGAGATTTTAACGGAAATAGTCGGGGGAGTCCATGGACCCCAAAAAATTTAAAAAAAATGTCTGTCTGTGGGTGGGTGGGTGGGTCTGTTGGTGGGTGGGTTACGCTCCATATCTCCGGAACGGCTGGACCGATTTTGATGTGCTTTGGAATGACGGGGTATATCAAAAATTCACCCACAAAATAAGCTTTTCCGAAACCGGAAGCGGAAGCTAGACATGTTTTTTTGGTAGCATTTTTTTCAGAAACTGAATTTTGAAAATTTTAATATTGGAGATTAAAGAAGGCCTTAGGACAAATCAAACGATTTTTTACCGAACTCTCTAGCTTTAACATGGCGGCCGCTACGAATTTTTGAACATTTCGACTTTAACGCCCATTTACTCAAAAGCCAGTTATCTGATTGGAATCAACTACATCTTGTTTGCTAGCCCTTCAAGGGTACTATACCATGAAATATAAAAATATAAAAAAGATCGCAATGACATCACTCCAAAATTTTGGAATTTTTCAAAAAAATATTTCTCAAAAACTGCCCACACGTTTTTGTTTAAACTTTTCAAGCTGATAGAACTGTGAATCTTCTACAATTTTTTTTGCGCATTGCTATAATTTCACTGTGACGCCCTCTATGAATTTTTGAAAATTGAAAATTTTTACCCTTTTATTTATTTAACGGGGGGCAATAAAATATTTCTGTTAATGTGAAATATCTCACCATTAATAGCAAAATCCAAATATAATAATATTTTTTCGATAATTTCATATTTAGGGGGGCTGCTGTTCCCCCTCTCCCCAAATTTTTTCGATAAAAAATTAAAAATTTGGTTTTTTGTTTTGTTTACTCTAGGAGAATCTTTTTACAAAAAATCACATAATCGAATTTTTTGCCCCTTAATAATCTTTTTGTCCTTAGAAGAATTTCACATACTTTCTATAGCAGTTGTATTCTTGTACTAGTCGTTTAATGTTTAGTGTAGACTCGCAAACCCAAGAGCAAAGTTGTAGGGCAAATTCTTCTCGATTGTATTTAAGAAAAAAACTTGATTTTCCAATTTTAATATAGCGGCCACGGTAAAAAATAACTTTTTTTTAATGGAAACGTGGCATTTTGGCTTTAAAATCAGAAAGGTTTTGAAATTCTAAATACAAATTAATAAGAGTAATTTCTTGCTAAAAATAATACTTCTCGAGTTATTAATATATTTTCAAATATCAATTTCCCCGCTTCCGTTGATTCAGTCCGAATATTTTACCCAACCTTATGCTTACAGCGCAGCGGTCGGTCTTTCTTCAACTGCTTCAAGATGTTGCAACTTATAAGAACTATTTACTTTAACTAGTCGTGTCTAGACAGGTGTATATCGAAAGTGTTGGAAAATATAAAACAATGTATTTAAATGTATAGGAAAGTCCAGGAGAAGTGTTTCGCTCATTTTTGCAATTGTTTCCGGTGTGACCTCGAAACAGCAACAGTAGAAAATATTGCAATTTATACATTCCAGTGACCTCGCCTCGACACATACATAATACATTATTTTTTTTCTAGAAGCTGAAGGACTTGGAAACGTTTTTAGACAGCCAATTTGGTTCTTTACTACAACTTTAAAATTAAGGTAGAGGAGCTGACAGAAATTTCGCCCAGCTAACATGTACAGTAGGGCGGAACGAAAATATGATTTTTAACCACACACACACTTCTTTAACTACAGTTAAAACTCTAACCACTCACTACATTTTTGTTCCTGAAAGGTGCCTTGGTACGGTTTCATCTTCTACCCCCTACAAGCCCCCGAAAATAGGTGGAATTGCTATATTCAAGATAAGTGGATTAGATTCAAAAGTGTCTTTTTTCATTATATGACTAATTCCAAGATTTTTTCCAGTATAAAAAATTACCCCTTTCAAAGTATCGTATTTGTATGTATATCAAAGTTATGTTTACTAATAGAATATTATCGTGTTAGTTGCGTTAAATATGTCAGAGCTAGGTCGTCCTTTGCATATCTTTTTCAGTATGTGGATAGTGTTACTACTGGACCTCGGGGATATACCGGACGCATTTTTCCGTTTCCTATGTGAATAGCGCTACACGGTGCGTTAATCCTATAGGACTCGTTAAATTCAAACTGCCGTCACATTTCCTATAAGGCTAGCGCACATCAGGTTATGCGTTGCCACAAACATCAATCACAACTCCTTGGCTTTTGGCATCTAGTTGCCTTGTAATAAAACACCTCTAGATACAGAGTTAACGATTATTATTGTAATTAAAAAAATATGACATTTTATAAGTATTAATGAATAGGTAAGGCAAAAAAAAGACAAAATTAATGAGAGCTTCCATGACTTTTCGCATTGGGTTGATTTGCCAAAATATTTGTAATTAAAGAGCTTTTCCTCTTTGTTACATTTTTGCGTGGTTTTTCGGCATTAGATGGTCCACCTGCTTGTATTGCTCTGGTACCTACCTGCATGTAGTCTTCTGTCTGCACGACGTGCGATCGAAGTTGGTTGTACTTTGATTCGTCGTCCTTGTTTTATGTTCGCTACAGCCGAACAAATATCATAAAATCCTTGTTCATTTTCAATATTATAAATTTTAGCATTTAGTTCCCTAATATTTTGTAACATATGTTTGGATGGGTGGGCTTCTGCAAATTTCTGCAGTTTTTTCAAATTTTCATCCAATGACTTTAGTTCCGCAGTATACTCTGGGGTTATATTATTATTCATGCAGTTTTCACCTAATATTTTAGCACTTTCTTTAGAAAAGTCCATATTGTTGTCACAATCAGACTCGTTAATGTTTGCATTAGGCACAGACTGCATAGGCTTATTAAAATACTTCTAAACTTCTGGCAAAGAGTCGGAATTTATATCCATATTCATAAAAAAAGAACTATTAACATTATTTCCCAGTGCTAGGTTGGCAAGTTCAACTCGGTCTTGAAACAGCAAATGGGGCGTGGTTCTCAAATTGACACCTGAATTATATACTGCACAAAGATGCTTACAAAATTTACCTCCTGTTCCTGCAGGACAATCACGGTGCTCCAGTGTAACGTCGACTGTATACAAAAACTTGCTGTCTTGTGAAGATGAGACCATAAACAGTGTATCAGTTTTTTTACCACTACCAGTAGGCCAGATTTATGACAAAACTTTTTAAAATAGTGTTGAAGCTTCATATCTCTACCATTTGCAAATGAAATTACTTTTTGCTTGTAAAACTCTTCTAAAGAAAAGCATACAAAATCTGCCAATGAAGTTGCGTTAAACGCTTTGCATCTCTGTAAAACCTGGTCTTTAAATATACGTATAGATACCTCAACAATATTGTTGGTGTTGTGACCTCTAGTTCTATATTTGCTTCGAAACAATGACACCATTCATGTCTTCTCTGCCACAAATTGCTAAAATAATCAAGAAACAATTTGTATTTCTTAGCTATGATATTTTCGCAAAGCGACTCCTTGTACAATTCACAGTCAATTTCGTTTTGTGCATATACCACCTCTCGGAATAGAAGCATTAAAACTCTTCTGTGATCTTTGTCAATATTATGTGAACTATCCCATAGCCAGCGCCACACTGCTTGCAGGATATGGAATGTGCACAATAATGATATAGATTGTGGAAAAACTTTGTTTAAAGCGTTCCTTTCAGCTGCACTATCATCCGTCATGAATACGGCTGGAAATTCTTTGCCGTAAAATCCATCGGTCCCAATTAAATCACGAAATTGTTTGAAACATAATTCATAAGCATCCTCTGTTTGAAAGTTATGAATAATGCAGCCCAAACGTACACCCCCAATTTTACTGGCACCAAAAATAAACGTGACTGAAGAACCACCTTGGTCACAGGAACTACTAGAGTCTACAAATGCAACTTCACTCGAAAACTGCATGTTATGGGCCCTTTGCATCAGTGGAGTCAAAAGCACACAACAAAAAGGATGTTGGTGAATGCTCATTATGACCCCATTTGATTTAAAATAATCTTTTCTTTCTATAAATTTTTCTATCATGCTTTGTACTGCGCGAGTACCATAATTTTCTTTTCTAAAAAAAATTTTTAGGTTTGGGGTATAATTATTAAAAATACTTACCTCCAAGTTTCGTACAAATGATAAATGAGTAGGATGAAAATGAGAGTTCTAGATCCACCTCCCACCACTTGGCCCCCCCCCTACACCACTCAAAGGTTATTGACCTAGGTCGTTGACCTTTTGACCTTGACCTCCACCTCCCACCACTCAAAGTTCATTAAACTAGGTCATTGATCCTTGACGTCCACCCCCCACCACTCTAAGATCATTGACCCACCCCGCCACTCTTGGATCATTGACCTCTACCCCACCACTCTCAGACCATTGACCTTCACCCCACCAATCTAAGATCATGCATATTTTACCTACTTTTTATGTAAAATGCATGCATATTTTTGAATTTTAAAGTGTATATTTATCCTTGCTCTACTTATGGCTCAAGCAGAACTATCAGAATGGGTCGACGGCGTTTGTTATCGTTGTTGTACCTACACTCACCAATACGCTGATTCACTCCTCCACTCAACACCCTCAACCGATTCCACCTCGAAACTGTGTATTAATTGATATTATTGGGGTAGTATGTTCGAAAGATCGAGCATCATCGCGAGAGATCGAACATCATCTCGTAAAACGAACATTCTGGAAATTATAAGAATAAACTGTAATATTTTACGATTTTAATAATACTCAGTTAATAAAATATCACATCTACTTACTTAAGAGAAAACGCTTCTACTCATAACTCGTAAACAGATGAGATCTCGCAAGAATTAAATCTGAAATTTACAAATAAACACCTCAACCAAGCAGTAAAATTTTTGAAACCCCCATATATCCGTACAAAACCACTACATTTTATTCAACTTTCTCTCTATAGGTAGGTATAATAGCTAAAACACATACGCAGACATGCAATTTTCTATTAGTCATTACAATTCGTAAATAGTTATTTCTCGGAAAGACGGAAACAGTTAAGAATAGCAAAAAATGTAATTTTGAAGATATACCAGTACACTCTAAGACTCATTTTAGACACTTACTACTCATAAAAATAACAATTAAAAGGGGTAACATTATAATTTACAGTAATAGTACTTAATCCATTGGAAAAACTTTACTAAATCATAAATTGAAAAGTTTTAATACGTATTAGCGCAAAAAAAAACACAAAAAACCTCAAAGCACTCTTTATCGAATCTGAGTTACGTACTCTTTTATTTGGTCACGTTGACCCGCTGATATCAGTATAACAGTCAAAAGGAGCTATAAAAATGGACGAAACGTTTCCTAATGACCACCAACTAAATTGAAAATCCTACTAAGACGATCGTGAGCCCCAGATGCGCAAACGCCGAGATTCGACTAAATTGAACTTGTAACTAGTACAACGACCCATTCGCGGCTATTAACACAGTATAAACCTTACAGAATGTAGCAAAGGTTAAACGAAATAATTCTAGGTATGTACCTACGATCACTTTAACGCAGACCTCAGAAATTATTTCAACTAGGTACAACTTCTTGAAATTTGAAAAATAAAACATATTTCGGAAACCGATAGATATAACAAAATAATTTACAAACATTACCAATGAGTAGACACTTTTCTAGTTCACATCATAGCACACAAGTGCAGGTACTTTTAATCGCACCACATCCCACACATGTACACTTGTAAGGACGGTATTAACCACCTGCCCGGTGGTTAATATCCGTCGGTGAAGACATAAACTACGTTTTCGAAAAATATTAATAAGAATTGACCACTGACAACTAAGCACCATGTTTATTCTGCGATCACAAATTACAACTGATGCAACCGTACCCCGTCGAAAGCTGCACATGCGTGTACGGGGACCTCTTATTATAATAAAATAACTAGGACTACAATATTAATTTCAAAATGAATTATTTTCACGTTGATTTGCTTCATCTCAATAGCTTAACACTT
This sequence comes from Ctenicera cuprea, assembly GCA_958336395.1. Taxonomy (NCBI): domain Eukaryota; kingdom Metazoa; phylum Arthropoda; class Insecta; order Coleoptera; family Elateridae; genus Ctenicera; species Ctenicera cuprea. Next base: position 44,815,216 of record OY284486.1, on the reverse strand, counting down.
CTAAATTAGTACGACTATGTATTTCGAAGTGAAATTTTTCTAGGTCCATCTCAAATTCGTTAAATGTTAATAATTAGGAAATCGATGAATTCCCAGAAATAATATTTTTTAATAACACACTTAAAACGGAGGATTTTGACATGTTAACTACAACTAGTATCTTCCCAAGCACTCGAGTCACAGAATTTTAAAAAATAACGATTTTTCAAAACCATTCCGCTAAACCCCTTAAGCCGCTTTAATCGGCCAGTAATTAATCTCCAAGGTTCGAACTACGTCCAGTGTTCTTAAGAACACCTAGACAACGGTTGGTAAAAGAAAATACCCTCCCTTAATGAAAAAATTTGTATCAGAAAAATAAATTAAATAAGTTACACAGCGTAATCGGCTTTCAAATATGGAAATACTGCTTTTAAAAACAATACCTTCGAAACATAAAAAACTAATAAAAAATTAAACGAACTAATTAAAAATAATCACCTGCGATAGAGCGAAATATTGACACTACGAAACACGAGAGGGGGAGAAGGAAGAGTTGTCACCTTGTTCGCCCGTTAAAAGCACTCGGATTGACCTTGGAGTTGAGCAACCTTAAAATTTTTTTGTGGAATGTAAAAATCCATTCCGCAGAAAATGTTCAAGGACAACGGGCCCACCTCTTCAACCCTTCAGCTGGTAACGGAAGCAAAAACATCCCCGGAATGCGAGGCCGTCCGCACAGAAGTAATTCGCAAGGCGTTTCTATGCAGTTCATTACAAAAGTAGTATATTAAGCTACTAGTAATAGACACCGTTTGCACTGTTAATAGACTGTTACATGAGTAACCTCTATATTGAGCGTCATTAGAATTTCTTCAATAAGGCCAACGTGGAAGAATTCCTATAAAGATAAACTTAACAGAAATTTGTGAATCAAGTGACGAAATAAAAAATTAAAATTAAAAAAAAATCTTTTTTTCAATTTTAATTTTTTCCCAAAACCACTTTCGGGTATTTACGAATTGTACAAATTCCGTGAGAGTGGAATCTGCGTATGAAGTAATTCCAGGGTGGTAATTTACGCCTCTTTGTGCCTTTTAGTTTCAGCACTGATCAGATAACGGGAAATAAGATTATTTATTTCTCGTTCGTAGCACTGATCTTAGAATAATAAATTGAACACTATTTATTTTTAGTGTTAATTTATTTACTATTGGAGGTAAATACAAGATAACCCGGACTCTGGTTATTAAAGCTTATTCCTGACTAGCCTTGTAAGAACTCGTTTATTTAATGTTGTTACATGGTATTTATACAAAATTTGATTAATAATAATATACAATAAAGGTTTTCAATTGGTTGACCTGACATCATTTTATGTAGTTTACAATTTATAATTCTGCAAGCTTATGCATAAATGCGTAAGACTTGACCTACGATATGCATAATTGCAGTTTTGCAACTAAAGATAATATTACACTTTATAAGAATGTGGGTCAAACATTGCATTTATTAGAATTAAAATTAAAATGAATTTATGTGAATTGAAAGTTTTGGTCATGTTTAATAGCGAGATTAAACACGAATGAATCGCTGGGCGTTTGTTGCTGTTCTAGAGGGTTGGTTCGGAGGAAGAGTTTACAATTGCTATTTTTCATTATTTTCATATATTTCACAACGATTTCTGCGAATTTTAATGTCTCGCCGCTTAGAATAATATTATTATGTTTCTGAGTTTGTGCTCGATAGTTCCTGTAAATAAATCTTTATTAATGGTATTTATTTCGTCACTTGATTCACAAATTTCTGTTAAGTTTATCTTTATAGGAATTCTTCCACGTTGGCCTTATTGAAGAAATTCTAATGACGCTCAATATAGAGGTTACTCATGTAACAGTCTATTAACAGTGCAAACGGTGTCTATTACTAGTAGCTTAATATACTACTTTTGTAATGAACTGCATAGAAACGCCTTGCGAATTACTTCTGTGCGGACGGCCTCGCATTCCGGGGATGTTTTTGCTTCCGTTACCAGCTGAAGGGTTGAAGAGGTGGGCCTGTTGTCCTTGAACATTTTCTGCGGAATGGATTTTTACATTCCACAAAAAAATTTTAAGGTTGCTCAACTCCAAGGTCAATCCGAGTGCTTTTAACGGGGGAACAAGGTGACAACTCTTCCTTCTCCCCCTCTCTTGTTTCGTAGTGTCAATATTTCGCTCCATCGCAGGTGATTCTTTTTAATTAGTTCGTTTAATTCTTTATTAGTTTTTTATGTTTCGAAGGTATTTTTTTAAAAGCAGTATTTCCATATTTGAAAGCCGATTACGCTGTGTAACTTATTTAATTTATTTTTCTGATACAAATTTTTTCATTAAGGGAGGGTATTTTCTTTTACCAACCGTTGTCTAGGTGTTCTTAAGAACACTGGACGTAGTTCGAACCTTGGAGATTAATTACTGGCCGATTAAAGCGGCTTAAGGGGTTTAGCGGAATGGTTTTGAAAAAACGTTATTTTTTAAAATTCTGTGACTCGGGTGCTTGGGAAGATACTAGTTGTAGTTAACATGTCAAAATCCTCCGTTTTAAGTGTGTTATTAAAAAATATTATTTCTGGGAATTTATCGATTTCCTAATTATTAACATTTAACGAATTTGAGACGGACCTAGAAAAATTTCACTTCGAAATACATAGTCGTACTAATTTAGAAGTGTTAGGCTATCGAGATGAATCAAATCAACGTGAAAATAATTCATTTTGAAATTAACATTGTAGTCCTAGGTATTTTATTATAATAAGAGGTCCCCGTACACGCATGTGCAGCTTTCGACGGGGTACGGTTGCATCAGTTGTAATTTGTGATCGCAGAATAAACATGGTGCTTAGTTGTCAGTGGTCAATTCTTATTAATATTTTTCGAAAACGTAGTTTATGTCTTCACCGACGGATATTAACCACCGGGCAGGTGGTTAATACCGTCCTTACAAGTGTACATGTGTGGGATGTGGTGCGATTAAAAGTACCTGCACTTGTGTGCTATGATGTGAGCTATAAAAGTGTCTACTCATGGTAATGTTTGTAAATTATTTTGTTATATCTATCGGTTTCCGAAATATGTTTTATTTTTCAAATTTCAAGAAGTTGTACCTAGTTGAAATAATTTCTGAGGTCTGCGTTAAAGTGATCGTAGGTACATACCTAGAATTATTTCGTTTAACCTTTGCTACATTCTGTAAGGTTTATACTGTGTTAATAGCCGCGAATGGGTCGTTGTACTCGAGTTACAAGTTCAATTTAGTCGAATCTCGGCGTTTGCGCATCTAGGGCTCACGATCGTCTTAGTAGGATTTTCAATTTAGTTGGTGGTCATTAGGAAACGTTTCGTCCATTTTTATAGCTCCTTTTGACTGTTATACTGATAGCAGCGGGTCAACGTGACCAAATAAAAGAGTACGTAACTCAGATGCGATAAAGAGTGCTTTGAGGTTTTTTTGTGTTTTCTTTGCGCTAAAACGTATTCAAACTTTTCAATTTATGATTCAGTAAAGTTTTTCCAATGGATTAGGTACTATTACTGTAAATTATAATGTTACCCCTTTTAATTGTTATTTTTATGAGTAGTAAGTGTCTAAAATGAGTCTTAGAGTGTACTGGTATATCTTCAAAATTACATTTTTTGCTATTCTTAACTGTTTCCGTCTTTCCGAGAAATAACTATTTACGAATTTTAATGACTAATAGAAAATTGCATGTCTGCGTATGTGTTTTAGCTATTATACCTACCTATAGGGAGAAAGTTGAATAAAATGTAGTGGTTTTGTACGGATATATGGGGTTTCAAAAATTTTACTGCGTGGTTGAGGTGTTTATTTGTAAATTTCAGATTTAATTCTTGCGAGATCTCATCTGTTTACGAGTTATGAGTAGAAGCGTTTTCTCTTAAGTAACTAGATATTTTATTAACTGAGTATTATTAAAATCGTAAAATATTACAGTTTATTCTTATAATTTCCAGAATGTTCGTTTTACGAAATGATGTTCGATCTCTCGCGATGATGCTCGATCTTTCGAACATACTACCCCAATAATATCGATTAATACACAGTTTCGAGGTGGAATCGGTTGAGGGTGTTGAGTGGAGGAGTGAATCAGCGTAGTAGTGAGTGTAGGTACAACAACGATAACAAACGCCGTCGACCCATTCTGATAGTTCTGCTTGAGCCATAAGTAGATCAAGGATAAATATACACTTTAAAATTCAAAAATATGCATGCATTTTACACAAAAAGTAGGTAAAATATGCGCTTTAAAATTTCAAATTTTCAGTAAATAAAAACTTTTTTATTTCCACTTGCATAAACTATGTATATTAGAAAAAAAATAAAAAACTAAACTTAATTATTTCTAACCTATGACGTATGTACGTAGAACAACTACTAAGGATCGTCTTTCTTTCCTCCCCATTATGCGCAGTTCTAACTTGCCGATCACCTTTCATTAACAAAACTGTATTAAACTAATGTTTAAAACAAATTATTTCGCTTCTTAAAGGGTAAGAGCTTCCTTCCCGTACATAATAGACATAGTGCATTTTAGGTAATTCAAAATTAGTAATTTAATAAATTTTTGGAGCCCATTTTCAAAGATTATATTAAGCTTAATCCTCTTATCAGATTAACTTATTCTAGGTAAATATGAGAAACTGTTACAGGAAAATCCTAATTCAAAAACAAATTGTAATAACTGTTCTCTAAATAGTATACAAAGAAACAAAAAAAACCATGTAATATGCTAGATTATGCTTATTTTTGCTAAATATGCATTTCACCGAAAACAGTGGAAAATATGCATTTATGCATGCAATATGCAAATGCATATTTATCCTTGCTCTAGTGAGTCATTACTGTAAACTAGATACCATGTAATATTCATGTTAGACATTCAAAATTAGTCTAGAAGAGGTGGGGGAGGGGTAATAAATTTATTTTGCTATGTGTGGTGAGATATGAACTTTGATTGATTTTATGTTGAGGTCCTTCACGAAGGGAGCTAAATTACTCAAACACATCTGCAACTTGTGAAACAGAAGCTTGTGTCAGTTCGAGTCTTAATCAAGTGAAGGCCCATAAACCTCCCTAGTGGAGTCTTTGCAAAAATTGTGAAAGTTCAACAACTCTCAATCCATTTTGAAGTTTAGAGTAGTGTATTCTGAGTTAAGTGTCTTACACTAGAGAAATTAATGTCTAAATTTGGTAGAGAAAATGAGTTTAATGAAAAGACATAGTTACAGTTGCATTTTTAATTTTATTTAACGGTCATACATATATATCCTGCAACTTGTAAATTTAGGGCGTGGTAGAAGATTTCTCTAATTTCTTCTATAATCTCTAACTTAGTCTCATCAAACATCGGGTTTTTGTGCTGAGTTAAGTATAGATAAAAAATAAGATTTTATGTATCGTTACGTTTTCACTCTTCAAATATTAACGCGTCAATGAGATTCTTTGTGAAAATGTTACTATTTATTGATCAAATGATACCGGTGGGGTAATGAAATACGTATTTACGGTTTAATCGAATCAATTTCAATGGTATTATTTAAGCTCACCTTTTTGAAAACTTTTAAACTTCCGAGAAAAACGATGAGTCATAGCTTGATCGGGAATAAAAATTACCTCGGAAACTTTTTATTTATTTGATGGCGGAAGTTTGCGACTGTTTTCTAATAGAATGAGTTCAACCTAGATCTTTATATCGGTAGCCTTGTGTATCGAATTAAATTGATTTAAGTTTGTTTCGAGAGTAATTTAATCGATTTAGGCTACACTTATTAAAATATTACAAATTATGTAGAGTTCAAGTGCGATTGAGAGTTTTGGGATTAGTGCGTGCGGTCTAAAAGCGCAGGTATGGGAGAGTCCATCATGTCGATTATGTCCGTTCCAGTTAGTCTGTCTTACCGCGATTATCTCTAAAAGTTGCTTAGAGATTCATTATTATAATACTCTAAAATTTAATTGTTGTCATTCTATTGTTGTCCGGCGTCTGTTGCTATCAGCTGATCTTTCTGTTTGCGGTTGATTGCTATGCAACAAACGAGACTCGATCTTTTAATCAAAAATTTAAATGTTAAACTTGAAAAGCTAATATATTGCTGTAATATTATTTCACTCAAAAAAATTTAAATGTTGTTTGCAGATCTGAAAATGTTCGAGTGTGAAGACTGTGGAAAACCCTTTACTAGGAAAGACAGTGTGGCTCGTCATTTTTGTGCTAAACGCAAGACCGAAGATGATTCTGGAAATTCAACTAAACAGCAGAAGATTAGCGATAAAGTATTATGCCCCACGTGTGACGTCTTAGTACCTCGAGGAGGTTATCAAGAACATCTATGAAGTTTAAAACACAGGGAAAATATTTGTGTAACCTGTGAAGAGGGTGTTGAGTTTATTCAACATGTATTTAAGAATAGGATCGCATCTTATAGGATTAGTAACAACCGCCCCAAGACACTAACCATCAAAGAGTTTATGCAATCTATAAAAGAAAACTGTTTTAAACAGTTGACCGCTGCATCAGGTAAACATGGTGCCGTCAAGGTTAATTTGAAGTTATTTGCTTTATTTCATTTACCGAGTAAAAATATTGAAGAAGTCAAGTCTTTCAATACCCAGAATAGGCAAATCGATCAGTCATCAGATTTGGAAGATATATATCGTGGATTTGTTGATGAGATTCATAATCGGGTGTCGATGTTTCAAGAACGTGATAGCGGATGGACTCTAAAGGAAATTCTACATTTAGAATTAAATTTTAATAAATACATTCCACTGCGTGCCTCCTCCTATATAGAGCTACCTATGAAGATTAAGAAGAAGATGGCTGTAGTCAACGTTCAAAATTCAGATCCTAAGTGCTTTATGTGGTCTATTTTAGCAGCACTTCATCCTATTGATATACAGCCCGAACGTGTTACAAAATATAAACAATTTGAAAACGAATTACACTTTGATGGAATAGACTCTCCGGTTAAGTTGAAAGACATTTCTAAATTCGAAAACAGTAACAACATTTCGGTGAATGCGTATGGTTTAGAATCAATATGTAATGCCGGTAAGACCTTCATAGAGGTAGTAGGTTCCCTGCATTTTACCAAAGAGCTGAAATCTATACATGTTAACTTGTCAGTTATCGATGATGATGCAGGAAATTCTCGCTATTGCTACATAAAAAATTTGAATAAATTAGTGGGGGCGCAGTTATCAAAACATCGTGGTCAGAAATTTTTATGTTATGGCTGTTTAATTTATTTTTCTAGCAAAGATAAGTTATGCGAACACCAGGAACGTGACTGTGGTCATGTCCGGGTGAATTTACCTTCAACCAACCTGAAAATTGATAAATTTGGAAAGGAATGTCCTGAAAATATTGTTAAATTTAAACATTTTGAGAAAAAATTAAAAGCACCTTTTGTAATTTATACCGATTTTGAATGTTTACTGATACCCATTCAGGGGTGTGAACCCATTAAAGAGAAAATTTTCACACAAAAAAACCATCAACATATTCCTTATAGTTTCCCATATTATATAAAGTGTTCTTGTGACGACTCGTTATCAAAACTTGAAACATATCGCGGACCTGATTGTGCTAAAATTTTTTTGAACGACTTGAATCGGATACGAAAAGAATATATCACAATCATTTGAAGCCTATTATACCAATGAAACCTTTTACTCCACAGCAAGAGTTAGCTCATGAACTCGCATCAAATTGTCATATTTGTGAGAAGCCGTTCGTTGAGAGTGAGGTTAGACTACACGAACACAACCATCAAACTGATTTGTATCAAGGTCCCGCACACAACGTCTGCAACCTAAATTATAAAATTTCAAAATTTATACCAGCATTTTTTCATAATTTAAGTGGATATGACACCCACTTATTTATACGTACTTTAGGGGATGATAAAGGGTGGATTGATGTAATCGCGGAAAGTAAAGAAAAATACATTTCCTTTTCCAAACATGTTGTGGTTGATGTCATAACAAATGGCAGGGGGATGAAAGAGAGTGCTTATGAAAATTAGATTTTTGGATTCGTATAAGTTCATGACTGCAAAATTAGAGAATTTAGCCAAAAATTTGAAGGATTGTCAGTATTTAGAGGTTAAGAAACATTTTTCGAATGAAACTCAATTTAATTTAATTAAACAGAAGGGTGTATTTCCATATTCTTATGTGGATAATATAGACCGATTAGATGAAGTAAAATTACCATCCCGATTACAATTTTACAATTTAACAAAGGAAGAGGTTCTGATTATGCTCGAGCAGAAAGTGTGTGGAAAACTTTCGAATGTCAAACGTTAGGTGACTACTCTGATATTTATTTAAAGTTGGACGTGTTGCTATTGACTGATATTTTCGAGGCTTTCCGAAACGTTTGCATGACGTCATATTCACTGGATGTGTGTCAATTTTTTACGGCGCCGAGCTTGAGTTGGACTGCCATGTTATAATATACGAAAGTAGAATTGGAATTACTAACTGATGTTGATATGCTACATTTTATTAAAAAAGGGTTAAGGGGTGGAATATCTCAATGTTCCAAGAGAAAAGCTCTCGCTAATAACAAATACATCCCCCATTATGATCCAACAACTCCCACCTCCTATATTATTTATTTAGATACCACAAATTTATATGGGGCTGCCATGTCGCAAGCGCTTCCAACTGGTGGGTTTCAGTGGCTCTCTTATAAACATAAAGCAATTCAGAATTTAGATGTTGAAAATATATCAGATAATTGCGATGACGGTTTCATATTAGAGGTTGATTTGGAATATCTTGAGGAGTTGCACGATGTGGATAATTTTTTGCCATTTTGTGCGGAAAATATAACCCCCCCTGGATCACAATTACCGAAATTAATATTAAACTTAAATAATAAAGAACGATTTGTTATTCATTAGAGGAATTTGCAACAGTGTTTGAATGCCGGATTAAAATTAACAAAAATTCATCGCGTCTTAAAATTTAAACAGTGGTCATGGTTAAAAGAATATATTTATTTAAACATGCAAATGAGGAATCGTGCTGAGAATAAATTTGAAAAAGATTTCGATAAACTAATCAATAATTGTATATATGGTAAGACAATCGAAAATGTTGATCGTAGGGTTGATATTAGGTTGGTGATTCACTGGGAAAATAAGGGGAGAAGGGTTGCAGCCGAGACTTTAATAGCAAAACCACAATTTAAAACTTGTTCAATATTTTCTGATAGCCTAGTAGCAATTCATATGGAGAGAACGCAAATAACATATGATAAGCTTATATACGTGGGTTTTGCTGTGTTAGACATTTCAAAATTGATTATATACGATTTTATTACAATTCTATTAAAAACGTGTTTGGTAATAGAGTCAATCTTCCTTATTCGGACACAGTCTCTCTCATATAGTCATTAATTATAGGTAGAAGATGGGTGGATGTGGCGGAACAGAGAAAAAGAAGAAGAAGAATTAATTGTAAAAAGTGGTTGTTTTAAAATAAACTTTGTATATACTAAAATGGTAGATTTAAATAAACTTTGCATATAATACACTTTGTATATAATAAAAATAAAATTTGTATATTAAATCATAACGTTAAGTTTTATTAAGGTGAAATAAATTGAGATAAAAAGATAATGATGCATCTTTAGTATTAGATGTTATAATAACTATCAGTTTTGGTGTATGTGTAATACTATACTATAAAACATATTTGATGTAATAAATATTATTATCGAATGTAATAAAAACATTCTAATATTTTTATTTTACTCTTATTTATTATCATATCGGTCAATGATCGATGTAAAAGGTTAAGATTAAAAGTGGTGGGGGTGGGTCAATGATCTTAAATTGGTGGGGTGAAGGTCAATGGTCTGAGAGTGGTGGGGTAGAGGTCAATGATCCAAGAGTGGTGGGGGTGGGTCAATGATCTTAGAGTGGTGGGGGGTGGAGGTCAAGGTCGCATCAAATTGTCATATTTGTGAGAAGCCGTTCGTTGAGAGTGAGGTTAGACTACACGAACACAACCATCAAACTGATTTGTATCAAGGCCCCGCACACAACGTCTGCAACCTAAATTATAAAATTTCAAAATTTATACCAGTATTTTTTCATAATTTAAGTGGATATGACACCCACTTATTTATACGTACTTTAAGGGATGATAAAGGGTGGATTGATGTAATCGCGGAAAGTAAAGAATAATACATTTCCTTTTCCAAACATGTTGTGGTTGATGTCATAACAAATGTAAATCATAACGTTAAGTTTTATTAAGGTGAAATAAATTGAGATAAAAAGATAATGATGCATCTTTAGTATTAGATGTTATAATAACTATCAGTTTTGGTGTATGTGTAATACTATACTATAAAACATATTTGATGTAATAAATATTATTATCGAATGTAATAAAAACATTCTAATATTTTTATTTTACTCTTATTTATTATCATATCGGTCAATGATCGATGTAAAAGGTTAAGATTAAAAGTGGTGGGGGTGGGTCAATGATCTTAAATTGGTGGGGTGAAGGTCAATGGTCTGAGAGTGGTGGGGTGGAGGTCAATGATCCAAGAGTGGTGGGGGTGGGTCAATGATCTTAGAGTGGTGGGGGGTGGAGGTCAAGGATCAATGACCTAGTTTAATGACCTTTGAGTGGTGGGGGGGGAGGTTAAGGTCAAAAGGTCAACGACCTAGGTCAATAACCTTTGAGTGGTGGGGGGTGGAGGTCAAGTGGTGGGAGGTGGATCCAGAACTCTCATTTTCATCCTACTTAAATGGAAAGATCAATAGGATTAATGTGACCATTGGCAAGTACTTCACATACTTCATCCAAAGGTGTAGTTGCCACTAGCGAAGATCTGTGAAATTCTTTTGCTTCGCTAGCCGACATTCCATCTTCAAAATATTTCTGAAACTTTTCTTTCGTTTCCGCACTCAATCGTAAAAAACTGTACGCCTCCGCAACATGAATTCGATGATTATGTTGGAAATAAATCTGTTAGTTTTGAAATAACAGGTATAAGTTGGTAATAAGAACAAGTTAATTTTCTTTAAAATAACTCCTACATCAATTACTGCATTCAAGTTTTCTTTTAAAAGGGGGTCTCTGTATTTTGTAAATCTATTAGTTTTTTTTACTTTATTTGTAATCTTTGCAGGGCAATCTTTGTTTCTCTCCCTTGTGCTTTCTACTTTGCGGGTTTTATTTTTCCTGCTGTGCTGGCAAACAAAATCTTTTCTGTAGTGAAACCTCTTGATAGTTTTGAAAAACAATCCATTGTGTGTTTGTAGCAGCAGAAAACTCGGCCATCCACTGCATACATTGGCCATCGCAGTCTGTATAATTTACTTGGGTCCGCAATACTATTTCATACTCGCCGTCCTTTTTACTAACACAACTTATAATTTTGCACTTAGTATCAAACTTCTTAATTAACTCTTCCATAGTCACGAAAGTCCAAACAACAACTGCACGTGCACTTAACCTTAAAACACTCCAATTAATGAACAGACTTCTCGATACATACGACGCAGGCTGGTAAGATAAGCAGATGAGATGTGCGCTAGCCTTATAGGAAATGAGACGCCAGTTTGAATTTAACGAGTTCTATAGGATTAACGTACCGTGTAGCGCTATTCACATAGGAAACGGAAAAATGCATACCGGACCGATAGGAAATATGAAACAATGTGAAAAATTGACCATCGTTAAATATGAACCATTTTTCTATAATTTGCCAAATATAAATGCCAAAAGTTTAAGTACTGCCCAAAAATATTTATTTGAAATATGCCAGGCAATATCTGTCTGGTTTTTGTGGATTTATCCAAACGGGACCCTGGAAAACTTTGTCATTCAAGGTGGTTAACTGCCGCGCGCCAGTCGAATTTCACGTCTGTAAGTCGGAATTAATAACCTATCCCCAAATCTGAGAATATTAATAGAGTTTGTTATGAGTTTATGCACCTATGTTGTTTATCATTAAATTTAACCCTTCTTGCAAAAATGGTGTAAATCACGTTTGGCACACAATTAAACAGAGCCGATATTCAAGTAGTGATTTACAACGTAATGCATATTTTATTCATCTGGAAAATTTGCTTCTTTGCATGATAAGTGACGATCGTCGACATATAAGAGCTTGCGCCCAGTAGTTCTAAATGCAAAGAAAAAATAAACTGGAAAAATTACATGTTTCGGTGTTCCATAAATTAATTTTCATGCTGATATGACGATACTACATCAATTTGACTGACTGACAGAAATGTGAGGTAACTGCTCCACCTACATTACATGACTTGAATAGTGAAGATTTAGAATGCTAATAAAGTCTGAAGATTATGACTTATTGGAAATTTTATCATTTCTGTGTCATACACACGGTTGAAAGATGTGAAATAAGTGACTGAAGCTTCATCACCGTTTATGGATCCAGAAGCAAGAGATGGCTTTATTCGTGCTACCATACAATCACAACTTATGTCATGTTTTGAAACAAAACAAAACTTTCAGCAGTATCTCTGTTAAATAAAAACAATGTGTTTAACGGTTGACAAAGAGTGAAAATATCATTTGCATTTACAAAGTATGTAATATGAAAAGTATTGTAACAAAATAAAGGCTTTCAGCTGCAATTACTATTGCTATAACACACCCTCATTTTTACTTTCCCATACTTTCATGAAAATTTTCGAAATCTAAATTTTAACAGAAATACACATTTTGGGGCCCAACGAACCCAAAAAAGTAGTATTAAAAAAATATTTTACTGCAGGTGTGTGCGTGGGTGGGTGTGTGGTTGCGTGTGTGTGGGTGACGGTGTGTAGGTGAGTGTGTGATTTTGATAAAATTTTAAATCAAGAAGTATATCAAAAATTACAGCTTTAGTTAGGCTTTTCAAAAAAATCAGAAACCAGAAACGGAAGTTAGACATGTCTTCTTGTAGCGTTTTTTTTTTCCAAAACAAAATTTTGAAAATTTGAGAACGTAATCTGAAAGAAGAACTTAAGACAAATCGAAAACTCTTTTGTCAAACTCTCTAGCTTTAAAATGACGGCCGCTACAACTTTTTGAAAATCTCGAGTTTAACGTCCATTTACTCTAAAAGTAGTTGTCTGACCGGGATCAACTACAACTTGATCCAAAAAAAATTTCAAAAAATTTTTTTTAAAAACTATTATGCGATTTTTTTAAACTTTTTGAGCCGATAGAGCTTGCATTGAATTACAAATTTATGTTTTACTAATGTCCCAAATTTTAATCTGACGCTTTCCAGAAATTTTTGAAAAATTTGAAACTGAATAATTATATATTAAAATATGCAAACGCAGATTGTTGTAAACTTTTATCAGTTTGATAGACTATTTAACGTACTTTATTAGGATTTGCTACAATTTTTAATCATTTAAAAAACGATACTTTTTAATATCAACAACGCGTTTTCCGGCAGTTACGCGATTTTAACTACGCCTATCAGTTAGCTCTAGTTGAAAAATATATTTTTGATAACTTCCCAAATAAAGCTATTATTATAGCCATTTTTATCCGACATCCGAAGCGGAATTTTTAATCCGCCGATAGGCGCGCCGGTTGGCGCTTACCTTGCTTTGGTGGTGCAGGTAGTCGCTGCTTCTATGGGTAGAGTTACGGCACGGAAACCAATTAAACGGGCTGTCGCAAATTCAAATTCCCGCTGCTTGTTTTCTTAGAAATTTAATACTAGCTGAACTGTACAACGTTATATTTATTAAAAGCTACACTTTTGCAAATACGGCAACGGCAAGTATTAGTACTAGTATTGCCTTCAATTTGTTTTTTTAAGCTATAATTTTACTGTGGCGCTTTCTATGAATTTGGATGGATGGAATAGAAGGTTATAATTATAAAATTTACACTTTTGCAAATACGATAAGTTTTAGTATGGGAAAGTCTACTCGAAGTCCACACTTCAGCTTTTTTATCATTACAAACAGGAGCTGGTAGAGGGTGGAAGATGTTTAAAATCAAATGGTACTTTACCAATGGATTTGTATGTAAGAAAAACAATTTTTCGATACTATTAGAAATTCAAATTCAAAAATTCATTTTTTACCACCCTTTTAGGGCTGGTAGAGGGTGGAAAATATCTTCAAAATCAAATGATATTTTACCAGTTTCACTTATTATGTATCAAACGCAATTTTTGTGTACTATTAAAAATTAAAAACCAATAGTTAAATGTCATTTGTGGGGGTTATGGATGTGAATGTCAATTTGACAAAGGTATAAAAAGAACACTTATTGCTTCATGAGATTAATTTGTTTTAAAAAAAAATGGGAGATCATGAGAGAAGACAAAAGCAAGTGAAAACTTATTAGTTAGTTACGGCTCCTCCTGAAAACAAAGTCACAGGATTTTTTATTCTCTGAAAGAAAAAGAGAAAGAAAACGAGTTATAAGAAATAAATAGTGATTTTGAATTGAATAGAAGCTATAATAAAACGAATACAAGTGTTTCTCAACTAATTTTGGAAATATCCAAAAGAATAATAATATAAAAGCGGTCCAGAACGAGTTTACAGTTATCATGGTAGAGAAACTCAAGTATTAATAAACATAAAAGCAGTCCAGTACATATTGGTACTACAGCGGAGGAAGGTTCTTACTAAAGGCGAGTGCTGTGGTTTTTGTGGAAACTGCAAACCAGAGAAGATGGAGTTTATCATTCAACGATTTTCGAGTTAAGGATATCTTTATAAAGAAGAAACAAAGATAAGTGTTCAGTTTTAAGAACAGTAGAATAAAAAGAAATTTCTTGATTTTTTAAAAATTTAACCTCAAATTGACTTTTAAATAAAAAGCTGTTGTAACGTTAATATTGATTTGTGTATTTTTTATTTGAATCTTATTTATTAATACCATTTCTTCCCAAGCTTAATAACGACCCTGAGAAATTTTATAAAAGAGTCTCATATAAAATATAATTAGTTATTGCGTCAATTGCAGGCATTTAAAGGATTGTTTTTCTGGTAAGTACATAGCCTCATATCATAGCAATTTAAAAATGGCACCCAATAACGTGGGGCGTTGATGTACACCGTGGCATATTGGTAAATGTTTAGTTACAGTTTTCAACAATAAGCTCATTTGATAAAGAACCCAAAATACTTAAAGAATTTATTAAAAAGAGAAAAAGCTTAGTGGAATAGAGAAAGTTGGGAGTAGCTAGTTATTTGGTTTTCTTGTAGATTTAAAAGGGTTATAATCTGAAAGAAAATGACAGAGGAAAATCGTAGAATGTTAAGAAGTTTGTCAAGGAAGAATTATGATGAAGAATCAAATTCAGAAGGTGGAAGTGAAGGCTTCATAAGAGAAGAAGAAATAGTTGCGGTTATAGAACAACAGGGACAAGAAGAGGTACAGGGAGAAGTACAAAATGAACCAGAACAAGGAAAAGAAGTACCACAAGAAGTAGATTTGAAAATAATGATGCGACTGATGACGAAAAAAATGGAAGAGACTGCAAGAGAAACTGCTAAAAAATGGATGATAATGCTAAGAAAATGGACAGTATAGAAAAGAAAATCGAAGAAAGTGTAGAAGGCTTAAAAACCGGAATGGGACGTTTCAGCGCCGCCGCGCCGGTTCATCGCCGCCGTTTCATCGCCGCCGTTTCTTCGCCGAGCGGTTTTATCGCCGCCGTTTCATCGCCGAGGACGTTTTATCGCCGCCGTTTATTGCATAATGTATTGCCTGTAAACGTTTTATATGTATGATGCCAATTTGTAACAATCCTTAATTTTTAAATACGAGTATTCTAGACGGAAAATTACAGCTTACGGATCGTTTTATCGCCGCCGTTTAATTGCATAATGTATTGCCTGTAAACGTTTTATATGTATGATGCCAATTTGTAACAATCCTTAATTTTTAAATAAGAGTATTTTAAACGGAAAATTACAGCTTACGGATTGGTTAAGAGGGTTGGAAAACATTCGGCCTTATTCTTTTGGTTCAACCATACACTAATGAGCATTTTAGGGAGGATTAGTATATCTGATGGTGTAATGTGTTTTTAACGAGAAAGTTGAAGAAAACATTCGGCCTTATTCTTTTGGTCCGACCATATGTCCGACCTTATGAGCATTTTAGGGAGGAATAGTATATCTGTGGTGTAATGTGTTTTTAACGAGAAATGTGAAATTGACTTCGTTGGGATTTTGGGTATATAATTCGGGTTTTGTCAAATATTATTTAGTTTATTGTCGCTGTCTGCATAAGTTGCAAGTATGGAAGTGCAAATTTTGAGCAAACGAGGAAAAGAAAAGTTTTCCTACGGTGGTCATCTATATGTTTTTGATAAGCAGAGTAAGTGCGCCGAGGATGTTAAGTTTTGGCGTTGTGAGCAGATGGGACGTTGTAAAGCTAGACTACACACCGAAAATGGAGATGTGATAAAAGAAATTAATTTACATTCCCATGATTCTTCAGCAGCAAACGTGGAAGTTGCTACTGTCGTTACTGCTATAAAACGGCGTGCAGAAACTACAGTCGAAAACACTGTCCAAGTAATAAATGAGTGTATAGTTAACTTATCACAAGCTGGTCAAGCTGCAATTCCTAATAATTGCGCATTAAGGAAGGCAATTCGTCGCAAAAGAAACGAAGTGGGTGCTGTGTGTACAGATCCTGATTCACTGCAAGACCTTATAGCGCCAGAATGTTACAAATTATACCAAACGCAACAAGTAATACAAGAAAACTTCTTACTGCATGGCAGTGGAGAAAACGATAATGAAAGAATTTTAATTTTTGGACGGGAAACGTGGCTCCAACATCTACAAACATCACAAATTAGGTATGCTGATGGAACTTTTACAATTTCGCCAGGATTGTTTTCTCAAGTTTACGTGGTCGTGGCAAACAAACACCGTGGAGTGCATACTATATTTTATGCTCTTTTGCCAAATAAAATGAGAAGGACATATGTAAAAATGTTTGAAGCTATTAAAAGACTACTGCCAAATTTAACCCCGGAATCCATCAATTGCGATTTTGAGCATGCAGCTATTTCTGCCATGATAGAATGTTTTCCCGGTGTTAGCATAAAAGGTTGTTTCTCCCATTTGGCTAAAAACATGAAAAAGCATTTAACTGAAATGGGATTTACGGCACGTTACAATAATGATCCAGATTTTTCATTAAAAGCCAAATGGTGATTGCTTTGGCTTTTGTTCGCATTGATAATATAGACGATTATTTGGATGCTTTAGCAGACGAAATACCGCCGGAATTGCAACCATTATTAAATTGGTTTGAAGATCATTATATTGGACGCCAAAATAGACGTGGAAATGGAAGACGATCGATTGCGCTGCTTCAAAGTTTTGAAAATTTTCAAAAAAATATCTTTCAAAACTGCCCACATTTTTTTTTATAACTTTCTGAGCCAATAAAGTTTTGCAATGAACTACAAATTTACTTTCTACTAATCTCCAAAATTTTACACTGACGCTTTCCAGGAATTTTTATAAAAATTTGAAATTAACTAATTATTTATTCAAAAAAGCTAACGCCGATCGTTATAAACTTTTATTAGTTCAAAAGACTATTTAAAGTACTTTATTAGGATCAGCAAGAAGTTTCAACTATTTTAAAAAATAAATTTTTTCACTCTTTGCATATTTTTGATAACTCTTCAAATAAAGATATTATAGTAATTTTGGTCCGACATCAGAAGCGGAATTAGTAATTAGCTGTAGGACACGGCGATTACCTTGTTTTCGTGCAGTTAAGTCGCTGCTACTATGCCTACAGATACGTTACGGAAACCAATTGCACAAGCTGTCGCTAGTTCAAATTCTCGCTGCTTGTTTTCTTAGAAATCTAATTAATAGTCGGTGAACGGTGCACCCTTATAATTAAAAAAAATACACTTTTGCAAATACGGCAAGTATTAATATCTAGTATGGGAAAGTCCACTCGAAGTTAAAACTTCAGCTTATTTTACATCGAACTCGTGAAATAAATATTGTGAAGAAACTCATAAAAAATGATAACCATGTAATTCCTTTTATGGTTGGGGAAAACAGGAAATCAACTAGTTTGCAAGAATCAAATTAAACTTACAGAGAAAGGATGGCGAGAGAGCATGTTTAAGATGGTCATGCTGGTTGGAGCAAGTGAGAGCGACAGGTGCACAGCAGAAAAGAACGGGTTTGTAGATATTTCCTCGTTGCAGTGAGTCGTATAACGGGATATACTTTTTTTCATCTACGACCGGATGAGCGAGTGAAGCGATCGAATGCCTAAATAAGTCTGCACATTAAGTTGCCCATTAAGTAATATTCCAATGGAAAAGTGCAATAACTTACCTTGTTAAAAATGTTGTAGAATTTTGTTATGGAATAGAAAATTCTATGAGAAGTATCCAAATTAATTACGGTAAATATTTATTATTTTTTTCTGGAACTATTCATTATTTATGTAACAGTTTTGCATTTGCTGCAAATATTTTTCAACTTGCTTAATTACATGAGGGCAGTGTTTTAAAATATTAAAATTAGATTTTTGAAAAAATTCATCTCAGGTTCTGGCCCGGGCAGGAATCGAACCTGCACTTTACATTGCCGGTCTAATATGTAGACCACCATTCACTATACTTGGGATTATTTATCGATGTATCGATAAAATATCTATTTATCGATATATCTAGAAATATGGGTATCTCCATAAAAATTAATGTATTGATAACACAGAGTGATCCAAAGTTTACATTACATAGAATTTACAGAACACGTGAAAATAATAAAAATTTCTTATTTAAATTAATACCGAAAATGCCATTGTTTTACGTTGTTATGTTATACTTTTCATATCCCTACATCAACCGAAGACGTAACTACTGAATAAATACAAAACTGTTTGCGTTTCTAAAATCTACTGGTATTTTGTAGGGAAAAAGTATTCTCATAATTTTCCCATAAAACGTATCGTTCTTCTGCAAACTGATTTTCAAAATCGTACATCATGACTCATACCTCATAAAAAAAGAATGAAAAATGTTGTCAGTTGACCGTGGTTAACAATAAAACTTCAGATTCAGTTGTTTAGTTTGTCTGTCAGGTTGCTTTCAAGTTTATTTGCGTCAATTTGTCTGTATTATTGGTAATACGTAAGGTTATTCAACAATGAAAAGTATGCAGAAAACCAATGTGATAGTAGCAGCATTATGAAACAACGGAAAACTCCACTTAAGGAAAAAACATCATTAGTTAATTACTGGCTAAAAAGCAAAGTGAATGTAAAATCACAAGTAAAATGAAAGCAATAATTAGCTGTTTTGAACCTTGACAAAAAAGTATATAAAGTTTTTACATTTAACATAAAGGACAGATTCCACTCCATAAGTTCGGGCGTAAACAGTTGTAAAGATTAAAGCTATGTGTCGGTTAGGTAAGTTTCTTTGAAAAACAATTCTATTGTGGTTATGTTATAATTCATACTGAGTTTTGTGTTATATTCATACTGTGTTTTGTATTATATTCATACTGTGTTTTGTATTATATTTATACTGTGTTTCTTATAATATACATTTACCAAATATACTCTGTTTCATTGCTTGGTAAGATTTCTAGTACAAGAACCCAAGTCGACAATTAAACATATACCGCTAGGGTCATAACACCAAACGTAACTTGAACGCGCCCTGAATCTCAGAAACGATTAGGTTTTCGATGAAAGTTCATATATAACAAACTTCTACTATTTTCACGTGTTTTATAAATTCTCGAAGTTTCAAAGGGAAACTTGGGACCATCCCGTATAGATAAATGATGAACAATATTATTAATCGATGTATGATAAATCAATATATCCATAATTATAATTGGATATGTAGGTTTATTGATAATTTTATGATATCGATATACGATATCAAATTTTCGATAACGCGCACCCCTACTGTCCTACTACTACGCTAACGATATAGTTAACCTTTGATGAATTTGTTTGTAATGTAAATATTAAATTACATTAATGTTGTTGTATTCATTTTTAAGAATAAAACCGGAGTCAACTATACCGGGTGTCCCAACTTAGCGAAATTCTTTGATAACACATTTGTTAATTAAGTTATCAATAAAATATTGTACACGTGGACTACTTGACAGTTTTTGCACATTCTAAAATTATTTTCGGAATTATACAGGGTGTTCCACATTAGAGGACTATACGAAACTCATGATTTTTTTTAATTGAACGCCTTGTATATTTTTCCATATTCCTATTGGCCGCTTCATTGCTTCTATAAATATATTTTATTTTTAAAATTTCGTTGCGACGTTGCCAAGTTATTTAACTTTTTTAAACAAGTTTGACATTTGCAGACGTCACTGATAAAACCTGCGCCGTAGTTCCACAGATTAAACAACATTTTTTGGCTATGTTTTAGTCAATACCATGTACTATTTCCCAGATAGTTTAAAGATAAATTTGGTTATACAGGGCGTTTGTTGCAACGGTGCAAAATCTTACAACTTTATTGTATCATAACTCGATTTTTTTTTAAATAGAATATATGAATTTTTTCTAAGTAGGAAACAGGTGTCGATACCCCCTACACCTACGATACCTGGATTTCCAAAAATTACCTGATCATAGGAAACCAGACTTTTCCTCAAAAAAAATAATTTTAATTTCATTAGACACAAATGTCACAATAAAGTTTACAAATTAAAAATGTTAAGAACTTGTTTCGAGTAATTTTTAAACACGTCAATCAAACCAAATCTTGGTTGAAGATTTAATGTAGGTATGGAATAGGAAATTAGGCACTCTACTATTTCAAATTATATAAAAAACAAATTCCTTAAGGTAATTCGAGGGAAGATGCCAAATTGGGGATGCTTAAGCACCCTAATTCAGAATTTAATCAATAGATGTCCGCAAAATGCAGTTTACAGATGTCCTTCATGTATATGTCGGTAAAGTTAGTCGCCTAAAATTTGTTGTGACAACTAACAGAAAAGTTTTAACACAGTGATGTTTTGACGTTTTGTGAAAGTTTTTTCATCGTCCTACTATCTTATTCGAAAATCGGAGACGGACATCGTTATCAATTGCGGCGTATTTTTAGCTGGAAAGAAGGTAGGTTTCTTGTTTATTTCGACGTTTGCAGAAATAATTGGCGCCAAATTCAATTTACTTAAGGAGTTTGGCATCTTCCCCAACACATTGGGGTTAGTTGCATAAATTGTTTTGGGGTAAGATGCCAGCTTGCAACTTATGTATTTCACGTGTACGTATTTATTACAGTGAACAATGCGGACTTATGTGAGAAAGTCATGCAGAGGGCAATGGACAGAGGACAATCTTCGAGCTGCTGCACTGGCGTTACGGGATGAAACCAGAAGTGCAAATTCCATTGCAAGAGAATTTGGAATTCCTTTGAGAACTCTTCTTAGGCGAGTTAGCAAGAATCGCCTAGATAAAGGGAGTTTAGGTCCCTATGGCTGTCTTGGAAAAGAAAACGAAGAAAAACTAGTGACTTATATTAAGAAATTAGGAAAAGCTGGCTATTCTCCAACCTGTAACGATATTAGGCATCGAGCTTATACATTTGCCGAGAAAAACCAAATAAAACACAGTTTTAATAAGGAAAAAGAGCTAGCAGGATATGACTGGTTTCAGCTTTTCATGAAAAGACATCCCAATTTGCGAATGCGCGCTGCTCAAGGTCGATCTACAGCTCGTTCACTGGGAATGTGCCATGGTGAGGTGGATCCATATTTTAAGCTACACGTTAGAAACACATGATTTAATGGACAAGCAGAGGAGAATTTTCAATATGGATGAAAGCGGATTGCAACTGTGTAACAAGCCCGGGAAAGTAATCGCCTCGAAAGGGTCCAAAGATGTTCAAAGTCTCACCAGTGCTGAAAAAGGTGAAACTATTAGTATTGTCGTTTGCTGCAACGCAGAAGGCAATTTTCTTCCACCATACGTGATCTTCCGTGGAAAAAACAAAAAGAAGGAGTTTGAGGACAACATGCCCCCAGGATCTGTTGTTGTAATGTCTCCTGATTCAGCCTATGTTAAAAGCAGTATTTTCCTATCATGGATAAAAGACCATTTTCTTCCCAGAAAAGAACCGGGTCCAGTTGTTTTGATCCTTGACGGCCATGCCTCACATTGCAACGACGTGAATATTTTAGATTTCTTAGCAGAAAACGACATTCACGTCATCTGCTTACCCAGCCATACCACGCATTGGCTGCAACACCTCGACAGGTTTTTCTTTAAAACACTCAAAACCTATTGGAATGAAGCTTGTAGGCATTGGATTAGGTCTCATCCTGGACGCAGAATTACTAGATACCAATTTGGAGGAATTTTAAACCAAGCCTGGAAGCAAGCTGCAACCAATCAGAATGAAGTGTCAGGGTTTGAAGCCTGTGGGATATTTCCCCACAATCCGGCGAAGATTCCAGACTATGCCTATCATGTAGCTGATCACACTGCAGGAGCTAATGATAACGACCCAAATACCGCTGCTGAAAATGACCCCAATAACACTGCTGAAAATGAACAAGATGTTGAACAAGAATCCGTGTCGTTCGAAGAACTTTCGCCTGTCCCTGTTGTACCAGGACCTAGTGAGCTGAACCCACGCAAGCAGCATGCAGAACTTATTACATCATTGGAAGCGCGGCTAATAAAGCGTCAAAAGCTAGAAGAAAAACGTAAGAAACAGGAAGAAAGAAAAAGCAAGAGGAACAATAGCGCTAAAAGAGGTAAAACAGTAATAAGAAAGCAAGTTAAAGCACCAAAAATGATTGATGAAGAAAGCAGCAGTGATGAATACGAACCCACCGAGTTAGTTTCGGATCACAGCTCAGATAGTATCAACAGTGATAATGACGATTATTGCATTGTTTGTAAAGGTTACTATCGCGACAAGAATGGACCCAAGGTAGATTGGATTTGCTGCATTGCTTGCAAAAAATGGCTACATGAGACTTGCACCCCTTTTGAGAATACCTGTGACAATTGTGGCGAAAAATAATAAGTTCCAAATATTTTTGTGCGTTTGGCATCTTTCCCACCATCGATTCGGGGTGAGATGGCATCAGGATCGACTTAAGATGCCTAACTAAATAATTCTAAATATACCGGCATCTTCCCCAAATGTAGTGGGGTAAGATGCCAGATTGTTTATTTAAAAAAACATTATTTTTTTAATGTTAACTATCAGTTTATGTTCATTTCGTTGTGTTTTCTAATACTACATTCTTTAAGCAACAAATACATTTTTTTGACTTGGGTGAAATATGTATAATAATTGTTTTATAAATTAAATACAAAAAGTTTGGCGTCATCCCCCCAATTACCTTACATGAAATGAAATAATGTTTCCAGTTGTTTCTTGTAAAAAACAAAAGAACAAACAGGTGTCAATGCCTCCTATGATGTCCGTATTTCTAAAAATTACCAGATTTTTTATTTAAAATCTAATTATCTCAAAAACCTTTGGATACAGGTATGACCATTATTTAATAAAATTTATAGAACGCAGAAAACTATCCATTTTTGTGAAAATATATAGGGCGTTATATTTAAAAAAAATTGAGTTATGATACATTAAATTTGTAAGTTTTTATACCGTTGCAACAAGTGCCCCGTATAACCAAAGTGAACTTTAAGATATCTGTGGAATAGTACATGGTACTGACTAAAATATAGCTTCAAAATTTTGTTTAATCTTTAGAAGTCCTTGTGCAGGTTTTATCACCGACGTCTATAAATGTCAAATTTATTTATGAAAGTGGCAACTTGGCAACGCCGCAACAGAATTTTAAAAACAAAAAACATTCACAGAGGCAATTAAACGGTCAGTAAGAATATGCAAAAATATACAGTGTTCAATTAAACAAATACATAAGTTCTATCTCTAATGTAGAACACACTGTATAAACATAAATAATTTTATAATGTGCAAAAATTATCAAGTAGCCCACATGTACAATATCTCTTTGATAACTTAATTAACAAAGGTGTTATCAAAGAATTTCGCAAAGTTAGGACACCCGCTATTTGTTATTGTTTTTGACACGATTAATTATTTATATGATAGTTTCGCTTTTGCTTCTAATATTTTTACATAAATTTAATTCAAATTTTCAAACTACTGTTTTCATCTAATTGAGGGAGCTGAAAAATATTGGCGAAAAAATCAAAACTATTGTATAAATAAGTATGGAATATTTTAGAAATTAGCGAATACGGTTGCATTTGACACGTAGGAAACGGCTCCAAACAGAAATAGCCTTAAGATGAATATACAAAATTAATAAATTTTAAAAAATGGCGATCAGTCTAGTAAATTTAATTGATAAAATAGTAAAATACTAATTACTAATTTATATATCTGTTTTTTAATGCAGAATACCAATTGTACGACAGCCTAGGGTAATATAATAATATACAGAGTGTCTTTAAAGGGCCCAAAAATATTAACTGTTAAATCTGTTATAAACTGAATTATATTATTTAAAAATTTAGGAGTAGAAATAAATAAAAAAGTGTCTTTTCTGGCTTGGTTTGAAATTCTTGCGTCGTTTCATAACTATGAACGAAACATGGATCAATCACTATACACCGGAGACAAAGAAATAGTCTAAACAGTGGATTTCTACTGGCGAACCTGCGCCGAAGCAGGCTAAGGCGGTTTTATCGGCCAACAAGGTCATGGCCTCAGGTTTTTGACATGCGCTCTGCATAATCCACATGAATTACCTTGAAAAAAAACAATTAACGGCGAATATTATTGCTACTTATTGGACCGTTTCACCGACGTTTTGAAAAAAAAGCTAGCATTTGACGAAGAAAAAAGTTCTCTTCCATCAAGAAAATGCACACGTGTGCAGTTGCCATGGCCAAAATCTATGAATTATGCTTCGAATTGCTTCCACATCCACTATATTCTCCAGACTTGGCCCTTTGCGATTATTTCCTGTTTCCGAACTTGAAGAAATGGCTCGGCGGAAAGAGATTCTGCTCTAATGAGGAGATCATCGATGCAAGAAACGCCTATTTTGGGTTCGAAAAATGGTATTATTTAGAAGGGATCGAAAAATTCGAGAAACGTTGGACTAAGTGTAACGACCTAAAAGACGACTACGTTGAAAAATAAATTGTTTTTTGGCCAAAAAAATTATTCCTTGTTAATTTTTACTTTCCCATACTTCTACTAAAGTAAGGAAAGTTATGATTTCATGCAAATTTTCAAATTTCAGATTTTAACGAAAATACGCGTTTTGGGGTCTAAGGAACCCAAAAAGTGGTTTTAAAAAAATGCCTGTCTGTAGGTGAGTGGGTGCGTTTGTTTCTCTATATCTCCGGAACCCCTTAATTGATTTTCATAAAATTTCGTGTGTAGAAGTTTTTTAGTTGCAGGTAGTTCTTCGTAAGGTCGTTTATGGGAACCGAAACCGGAAACAAAAATTAGACTAGTTGTTTGGTATAGATTTTTTTCTAAAACCTTTTTTGTAATGCATCTAAAGACAAATCAAATGGTTTCTTTCAAAATGCTATATCTTTAAAATGAAGGCTGCTACGAATTTTTAAAAATTTCAATTTTAATGCCCGATTACTCAATACAAATTATCAAATTATTTGATAGCTTTCAATAAGTATAATCAAGTGATGTAACAATATTTTTAGAGAAATTGAAAATTGTAAATATACTAGCAGCTCAAAGTTACGCGATTTTAAATAAGCCTATCAATTAGCTCTAATAAAAAAAATATGTTTCATTCCTTGCGTATTTTTGATAACCTTATGAATAAAGTTATTATAAGCATTTTTGATCCGCGCGTTACCTATCGCTTTTATATAGTCAGCGAGCGCGCCGTACGTAACCAACGCAACGCCTTGAGTCTGGAGCGAGTGACTTGTACCGGCTTGAGATGACTAGTAGATGTAAATTTCAATCCCTTTTTGACGCGAAAATATTATAAAACGTAAAAAGTATGGGAAAGTACCAGCGACCTGTTTTGTCCATTTTTACCAGACTTCTCAATCCGCAATCGTATTCTGTATTGTATGGTCATAAAGTATTGAAAATCAGTATCAGAAGTTGGTGGGATTTACATAAAAATGCAATGTTTCTTATAATTAGCTACATAAGATAGCGCAGTATGCGCTATCTTCTAATTTTTACCTGCTGCAGTTGCCGAACAGAATACCATCTTTCTTGTTTGAAGTCGAGTAAGGTTAGCAAGTCAAACTATTTATATTTCATACGGTTATTCTTCCCGTTTTAACTGTTCAAGTGCCCAACTGGAATGTCTTTGCTTATTTCTATTCAGTGTTTTGTTTCATATTATGGCTATGAGTAATTGAGTACCCATTGATACTAAATATGTATTAAAAATCGTGTACCTAAAGTGGTGAGTTATATAACAGTTTTGAGTTACCTCTCAACATGCTGTGTGAATTAGTTATAAATAACAGTTATGCTACATATTTGAACTTCCTGTGTTTTGCATTTCTATGAATTAGTGGTCAAAACTAATTTTTCGTTTTGTGTTTCTTAAAACAGATACACTTAGTTCTTTTAATTTATGATAATAAACACTTGAAATAGTTTGCCAGCGTGGATAAATTAAATGCTCATTTAATAACTAGTTGTATAATACTGTTTGAAAATTAAGAAGTTGGCAGATCGACGCTCCTAAACGCACAAATGACTTTTACAGTTAGAACCTCTAGCTCAATAAAAACTTGAAGTTAAATAACTCGGTCACAGACAGTCCCACAAAGTTTAACAAGTGTGTCGTAAGAAAAGTTTTTATTGATAGTATCCTTGTTAACTAATTAACCATTAATAAAGTAGTAAAAGTCTACAATGAAAGCAACTGAAATATGTTTCTATAATTTATGTCTTCCAACCAACCTAATTACCACTTAGTAAAATGTACATAGTAGCTAACATAAGCTGTTGGCAAGTTACAAATACTCTTACATTATTTGACATGTTGTTAACAAGACTTTTGTGTACTTCAATGCGTTCACATACTGAAGTGCAAGTGCAGAAAAGGTTAGTTTAAGCACAGATAAGGTTAACACTACAGATATACGACCCCTTATACAATTTGTCCGCTCATATTTGGAGACGAAATTAGCGTTAGTTTGGCTGCAACGCACCAGACCAATTTTAGGGCGCTGCTATCGCAATTTGATTATTACTGTTGAAATGTGTTGGAAACTGTTTTATCGGGGATTTGAGTGCATCTGTCACAGATAACGTTAAAAACCTAACCTTATTTGGGATCTGGTTAAAGCGTGTATTTTATATTTTCCTTGTGTTTACTGTTTACTGAAATTTGATATTTCAGAAAAAGTTAATTATTGTTGAACTTTTATTGTTTGTTCTAAAGTTCTCGCAGACGTAATTCACATTTCACCAAAAGCTAGCTCATTCTAATGTTTTTAACTTTAACACTGCATTCTGCAAGGTTGGGGTTACCTTATTAGTTATTACAGACTGCAGTTTAAGTGCCAGAGCTGAAGACCATAGGTAAAGGTTTTTAAAGCTTCGTCACATAAGGGTGACTTCAAAGTGGTGCTATACCTAGATATTTACCTTATACATTATATTGATTATATTTTAAAACTGTAATATGTAATGGTTCCAGAGGTATAACATAAAATAAATTGTAATTTAAATATATTTTGAAGTTACAATTCTACTGATTTTATTATTAATACACTAGATTCCAGAACTGTATCATACGTCTTTGTAGTCTTATTTACTTGGAGTCTGTCACATGATGAATATAATTTAAGTAGAATTGGCTTCAATACTAATTGTTTACGAAAAATTGCGATTTGACAATTAAACATCTCAGATGAAATCGTTAAACATGGCAGATGGCTGTCTAACTTTTGGTTTGAATATGTGCTAAGTAATCTGCTCAATTACAGTCATCTGTAACTTAATTATTTGTGAGAGTACAAATTGTCATTGTAGCGCCATCTTTTTGCAGATTATTAATCATATAAAACAAGCTATCTGTGGTTTAAGTCAACGTAATAGGTGTGGGATACCGATTTGAAATTATTTTAAAAAGTTGCATCTGGTGTTACCCGATTTTAAGTAAATTAGTAGGTATATCTCACAATTACATGTACAAGACATCGCCTGCTTAGTTTGCAATTTGTTTTACTATTTAATACAAAAAAAAACTTTTTGAAAGTTTCTTTCCAATCTTTGATGCGTTTATTTGGATTCAGAAACAATTTCTTACATTTATCAAAATTAATTCATAATAATATGATTTATATTAAGCTTTCCTATTTCACTCTACCAACTTAGTTTTTATTTTCCAATACTTTCTTGACCAATATTCAAATGTAGCTGCTACGAGGCATAAAATTTAAATAATCTGGAGAAATTATTTGCAGCCAAGTTATTTACGATTTTAGTCAAGTACAAATTAAACATTGGTGAAAGTGCAACAACAATTCTTATTGCATTGTATTTTAACTAATACCTTCTACATATTTCTATCACTGTCTACTATAAACAAAACTGTAAAGTGTAAATCAATGATAAAGATGTATGTAACTTGAAATTTTCTTTTGTATAATTCAACAGACTTCGCTTGTCTTTGAAACTTAAATGGAAATCACCAACAAAATTTAACTGACCCAGTTTCTAATAACATAAGGAAACCATTTTCTTTTTATTTACGATAACCAATTTAAAACACTATTTAATAGTAAAATTCAAAAGTGTAACATTTTTTATTATATCTTGCTGAAGAGGAAGCAGTTTTTCAAATTGCATCAATGATAAAGATGTGTGTAACTTGAAATTTTCTTTTGTATAATTCAATAGCCTTCGCTTGTATTTGAAACTTAAATGGAAATCACCAACAAAATTTAACTGACCCAGTTTCTAATAACAGAAGGATACCATTTTCTTTTTATTTACGATAACCAATTTAAAACACTATTTTAATAGTAAAATTCAAAAGTGTAACATTTTTTATTATATCTTGCTGAAGAGGAAGCAGTTTTTCAAATTGCAGTCGCTATAGAACAAGAGCCCTCCAATATCCATTTAGCTGGTGTCTGCGTAAAAGTGAATAACCATTTCATTAATTTTCTCTTTGCTTTAGGAACTATATGTTACAATATTGCGTGACACGTAAAAAATAAAATGCACACGGCATTTGTCGGTTCCTTTAAGGATTCTTTGTTCATATAAAACACTATAAATGCAAATAGGAGAAAGGTAACCGACGCCCTCTTTAAAAACAGTTTTATACGTACAGCTTGCCACTTTTAATACTTAAGAGAAAATATTTGAATAATTCGTGTTCTAGTTATAATAGTAACAACAATGAACCTTTTCCATTAGGTGAAACTTGTATTGATATTTATGTCAATGGTAAAAAGCTAAAACTAAGTTTGAAATCGTTCTAATGCACGGTAGTGAGATAGCATTAAATGCTTGTCTAATAAAAAAATGTCATATTGCATTTTACAGTCAGGAATTTTCATCGATGCGTGAAAGGTGGTGAAAGTGAGGACATTCGTATTATATTCCACATTTGTAATGTCTTTTCATCGTTTATCGTCTGGCGATATACACAAAATAACTATCAAAATTACCTTTATTTTTAATAGCTATATTTCATTTTGACATATTACTTATCTGACATTTGACTAGGACGCGTCTTCCTACAAGCAAGGTCGCTTAATAGGTTATGTTTGGTTGGGTAGTTGATTAGGTCATCTCATAGAACGCCATTTTGGTGCAAATTGATTGTCAACTTGTTCAAATCTCAAATTTCAATTGTGAAACTTACATAGATCCATTCGTAACTGACAATTAATGCGATGCAGCTTCTGTTCGTTTGACAGATTGGAGACAAAAAAATAGAGCAATCGGTTTTGTTGAGCAGACAGTCGCCATTTTGGTGCTTTTTGGCTCAATGAAATTTGTATTAGATGACCTAATCAACTACCTTAACCTATCAAGCGACCTTGGCTACAAGGGATAAAGAATATCGGAATTTAGGAATTGATACTGTTAACAAGCAACACAATTCGAGAGCGGTCACGGGTACGAAACGAGACAATTGATTGTACTCTTGATGTGCTAGTTGTAATTGTACTAGTTGGTTTTATAATTTCTTTTGCGTTGCGGTGTTAAGTGGGTATTATACTATCACAGATATTTGACAAATACTAGCGTCGAAGAGGTTATAAAATGTATTTTAAATTAAATTACACCCGCCGCTATTGCACTACATCAAAGTTTTCATCATAGTTATATGAAAATGGATGAAGAAAAGTTCTATGCTTATGCTGCAACAATATGCGCAATAATGCTTATTTGTTTACTGTTAAAAGAAGAAACAAGAAAGGAAACATATCTGCGTCAAGCCTTCAATTGCAATAGTGCGAAAGTATCCATCAAAGAGCTACAATGTAAAGACAAAGACCAAAGTATTATACAATACAGTACATGAGAATGCATGAAGTTACGTTCAAATATGTAGTATCAAAAGTGTCATCTTTATATGCAAAACAGAATACTCATTTAAGATATGCTGTAAGCGTGGAAGACCGACGTATTGTAACAATTCGGTTTCTAGTAACAAGAGAAAGTTTGTCAAGCTTGCAGTTCAGTACTTCGTAAAACATTCAGCTACTTCTTTATATCGGTAGCTCTGCACAAACAATATTTATAGCTTGTGCCATCTTAATCTACAGTTCTTACCTTTTATTTCTATTCTTATAATTATGATGAGTGTTGTTACACAACATTTTATGGGATTCGTACTCAACAACAACAATCAACAATTTGGTGGTAGTCACAGACCACGTAAACTTGTCTTTCGCTATCTTGTTGTAGACACGTTAAATCTTTTACAAAATATATAAACATTAAGTTACATTTTATCCTGTAACAAATTTAACAAAAGATATTCCATTACACTGTTATCTATTCATATAAAACAGAACGTTCGCATGTCCGGAAATTCTAACCCAGTTCCAGATGAGCTAGAAACTTAAAACGTTGGACGCTGATAGGTGTTGGTGTACAATCAACCAGAAAATAAATAATAAAGATACCTACCACATTTTTGTAAGTAAGTATTTAAAAAAAATAAAACCAAATTGCAGGCTAAAAACAGTGTTGTTTTGCATTTTTCTTCTACACTATAACGGATATTGAACGAAAACAGCGGGACAGATGTAGCGAAAAAATTAAGGCGGGAATTTCGCCTTTCTCTGTCAAAACGAGCGGTGGTAGGGAAACGGGACAACGCTGGATATATCTGATAGTATATTTTATAAAGGATCTTTGCCATTGTAATATCCGCCTTAGTGATTCTTTCGAAAATAGAAAAAACTGATTCCCCCTCCTGTTATAAAATATCTGGCAAAGATGGGAGATGCACAGGAGAATTTAAACAATTGTACGTCAGTTATTTACGGTGAATCTACGCTCTGTCTTATAACACTATAAAATCTTGTTAAGAGCCATTTGCGTGGCCTCAACAGTATCTAGAGTCTAAAGACTGTAAGGATGACACTCGCAGTGCTCATCCAAATTCAGCCATCACCCAAGAAAACACCAGAAAGTGGAAAAACTAATTTTGAGCTATCGACGAATTGGAATTGATCAAATATCATCATCATTTATGACCGTTTAAGGTTAGACATGTAGAGCGAACACAAGATGGATCCAAGGAATGCTGACCCTCTGCAATAAACAACAACGGTCAATGGGGGAAGTCCTAAGAGATTAAAACTTTGAGAAAGTAAATCACATCCCTGTCAGTTGACGTTTGGCTCCTTGGTACTTTTTTTGTATAAAAATTTTAAAATAAGTTAAGGGGGCAACGATTTGTCACAAATAAATCGCTAAAATGAGCAGTTGAAATCTTTTCCACTGAGCAAGAAAATAAAACGTTTTTGTTGGTCTATATTAGTTAATATCTAAATGTAAAAACTTCTAAAATATTGTAATGAAAACTAACAAAAAAGTCTCTTTTATTTACCACATTTTATTTATAGTTAGGTACTTTATTCATCAGCCTTCCTCGTAAGTAGGTATTTTAGTTTCTCATACTTTATTTCTACTACTTTCTGTATAAGAATACGGAAAACTGA
Organism: Ctenicera cuprea; assembly: GCA_958336395.1. Lineage (NCBI taxonomy): Eukaryota > Metazoa > Arthropoda > Insecta > Coleoptera > Elateridae > Ctenicera > Ctenicera cuprea. The sequence continues at coordinate 44,782,999 of OY284486.1, read as the reverse complement.
TTTTATGAAAACGTTTCTAGGTTTTAACGCGAAAAAACACGTATCTGGCTCAAGGACGTTAAAAAAATTGAAAATAACTGTGAGTAGGTGTGCTTTGTTCGAACCTCTATATCAAGGTCGTTCGATGGGTTAGCTTAAGGTAGTTTAGAAGGTCATCTCATAGACGCTATTTTGGTGCAAATTGATGTTCAACTTTTAAAGCAGTAAGCTGGCTGTGCAATTTTTTAAAATTTTTGACTCTGACAGTAGTATGCAATATAACTGACCTAACCTATGGTAGTATGGTTTAAAGTTTAGCTTAAATGTCAAATACATTTTCTTCAAAATTTTAGTTATTTGAAAATGTGTTTTAAAAAATGCCTGGGTTTCAGAGTTCAACTGCAGAAATAGTGCGGCAAAGATGTTTTAAATGTTCCATTTCCCACGGGATGAAAAAAGTGGAACCTAAGGCCATGCTGGATGGGAACTAATTTAATGTTCAAGATTATAAGAGGTAAACTCAATAACGTTCACGCAGTGCTACCTCCTATACTTTATAGTTTTTACGCTTTGATCGTATCTGGTACAGAAAATAATTAAATTTCTACTATAAATGTACTAATTATTTTTCAGGTCTATACGTAAACAGTATCTAGAGTCTAAAGACTGTAAGGATGACACTCGCAGTGCTCATCCAAATTCAGCCATCACCCAAGAAAACACCAGAAAGTGGAAAAACTAATTTTGAGCTATCGACGAATTGGAATTGATCAAATATCATCATCATTTATGACCGTTTAAGGTTAGACATGTAGAGCGAACACAAGATGGATCCAAGGAATGCTGACCCTCTGCAATAAACAACAACGGTCAATGCGGGAAGTCCTAAGAGATTAAAACTTTGAGAAAGTAAATCACATCCCTGTCAGTTGACGTTTGGCTCCTTGGTACTTTTTTTGTATAAAAATTTTAAAATAAGTTAAGGGGGCAACGATTTGTCACAAATAAATCGCTAAAATGAGCAGTTGAAATCTTTTCCACTGAGCAAGAAAATAAAACGTTTTTGTTGGTCTATATTAGTTAATATCTAAATGTAAAAACTTCTAAAATATTGTAATGAAAACTAACAAAAAAGTCTCTTTTATTTACCACATTTTATTTATAGTTAGGTACTTTATTCATCAGCCTTCCTCGTAAGTAGGTATTTTAGTTTCTCATACTTTATTTCTACTACTTTCTGTATAAGAATACGGAAAACTGATTTTATGAAAACGTTTCTAGGTTTTAACGCGAAAAAACACGTATCTGGCTCAAGGACGTTAAAAAAATTGAAAATAACTGTGAGTAGGTGTGCTTTGTTCGAACCTCTATATCAAGGTCGTTCGATGGGTTAGCTTAAGGTAGTTTAGAAGGTCATCTCATAGACGCTATTTTGGTGCAAATTGATGTTCAACTTTTAAAGCAGTAAGCTGGCTGTGCAATTTTTTAAAATTTTTGACTCTGACAGTAGTATGCAATATAACTGACCTAACCTATGGTAGTATGGTTTAAAGTTTAGCTTAAATGTCAAATACATTTTCTTCAAAATTTTAGTTATTTGAAAATGTGTTTTAAAAAATGCCTGGGTTTCAGAGTTCAACTGCAGAAATAGTGCGGCAAAGATGTTTTAAATGTTCCATTTCCCACGGGATGAAAAAAGTGGAACCTAAGGCCATGCTGGATGGGAACTAATTTAATGTTCAAGATTATAAGAGGTAAACTCAATAACGTTCACGCAGTGCTACCTCCTATACTTTATAGTTTTTACGCTTTGATCGTATCTGGTACAGAAAATAATTAAATTTCTACTATAAATGTACTAATTATTTTTCAGGTCTATACGTAAATTACAAATTGCATCTCAAAATATAAAAACCAAGCTTAGGGAATAAGAAAAGAAAACTTTGCATGAATGTGCATATCGCAACAATTGATTTAAGCATGTTGTATTGACGGGGGAACATACTTTAAACAAAGAAGTATTTTGTCCTGAAAACCATTGTAATTTTTGTGTAGGGGTCGTATAGTAATTTCCCGAATACATATGTGCATTGTTTTATTTTGTTTATTATAAAACTTTAATAAATAAACACCGAATATTACGAAATATCGACTGCTTTTTATAAAACTTGCATAAATCTATTAGTAAGTGACTAATGCCATGTAGCTTCTGTTTAGTTTGACAGATGAAGAACAAAAACTGGATCAAACAGTTTTGTTGAGCAGACAGTCGCCTAATCAACTACACTAACCTAATCTATCGGGCGACCTCTACACTAAACTAACCTATCGAGCGACTTATACATATCTCTCGAACGGGTAGTCCGATTTTGCTGAAAATTTAAAAAGTTGAAATAATATCACAGTATACTTATTTACACGGTAGCGAAAGCGCCCATATAACGCCTGGTAAGCTGTAACTAGTGGCGCTCTAAGCGGTCTACAAGTTAAACTATCGTTTAAATTATGGTGGGTTTTAAATTCCAATTCAGTTCGTTGTTGTTACCATATTTTTTGTTAGAAATCAAACTGTATTTAACAAGGCTTTTATTTCACCGTACAACTAATCGAACAAAAACGAACAATATCTAACCTTCATTACATCTGTTAACATAATTTTTACTTACTTACTAGCTATAAACTAGAGGGCAGCAGGAGCCAGAGAATTACATTAATAAATTCAAAATCAACACTCCCCCTTAATCCTTCGGTTCCATACCTAATGAACTTAAACAAAATCTATGTTTCGGACCACTGAGACCTTTTGTCATTATGTCAGCCACCATTTTATCAGTAGACAAATACATAAGCCTTATTTGTTTGCTGTCGACTTCTTCTCGAATAAAATGATGCTTGATGTCAATATGTTTGGTTCGTTTGTGAAACACAGGATTATGTGCCAATTTTTGAGCACCTTGGTTATCGTTGTATAAGGAAACCGTGGACGTTTTTCCTAGTAGCTCTCGCAACAAACTTTTTATGTATATAGCTTCCTTGGCAGCTTCTGACAGTCCCATATATTCTGCTTCTGTGCTTGATACAGCTACTGTTCGCTGTTTTTTCGACTCCCAGGTAATCGCAGCACCACCCAACTTGAATACGTAGCCAGTATACGACTTTCGATCGAATTCACAATTGGCCCAATCAGCATCCACGAATCCTTCAACATCATCTCCAGTTTTTCTGAACACTAAACTCTGATTCATAGTTCCTTTTTGCACTCTGCCAATGTTCTTTCGTATAACAGGAATTAAATTGGCTAAGTACACTTGTGTGTGACATGAACAATATCTGGTCTGCTGCAAACGGCCAAATACATAAGTGACCCTACTAGACGCTGATAAGGTAAATTTAGTTGATCCCCACTACTAATAGGTTTACTAAGTTTGTGACTTATGTCTAACGGTGTGCTAACTGGCTTGCAGTCGGTCATACCAAACCTAGCTAATACAGCATTAAGATACAATTTTTGATCAATATAAATCTCTCCCTTTTTCCTATTCCTATTGATTTGAAATCCTAGACAATATTTTGCTTCCCCTAAGTCTTTACATTTAAATCTAGTCATAAGTTCTCTCTTAAGGCTATCACTTTTACGCTTGTCACTCGAAAATATTAAGAGATCATCTACATACACTGCAATAAACACAATACTGTTATTTTTACCTTTCGTATAAACACAAGGTTCGTTTTCACAACTTTTATACCCTATTTCTGTAAGTGCTGTGTGAAGTTTCTTATTCCAGGTCCTAGAAGCTTGCTTGAGGCCATACAGTGCTTTCTTTAGTAGGCATACTTTATTCGACTGCTTCTCTCTCACCAGGCCTTCTGGTTGTTCCATGAAAAGTTCTTCTTCCAGCTCACCATTCAGAAAGGCTGTTGTCACGTCCAGGTGTTCTATGTCAAGATCTAATTCTGCAGCTAACGCTAATAATAGCCTGACAGTGGAATGTCTTACTACAGGAGAAAAAGTTTCATCGTAATCTATTTCCTGCTGTTGTGTGAAACCTTTAGCAACCAGTCTAGCCTTATATCTACTTATAGTTCCATCTGCTGCTTTCTTAATTTTAAAAACCCATTATTTTTTTAAGATTGGTTTGTCTTTAGGTCTATCAACCAATATCCAGGCCTCATTTTCCTGTAAAGCACTAACCTGTTCCCCCATGGAAGTTTTCCACAATTCTTTGTCGCTTCTGGAGAGTGTCTCTGTCATAGTTTCTGGTTCATTCTCTCCTTCAGCATCCGCAATTGCTTGGTAAGTGATATAATCTGAATAATCTTTGGCTCTCCTTTCCCTCGTGGGATATCTTGACTGTTCGGCCACTGGTTGGTTTTCGGTTTCATCTGAGGAGCTTTCCGATGATTAGTCAGCAGAATTTTTTTTAATCTGTTCAGTTTCAACTTCAATCTGAGCTGGTTCCGCTGCAATCTGAGCTGGTTCTGCTGCTACACCCTGCTGTTGTACTTGAACAACTTCTTGCTCTGGAATCAATGGTAGTATGTTAATTTCTTCTACCTGCCTTTTCTGATCGACTTCAGACTTCTTGTCAAATTCTTCGATAAATATTACATCTCGCACTCTTTTTATCCGTTTAGGATTTTGTGGATCCAAGACACGATAACCTTCGGTATCCTCACAATAGCCTACAAAGATGAATTCTTTTGATTTCGCATCCAGCTTTGTACGTTCCTGCTTTGGTACATGTACAAAAGCCCTGCATCCAAATAGTTTCAAATGAGTCAAATCTACATTTGCGCTAGACCAGGCTTCTTCTGGCGTCATATCTGTTACTGCTTTGGTTGGGGAACGGTTTTTTAAATAAACTGCGGTGTTCACTGCCTCGGCCCAATACTTCCGACTTAACTTGGAGTCTTGCAGCATACTGCGAGCCTTCTCCATGATTATCCTATTGGCCCTCTCTGCTACGCCATTTTGTTCTGGACTGTATGGAACTGTTAACTGATGCCGGATACCATTTACGATCAGAAGGTTTTGCAGTTCACTGTTAACATATTCACGGCCATTATCAGATCTTAACATTTTGATTTTCATGCCAGTTTCATTCTCTACAAGCATCTTAAATTCTATAAACTTGCCTTTTACTTCATCCTTAGTTCTTAAAAAATATGCAAACGTTTTTCTGGATTTGTCATCAATAAATGTTAGCACGTAACGAGCCCCATTCCACGATGCTTCACTCATTGGTCCACACAGGTCGGAATGCACAAGTTCTAGCTTCTCCGTAGCCCTCCTTGCTCCGGTTTTGTTAAACGGATTCCTTGATTGTTTCCCTTCAATGCAAGGAACACAAGGTTTTCTAGAAGTAACTACATAATTCATACCTTTTGCCATTCCTTTTCGTAACAAGGTCATGCATCTCTCGTTGAGGTGTTCCAGTTTTCTGTGCCATAACTCTTGCGAATCCATAGCACTAACTGCAGCATTGGTTCTATTCTGTACCATATCTAGCCTGTAAATTCCTTCGTGATTGCTTGCTGTAGCCACTACATCACCTTGAATTGTAAAGCCTTCCTTCCGGTACATTCTGCAGCCCATCTCTGAGAAAACAACAATTGTACCTCTGCTAACCATAGTACTCACCGACAACAAGTTTGTATTTAAATCAGGCACATGCATAACTCCCGATATAGTCCTCGGTTCGGTCCCTGATTTTAAGTTCACTATCACATCACCAATTCCAGCACTGTGCAGCTTCGCATCGTTGGCTACTGTGATCTCCTTGTTGCTTGTTTCAGTGAAGTTCTGCAACCAGTCGTTCCTCATGGTCATATGGGTTGTGGCCCCTGAATCTACACACCATTCATGACTACCAACCGTTGTTGAAAGTGCAGTAAGCAGTGACCAGTCATTCTTCTTATTTGTTTCCGATTTCATGACATTGTTCTTGTTCTGCCCTTTGAGTTTTGGACAGGTAAACTTTTTATGGCCAATTTCATTACAATTAAAACATGTCAAGTCTTTTCTATGCTTACTTCATGGTGCTCCAGCTCCTGCCTTCTTACCCCTGTAATTGGTTACAAATGCTGCATCCCTCGACTGTTTTCCTTTGTCACCCTCTCGTCTGATGTCCTCCTGAAGTAATTTGTTCTTCACCATATCGCTTGTTATCCAAGCAGCAGATCCTTCTAAAGCCATTACCATAGGGTCGTAGTGACTTGGTAGCCCTGCCAGCATAATTACTCCAATGAACTCATCTTCAATCGGACTGCTGATATCTGCTAATTTCTGTGCTAGCGACATGATTTCTGTAATATAATCTTCCATGCTCTCGAAGTTCTCAAGCTCTATTCTCAACAGATTCTTTAGCAACCCAAGTCGCCTAGTGAGACCTCTGTCTTCGTATGCTTTGCTGAGATTATTCCAAGCCTCTTCTGCAGTTTTTGCCGAAAGTACATGCATGTGGCACTGTGGTTTTACATTCAGGCAAATTGTAGCGATTGCTCTTTGGTCTTTCTTTATGTCAACTGGAGTTTCGCCTTCAACTGGCACCTTCCTTTCTACACAGTCCCAAAGATCCATACCTATCAGTGTCATTTTTACTAGGAATTTCCAAGTACTATAATTACTCATACCATCCAATTTTGGTTCAATACTCGGAATTGCTCCTGAATGCCCACCTGTAGCTGTTGCAGTCGCCATTATTGTTCAGAAGCTCTTTGTTTCGTTTTTCGTTTCCTGTGTACACTCTTTAGCCAAAAACTACACTGTTTACTGTAATAACACTAGCTATTAGTCCCTAATTACACGTTCTGGGCCCATAACCTGTTAGAAATCACACTGTATTTAACAAGGCTTTTATTTCACCGTACAACTAATCGTCCAAAAACGAACAAGACCTAACCTTCATTACATCTGTTAACATAATTTTTACTTACTTACTAGCTATAAACTAGAGGGCAGCAGGAGCCGCGGAATTACATTAATAAATTCAAAATCAACAAAAACAACAAATCAACAAATAAGCAAAACAGAAAAATTACGAGCTACATTATATAATAGTTTTTAAATAATACTAAGATAGTGGTAGTAATATGATTTATTAACAAAATAAGTTGTGATTTATACATTAAACAGTGAATAATACCTATATTAACCAGGCTTCATTATACGAAGCGCTGGTAGTTTTCTTTTACACCAAAGTGGTTTAGGGGGGTTTTTAATTTGAAATATTGTTGGTACTGCGTTGTGAACCAACTTCTTCTTCTCTACATTTATAAACTGCGAATCTTCAAAATGCAGAGTACACAAAGTAGTTTTTATTCATATATCCCACCTCCTTTTCATGTATATCTTCACGTCTACAGTTTACAACCCACTGTTTTGATCTAGAACGACGAGAAAGTCAAACTTTAATGTATTAATATTTATCAGAATTTATTACCTTTTTGGATCTTTGGGAAATGTAAAAAACTAAGGTTAGGATTCTTTCCTTTGTTGTTTTCGCAGTTCACGGCGGAACATGCGCTTCCTTTCGAGACTCCCATAATAGATTAGTATATCACTATTCAAATTGTTACACAAACACTGGCAAACAACTTGAAAATTGTTCTTATAACGTTCAAAAAGCAGAGAAACACTACTCTCGTTAGCTGTCAGACTTTAGTGTAACTTGTTCGCCGCTTGGTGCTATAATTACCATATATGACCTTTGCTTTCGGTACTGTATAAATAACTATACTGTGATAATATTCCAAAAATGCTAAGCGAAGGTGGAAGTTAAACAGGTTTTATATCATTGCTATTTTTCAAAAGCAGAATTTTCTACCCTTGAAAGAAGAATATCGAAACACATGTAGCAAACGCTGTTTTTCTTAACTCTATTGCTAAAAATGGCGGTCGCTACGATATTAAAAAATTGCGACTTGATTAAGAGGTCTTTTTGCGTAAAATTGATTTATTGGTTCGGCATAAACTTTTAATAATAGCCCTATGGATACAGCTCGAAACCTTAATTTTTTTTTATTTCCAAAATTTATCTTCTCTAATAGAACCCGGACTTTTGGTTTCTCAATAAGCTAATTTATCAATGTATTTTGAAACTCGACAATTTTTGCCCCTTTATTTAGTAAACGGGGGTTGATAAACCATTTCTCTTAAGGTAAATTGTTTATGAATCACAGTGAAATGAGATTATAAATTTAATTTTGACGTTATTTAATATTTGACTGACGAACTTAGCACTTGGTTTCTTATGCTGTTTAATTCCAAATCATCTGTTTCCAAAAAATTAGATTCTTTCCACACAAAAATGCCACTAACGTGCCCGAAGCAGCTGATCTTAGTAGTAGCTAGCTCTTAGACTACGTGTTATACTTATATTATAAGATGTATTATACTTTTGTAAATCAGGAAGGTAATTATTAAATGATTATCTGTATATAAAATACTTAATTACTTTAACAATATTTATTTTCACGCTACAGGCAAGGTAAATAAGCGATACATACATAGCTACAAAAGATGAAAATGGCCAATAACATTCGTTTACTTTTTGCCCTTGACTAAGGAACTTAATAGTGTCATTTACATTCCTAGGATAATAATTAAACCAACAAGGTACAGTTTCCAATATTTTTCACGCTACAGGCAAGGTAAATAGACGATACATTGATAGCTACAAAAGTGTAAATGGCCAATAACATTCGTTTACTTTTTGCCCTTGACTACGGAACTTAATAGTGTCATTTACATTCCTAGGATAATAATGTTGATTTTAACTATTCGTTGATATGGTAACAAGCACAGTCAACTTAGAATAATGGGGCTTTTAAAAAATAATTCCGATGATAGCAGTCAAAACGAACTTTTAAAAATATGAATAAATATCTACCTGTAGCGTGAAAAATTTAATAAGTAACACGGAATGTATCGACTATTAACATTCTCGGCAGGCCACAAGCCTCGGCTTCGCCTCGGCTCGTATTTACCTACCTCGAATGTTATTACGTCTTTACATTCCTTGTTTCTTAAATAACTATTATTTTAACCTTATGCGTATTTTGGCATGTTTACATGTCATTGTCAAAGGTTATATGTTGTTATAGCAATAGAAATTGGTGACTTGATTTCGGTAATCGTCTGAAGATGACTTGATTTCTTATTCCAAAATGTCCAGTAGAGGAGAATTTAAGAGATCAATTTGCTCATTAATTAACGGTACAGTTGTTAAATGTTTGTGAATTTCAAAAGCTTCTAGTACATCTAATTTATGTGTATCATCACAAAAGTGTAAGGATTTAATAGTGTTATTACATGTCATTGAATGATTGTGTTCTAGTAAGAGTTTAGCGTAATTGGATTTATGTGGGTGTTTGTATTTGTAACAACGTACGTGTTCTTTATACCTGATATCAAAATTTCTAATTGTCTGGCCTATATAAACCGAATTACAATGCGAACAATTTAATTTGTAAATGCCTGATTTTAGCAACTCGTCTGTTTTTGATTTTGCATAAAACAAAGTGTTTAAGATGTTTCTAGTTGTTTCAAAACTTACTGTATATTTATTTGTTTGTTTATAATTTTAGCGGCTTTTTTTTATTTGTCACCAAAAACAATGTTTCGTCCTACAGCCTCAATTTACTTCTTGTAAATCTATTAATTTACAAGAATTATTTTACAAAAGTTTGTTAAAACTACATAAAACTGATAATGTAGAGAAATAACTTACATCAGGATTACTTGGAAAATTATGCATTTTCTTCTCATTATTTGTAAATTTGCAATTTAAAACGCACCATTTAAACACCATGGTTATAAAATAGTCTAACTTAAACGTAAAATATCTGTAATCTAAATTGTGTGTAAATTATTTTCAAATTTCAAAAGAACTGTCTGGGAATACCAAAACACCGAACTGTCAACAAGTAATTCACTTACCGTATCTTAGCAACCAAAACATATTCTGCAATCAGCGCCATTGGTGGTTAGAGTCAGAACTAAATTACCGATTGTATTTTTTAAGTTGACTTAACACACCATAATATAACCTTTGACAATGGCATATAAACAAGCCGAAATACGTATAAGGTTAAAATCAATAAATATTGTTAAAATAATTAATTATTTTATATACAGATATTCATTAAATATGAACTTTAACAAAGTAAAGCTAGAATTTATAAAAAAAGGTAATTATTGTTAAAGCAAGAAAAAGTCCAGGCGCAGTGAGTGCTTCTCCATCTTTTTTCGTAAGCTCAACTATAGCAGTTTTACTTACCTAATTACATTTATAACGCCATTTTATGTTTTCTTCTTTGACAACTCGGCTTTTATTGTTTTCTTTTTCTACAACTCCAGAAAACTAATGTCATCGGACATTGTACTATCAGCGCAATTTTGTAAATTACCATTTCTGTTCTTTGCATGATACTCAGTAATTACCGCGTAGGTACGAATATGATGAAATAACGTTTACCTTAAACAATTTCTTAAGTTTCGCTCATTGTATTCTATATCATGGCCACACAAAGTAACAAAATATTTTGAAATCTGTCTTTCATTTAACACACTTATTACACTTACAAACTAAAATTCAATAACGGCATGTTTTGTTTACTACGTTGCTTTGGTAATTGTGCAATTAAAATGCAAACACTCGTACATGCCTTAATATTCGTTGCAATAGTCCAAAAAATATCCCTCTTATTTAAAATTTAACAGATAATTCTGACTACGTTAAACGCTCACGTTGTTCTTAGAAAAACATTCGTGCGGAAAGTAGTAAAAATTTTCGGTAACATTGCGACGCGACGCATTGAAAATACTAATACAGGGAATTAAATATTCAAATTATTGTTACATTTTTAGATAATATAAGCCCACGAGCACGCACGCACGCACACACGCACAAACAGACATTTTTGAAAACCACTTTTTTGGGTTCCATAACATGTATTTCTGTAAAAATCTCGAATTCTTAAATTTTCATGAAGTCAATCCTAGCACAGCAAAGTAAAGAGAGAGGTAAGCGAAACAAACACACGTAATATACAGCATACCCTGTAAAAACTGGGAACGGAAATACATTTAACAAACGAAGCAGTACATAGAACACCGGCACAAAAACATTCAGGGAGGAAAGAAAATAGAGACAACATCGCCCTAAGACAACACGAAGAGGACGAAAATCATCACTTTGACTGTAACAACTAAGTAATACTAGACAGAAAAAGAGAAAACAATGAAGAGAAATGCGTCTTAAAAGAAATGATACTGATTAAAAAAAGTAACAAAAGCTGTAAATGGTCGTAGAAACAAACAGAATTTAAGTGGCATTTATTATTCTATCATTTAACGCTTATTAGCTAACTTAATCTTTTAGGTAAATTGTCATCGTTGTCATATCGCCCATGAATTTTAACCCATCAACATTTTTTTACCACCTATTTTAGTCAATCATTTTGACTCTTTGTTAAACATAAATGTAACAATTGTTAGTAACAGGCGTCTGATGAAGGAGTAGTTTACTCTGAAAATATTGGGTAGGTACCTAGCTTTCATTAAAAATCCAAAGATCAGAAATGATTCAATGAGTTAATAAAACAGTCTTTACCCTTAGCATACCAAAAACCAAGTTAGAAATCTTGTTTTGCTTGCAGATTGTAATGCAACAGTATGCATTGCAACAAGTTTTTTTCCTTAACACGGTCTCATCTGAAATACATTGCAAAAGAGAAAGAATACAATATTAACACAATTCCTTATCAAATTCTGAATGTTTTGATCGTAGTTTTGGTAAGTGTTGTAATTTAATGAATAATGATACTAGCCAATTGTATTTCTAAAGAAACGCCGAAAGGCGCCCTGTGCTCAAAATGAAAAATAAAAAGAAGAATAAGAAGATCAATTGTATTTACTGCAGTTTCTTTGCATGTTATTGGTGGGGGTTTTCCATTTTAGTACATTTGGAAATTTTTTGGCGCTACAACTGCAATTTTCTACATATTTGTAAAACAGTACCCCCAACTCACTTTAGTTATAAACCTTTTCGCCTATGATTTACAGGTACTCCTTAAATACTATTTTTTTTTTAAATTCTGATATTAGCTAAGAAGCTAAACATGCTAATGTAATGCCCATTTTAAAAAGAATTTAATGTCTTAAGGTCGGATAAACATTTTCCAGTAAATAGTCATTTTCCCTCCTCTCTCTTTCTTTCTATAAGCAGAAACTATGTAAATAAATTAAAATACGTCTGCTAACATTAATCTAAAAATATATCATTTACATTCACGTTATAAATGAATATAACAGTTATGAGTTTCTTTTCTTCGTGTCTTTTTTTTCTGTGGGAATATTCAAACAACTGTCTCTCACTTTAGTTTTAACATTCTAAATTGTTCAGAAGCAAGCCTACAATGATAATGCTTCAAGAGCAGGCATATTAAGTTCTGCACATTTATTCATGATGCTCTTCTATAACACTTCTCATTTTGTCAAATAAATTGAGTTTGTGTTCTCAAGTGTTTTTGAATTTTATAATTGAATAGAAAACGAAAACGGTTTCTGTTACCAATCTGGTATTCAAGTCATCTTCTAAATATTTATTTGGAAAGTCCGAACAAACAAGGATGGACTTTTGCATAAAAGAGGGACTGAAATGCTGCAGTGAATGCAATTGTAAATTCACTAATTAGCAACCTAAATAAACAAGAATGTCTGTACTCGTGTAACCAGTTTCTGCAAAATGTTATTTGAATATTTCAAAAATCTGAGCACTATTAATTTTGACAGTTTTTATAGAGTGAAAATGTTTTTCATCATAAAATTTTGCAATTCGAGAACGATCAGGATACTAAACTGTATATTAATTTGTTTTTCCTAGGTATGTTTGCGGTACTATAAGTGTTAAATTTACCAAATAAATTAATATAATAAAACCCAACAAACTTTGTAAAAAATATCACATTTTACAAAGTTTGTTGTGTTTTATTATATTAATTAAAATGCGGTATCACCAAGTAAAGGCTGAAACTATTAATTATTTAACAAATACAGTAAAACATTTTTTTAAAAGCTAGAGAGCTCCGAAAAATCAGAGAATTTTTTTTTGTTCTCAGAGGTCCAAAACATGTTTTTTTAATCTCTAAAACGAATTGTTTATGAAATTAATGGTTTTCTATATTGGTTTAATTCTTTTAGGTGTTTCAGGTGTTAGTTCCTGCTAATCAATAGTAACACTACACTTTTTTTTAGTAAAATGCTGATTGCTTGTTAAATAGTTTTTTGTGTTTATTTCTAGATTTTCAAAATCTTGTTAACCCTTCACTAGCATTCCTAAAAGGTAAATGTTACGTAAGATCAACAGTCGCTAATTGCGAAAATTTGGCTATGGTGGAACTGTAATACATACACAGTACATGTAATTTGTTATTCAATTTTTTACTTACAGGCTACATTTCCTTATAGACAAATATATAGTAGAGTATATATTACAAATAACGTATAATTTAAATACCTCCAGTATCAACTAATAATATGTATGTTCACGGAAGAAACACAAAACTTGTGTTAACACTAGCTAGAATTGTGAAACAAATTAAAATTAATATTTCAGTATTTACAGTAATGATAGATGGAGAGCAAAGAAAGGCTTTGTAATTCAACGCATCTCTCACTTTTGACAAAATAATTGAAAGGTTGAGTAAGATAATATATTATTCACTGCCTATGCTTACACCAAAACTTCCGTGTAACGAAATAGCATCTCTTCGCGAACATAAATAGTTTTTACTTTCTAATCAAATACTTTTGAACAATCTTTTGTAAAGTACGATATCTTGCGACTTTGTATTGTATTGTGAATAGCAAAGCTCTCAAAGCAACTTAATAAAATGAATTAAAGTAAAATAAATTAAAAATAATTTAACAATGCAAATCATTACAACTACAATATTACTGCTGTGCAAACAAATATACGAGTTGGATGAACGAAGTGACCGTTTTATACACTCGGAACACTTTCAGGTCAATATCTGTGTACCAGTTGGTGTAACATAAACAAAATAAAAAATGCAGTTTTTGTGTATTTATATATTATTTCCGGCTATTCACATCTGTAGCAAGTTTTTAAAAGAAATTACAGATTAAAAAAATTAAGGAAAACTATGGCGCGCCATGTATGTGAATGTATCTACGACACTGATTCGTCGGGCTTTTTAGGCTGGTGGTACTATGTCCTGCGTACAATCTGAGCTGAAATTGTTTTAGCTGTTTTAAATATAACTATTTTACCAATTTCTACTATAAACTTTTAAAAAATACTATTCCTCCTTCACCCATTTTATTATCTGTTTTTTGGTATGCCTTAACTCCAAGTCTACTGCTTTTTGTCAAAATTAAAAGAAAATATGTTTCTTAATGATTTCGGACTTCATCGTATAAGTTGAACCTGGGATTCTGTTTGAATTTTTGGCAATACTGTTATGTAGCAATATTCTGTTAGCAATAACAATCTAGTTAAGAATCAAACAGAATTCCACCGAATTTCAAGTTGGCTATAAGCTGCAACACTTTAACAGCAATTGCTAAAGCTACAACTGTAAAAGAAAAGAAAACTCAGACGAAGTGGTCGTCAATTTTGCAACAGTACTTCCGAGGGTATTTCTTTATTTTACAGAGTTCTTTAAGCAGAAGGCGTTTCCAAGACTATAGTTCAATAAAAAACATGTTCAGCGGTAGCTTTGTACAATTTTTTTTATTATGTTTGAATAAATAACCTTCTCTTAATTACAAAATTATTGTTGGGGATTCATCATCATTTTCATGAACTAAACTTTGAAGGATATTTTTTGTAATATTTGTTTTACTTTTCTTTGCACATATACACAAAGACGTGTTTCCTTTTTAATAACATCAAGTACAAATAAGATCATTAATAAATACCTGAGGTAAAGTTATGTCAGGCAGTAGAAGCATGTCCTGGTTGTTAAAAACTTTGTCACCTTTACCAAAAGAACACAAAGTACTCATTTGTAATAGTTATCCGAATATGCACAAATATATTAAATCTGTTATAAATTATAAATACATAATTATGAATTATGATTAAAAGTCCACGAAACAGGTGCACTGTACACTGACACCACAAGCGATCCGTCTAAAAACGGAGTAATCGCAGGAATCGGCTACCTGCTATCAATAGACATAAAATCAGAATCGGTCAGCTGTTCACGGGCATCTGCAACGT
This sequence comes from Ctenicera cuprea, assembly GCA_958336395.1. NCBI lineage: Eukaryota > Metazoa > Arthropoda > Insecta > Coleoptera > Elateridae > Ctenicera > Ctenicera cuprea. The sequence continues at coordinate 44,767,769 of OY284486.1, read as the reverse complement.
TGAACACTGCAACGGTACTCAAATGTCTTGAGAAGATAGAAATGAGGTTGTTGGGAAAGGCTTATGAACTACGCGTTTCGCTATACGAGCACAGCAGTAGAAGGGATGTAAGCAACAACCGTGACATTAACTCTATACAAAAAACTATAATAATAGAATACAAGAATTTATCTATAACAATGCAATCGCGAAGCTAGCCTAAGCACGCAAAAGTAATCTCACTGAATGCAGAGAGGCCTTTAACCAGTACAAGCCTTTTGCTGCTATTTATTAATTTGAGTTGCTGTTAGAAGCAATACCTTTACTATTTAGAAAACTATTCGTGCAAGATTGAGTGCCGTGCCGAAACTTTAATTCAACTACCGTTATTCTTCCACGCAATACAGAGTATCTAAAAAGTTAATTGAGCCGCACAATCATCATTTATAATTGAGTAAATACTTTTCTTAAAATCTCCTTAATTAGATTTTTGAAAGAAACAATCATATTTCTTTAACTAAAAATGTATTTTATGTTAGCTTAATTCTATGACGTAGTAGATGGTTAGTTGGTTTGATAAATTTATACGAGTCTACATTTTGACGGAAATAGATGTTTTGGACCTGCAGAAACACAAAACATTGGTTTTAAAAATTTTTTCCCTGTACGTGTGTGTGGGTGCGTGCGTGTTTGCGTGCGTAGGTGCGTGTGTAGGTGTGTGCGTGCATGTGTAGGTGCGTGCGTGCATAGTTGTGGATGTGGATGTGAGTGTGAGTGTGGGTGTGGGTGTGGGTGTGGGTGTGGATGTGGGTGTGGGTGTGGGTGTGGGTGTGGGTGTGGGTGTGGATGTGGGTGTGGGTGTGGGTGTGGGTGTGGGTGTGGGTGTGGGTGTGGGTGTGGGTGTGGGTGTGGGTGTGGGTGTGGGTGTGGGTGTGGGTGTGGGTGTGGGTGTGGGTGTGGGTGTGGGTGTGGGTGTGGGTGTGGGTGTGGGTGTGGGTGTGGGTGTGGGTGTGGGTGTGGGTGTGGGTGTGGGTGTGGGTGTGGGTGTGGGTGTGGGCGTGGGCGTGGGCGTGGAGGTAGGCGTGGAGGTAGGCGTGGGCGTGGAGTGGGCGTGGGCGTGCGCGTGGGTGTGGGTGTGGGTGTGGGTGCGGGTGCGGGTGTGGGTGTGGGTGTGGGTGTGGGTGTGGGTGTGGGTGTGGGTGTGGGTGTGGGTGTGGGTGTGGGTGTGGGTGTGGGTGTGGGTGTGGGTGTGGGTGTGGGTGTGGGTGTGGGTGTGGGTAGAGCGCGTGTGTGCTTGCGTGCGTGTGTAGGTCGGTTGTCACACAAAGTCTGCAAGGTCTTCAAATCCGTGTGAATTGACAATCGAGGAATTACAACAGACGTCACCACTTCGCAAATTAGACGGAGCTGTATGTACTCGACCTAGCCTGAGTTAGAAACAGTATAAAAAAATGCACTTTAAATTTGAACAGCAACGCAACAAAACATATTTAAGCAACAAATAACTTGGCGCGGTTCAGGTATACACTAACCATATTTTGTTGTATCTGATACTTTTTCTACTTCCTTGTTTAAGGCAAGTAGTGTTGGGTACTTAATCAAGCACCACTTGTGAACAAGTAATCATATTATTCTCGTTTTAAAAAAGCTCATAATTTACAGATCCAGATCCCTCACGCTCAAGGTTTGCTTAATGAGTCGTTTAAAGAGACCGTCAATGTGACTTTTTTCATAAACAAAAACCGGCTGCGGTCGGAAAATAATGGCACCCGGGTCCCGCAGGCGACCGCTTTGCTTACAGTAACTGTAAACTGACCTACAAAAATTAACATTTATCTTGATTTGATAGATGCGGCATATCAAGCATATTTCTCTTACCATTGAAAATGTTGATGTAGTTCTAAACCCTAACTCTTAGTTTGCATTTGAACGTGATAACTATATAGCACCTCTTATTGTAATTTTGGATGCAGTTAACATACTTTATATGTGACAACTGGCACACACAAATTAACGCAGACGACCTTTCCGTAAGCATGAAAGGTGTACCAAACTCTTTCATTGAATAAATAAATATTATATTTAAAATTATTTAGAAGGCGTTTAATTTAAATAAAGAATAAGTGGGTGTTTTACAAAAATAATTATTTATAATTTAGCATTCTCTACCAGAAACTGCAGTCGTATATACACAATAGCATGTATGAAAATAATAATACCAAAAACTGTTTAACTTCTGCAGTTCTAGATATTTTAAATCATAGTTTTCGAAGATATTTCAGTCTAACTAGTTACGCTAAATTATATGTTTTAAATTGCAAAATCCATTTCTTTGCACAAACTATACTACAGATAAAGTAAAATTTAAAAAACCAACTTGGCTACACTTCACTATTAGATGATGTAATACAACATTTCTAGATAGTATATACAGAAAAAAGTACAAGTTTCTACCTATATGATTTTCAAAATTATTTGTTCCTTCAAGAAACTTAGTTGCTTTGCGGCAATTTCCGATTACATTTAGTTGAACAATTTCATAATAGGTGAATAATATTAAAAACAAAAACATCAAGATGAAGCTATTTTTCCGGAGAAAGTTTGACGAGTTTGGCTGTTACCCAATGATGCATAACACTAAACATACTGTTACCACTTTAGTAAGTAAGAAGCAAATGCAATTTTCAGCTTTATCAAGAGGATGGTGCGTTTCAAAAATGTCAAAAAGCGTTTCTCCGTTTACGCATCTTATTTGAAACATTTAATATTTAATAAGTATCTGTATATAAAATACTTAATTACTTTAACAATATTTATTTATTTTAACCTTATACATATTTAAATAAATATTGTTAAAGTAATTAAGTATTTTATATACAGATACTCATTAAATATGGACTTTAACGATTAAGCTGGAATTTATAAATAAACATTTAATATTTATTTTAAAACTGTCATGTTTAGATTTACACACGTACAAAATTTTCGATTTCATGCAAATTTTCGAATCTTAAATTTTAACAGAAATACACGTTTCAAAGTCCAAAGAACCCAAAAAAATGGCTTTTAAAAGGTCTGTCTGTGGGTGGATGGGTACCTGGGTGGGTGGGTGAATGTTTGTTCTCCGATATCTCTGGAACTCCGTGACCAACTTTTTCCATTTTTTTTTAGTTGTATATCGTTCTTTGCAAGGTTTGCCATCGAAACCACAACCGCAAACGGACATTAGACATGTTTTTTTATATCGATTTTTTTGTAAAAGCTTTTATGAAATTTTGAAAATACAGTGTAGTTCATCTAAAGGCAACTTAAGTGTTCTTTTCAAATGCCATATCCCTTAAAAAACTGTTGACAATAATGCCCGATTACTAAAAACAAAATATCCAAGAAAGTAAAAATTATCATATCATTTAATAGCGCGTAATAAGTACGAACACGCGATGTAAACATATTGTCAAAAATATGAAAATTGTAAAAATGGCAGGTTCTTAAAGTTTAGGAAATTTTCAAAAAATTATAACCAGAAACTGTCTACACATTATTTTTTGAAACTTTGTAAGCCGATGCAGCTGGCAGTGAACTACAAATTTGTTTTTTTTCCTAATCTCCAAATTCCAAATTTTTGACAAATTTTATATCGTTAAATGATTTATTCAAAAACGCAAACGCCAAACTTTAAACAGTCCAATACACTCTTACAAGTAGTTTATTAGGATAAAAGAAATTTAAGCCATTGTACAAATTAAGAGAAAATTCGATACTTTGTAGTATCCATCCACAACTCGATTTCAAATAAGCCCATCAATTAGCTCTAGTTACATAATACATTTTTCATTTTGTTGCATATTTTTGATCTCTTCAAATAAAATGTTTATAACTGAATACTATGCGATATAGCGCGGATTAACACGTTTAAATTAATTGTATTAGGGTTTTTAATGTAATCATTATTAATTTTTATGTATGTTGTCCATAAATGGTTATATAGATAACAAATTAACTGTAATATAGGAACAAACTTATATAAACGCGTAAATTAAAATTAAATGTTTAGCCATTCGCATAACAAAATAACATGAATTTGATTTCTTCTTCTGCTTAAAATTCATTTGGTATTTTAATAAACAAAACAAAAATAAAAGCACAAACTCGGGTGTAAATTTTGTGGAATATTTGCAAAGCAGCGAAATTACTTACACAAAGCTACAAGTTAAAAAGCTCTAACTATCTTACATATTTAAATTCAATCAATCAATCTGAAGCTTAGCTTCATGTCTCCTCTCTGATGTTTCCGTCAGTTTATGTTTTTCTTCGTCTTTATTCTCACTGTTATATAGAAAAAAATAATTTAGAAATTATTTTACGTCGATGCTTCACGCAAGGGAATGAAAAAGATATAATTTTTGTTTTAAATCTTACTGTTGTTGTTTCATCCAATTCATTGACTCTATTAGTATGTTTTTTATTACAATTCTTACTTCTTCGAATGCAGACGTATTTAAATTTGGGTGAATTAGATCTGTTTCGATTTCGTACAGATTAATGAAGCAGACTTTTTGAATTTTTTTGGGTGTTTCTGATATAAATTATCTTTATAGGTATAATTGACATTCAGTTGACTTAATAATTATATTAAATTTAAATCTGTGAGATAATAATTTATGCAATATAAAATTTCGCGTTTAGAAAAATGTATATAAATACTAAATTAATACTAAATAAATACAAATTAAAAATGTGAAACTAAAAATGGCAATTTGTAATTCCCTAAAAATAACTTTAAAAAATTTAACATGTATTTAAGAAATTTTGAGTTTATAACCCTGTGATTGTGCCACGCACTGCTTTTGTTTGTAAATTTTCTAGTTTTTGTCACGGTTTCTACAAATTGTTGAAGATTTGATATTATTATTATTATTATTATTTTGAGTTATCTCAGGATTCTTCTTCCTGGAAATATTTTCGGTGGAACCTTAGCCAATCACCGGAAAATGTGATGTTGTTTTTATACTGAGTCTTCAAAGATATTAAGAGTTTTTCGTACTATTCTACATGTTTCTAAAATTACAGACTTTTGGATGGTGTTTAAGACATTTGAGTCATTTGGATTTATTTTTTCCAAATTTTTTACGGCACTTTCTCCTACAACCCCAGTACACGATATGACGATAGGTATAACGGCGACCGATTTCAATTTGTATATGCTGTTAACTTCTTGGGCTAGGTCTTGATATTTAGCAACTTTGTTTTCTTTCAGTGGCCTGTCGGTTATGATCATTTGGATGGGCAATGTCGATGAGATAAGCATTTTAAAATTTTTTATTTATCCATGTAATATCAGGCCTGTTGCTGGTGATTGTTCTATCAGTGAGTATGGTGGTGTCCCAATATAGTCTGTGGTCTTCGTTCTCCAGCACATGTTGAGGTGAGCATTGATAATATGGTACTTGTTTTTTTACTAGGTTACACTCTAGAGCAATATTTTGATGGATTATCTGGGCTGTGAGGTTATGCCTTTTCAGATATTCTGTTTGTGCTAATATCTTGCATCCCGATGTTAAGTGTTCAATAGTTTCGGGTTTTTCCTGACACATTCGACAAATATCATTTTCTATAGGCGACTTTTCAATATATCTTTTATAATTTCTTGTAGATATTACTCCATCTTGGATAGCGACTATAAGTCCTTCAGTTTCGCCAAAAAGGTTTCCTTTGGTTAGCCAGTTATCAAAATGCGGCATGCTGGCGTTTACAAGGTGTTGTGGGTATTTTCCGTGTAAAGCTTTAGATTTCCACTCGTTTTGGATGGCAGATGTATTTTTGACCTTTAGATTTTTAGTTTTATATAGTGGGGAGTATTCATCTATATTTAGTATTAATTGGTGTTGGATAGATGTAGTGGCCCTGGTTTCAAAATATTGCTGTAGGTTCTTAATTTGCGTGAAGATATTGCAGATTTAGTAAACCCCGTCCTCCCAGTTTTCTTGGCAAAAAAAGTCTTTTCAATGATGCTTTTGGATGGTGCAGCCTATTTTGTGTTAGTTTTACTCGAATTTTTCGATTCAGTGCCTCGAGTTGTGTTGCAGACCATTTAATTACTCCGAAGGAATAGGTGATTTCTGGGATAGCCCAGTGTTCATAGCTTTAATTTTATTATTATTATTATTATTATTATTATTATTGTTATTATTATTTTTATTATTCTAAAAATCTAGAACGCATTTACAGTGTATCAGACACAATGTTGAATGTACACTAGTGTTAAGTTTTCTTTAATCATTTAAAACTGCTTTTTTTTATGAATGTGCTTGTTATTTTGCAATTTTGTTTAATATTTCCAACACGTATCCGATACAACAACGACTTACATCTTGTGTTTTAGCTTTTAGCTAATTAACTCAAAACAGGCGAATAGAGCAGATTCGCCAAGTAGTTTTATGTTTCAGCTCTTCATTTGAATAGAGTGCATGTTTAAATACAAAGTCTATTTCTAATGTATTCATGTTAACGTCCGCGTGCGAGCTATAGGCAGGTTGCTGAGTCCGGAGAAGCGAGATTCTACCGGAAATAGTCAAGTGTGATTTTCTTCCTGCACTGTGAATGTATACCGGGTGATAATTTTCAAACAGCATTCAATGTTTCCTATTTTCAAAACTCGTCGTCACCAGTTCGACCTACAAGATTGGTAATGATACCAATCGAAAAAGGATGATAATATTTTACGTCATTTTAATTAAAAATTGTATAAAATAACTACTTTTTAATAAAAAAAAACTAAATATTATTATTTTTTGGTCTTCAAAAATATGACTATCCTTGATAACCACATTTTAAATTTGACTGTTGTCATTTAATATGAAAAATGTAATAATTACTTTTTTATTTTCAATCAGGGACATAGCAGCTCGAACTTTATTTCGAACTTAACCATAAAATGGTGATTCTATGATATAAGGTATAGTCGGTACCAGATCTTGCCATAAACAGAGTCAAGTTAATCATTGTAGCACCAAGCAAGTCGCTGTGTAAGTGCGTAACAACAAATTAAACTCACACAAGCAACTAATTCGCTACTACAAGTCGTTCACAGTGTTGCGTTTAAGATGTTTATTCGTTAATATGTAATAACTGATAACTATCTCATGGCATGAGAAAACGAAAATAACAAAATTAAAACATACTTCATGGTACATAATTGCCTTTAATAAACGAACTTTAGTTGCAGTTAACACACTATGTCATACGAACGACGATAATAGGTGCTTAAGAAACAAAGAAATTTTACTAACAAGTTTGATAAATTAGTAGCCTAAAAAATAGGGATGGGAAATTAGAATGTTTAAAAGTTTTAAATTGTGCATTTTAAACTGTTCTTTTCAGAAATTTTCTGCTTTGGGTTTAAACCATGCAACAATATTTCCTATGTAAATGTTGCATTTGTTGAAATATATATTTGTATAAATAACTGATATCTTTGTATATTTTTTGTTGTTAAAAAATCATTTGAATTGTTCTAAAAACCGTGTTTAATGTTACTTATATTATACAGGGTGTGTATAAATTGGCGAAAGAACTACATGTGGCGATGTTGGTCATAAAATTCTGAGTCGAAAATCTTAATACCAAAATATTGTACCATGCTTCCTGGGATATGCACGGGATCTTCAAAGTTTCAAAATGAAGTCTTTTAATAAGTGTTTTAATTCATTATCTGTTGATAGAAAGAGCTGCAAATTAGAAGAAATAAGAATTGTAATAAATATGTTTTCATAGATGTTGTTTTTCAGCCCCAAAGGCGTGTTTTAAACATTTCTTCGTTAACTTATTATTGTAAAAAATACATATGGCAGCGCAATGTTGTCAAATGTACGTTCCTTTAAAATGGTTCCTGAGGACAGAGGAAGCATTGTCCAACATTTTGGTATTAAGATTTTCGACTCAGAATTATATAACCAACATCGCCACGTGTAGTTCTTTCGCCAATTTATACACACCCTGTATATACTGATATTAATTGCTCAAGCATTACTAAACACTTTTAAACTTTTAATAGTTAAGCAAATTTACATAATATTTTGAGACCTATAGAATACAAAGTAAGAATGTAGCTATGGGGATATAAGGATACTTGGTTATTTATTAATCATTTTCTGCAAACCATATAAATTACTTACTCCAGTTCACATAATTACTTGAAATAATTCTTAAAATAAAACTGTTACCTAATTCGATACTTAGTAAATAAACTGTGTATTTTTTAAACACTTTAAAAATTATTGCATTCCAAACAAAGTTTTTGTTATTATCAATTTTTTTTTTAATTGTTGGATAGCGTCCGCTTTGCGTGACAATACCTACCTTGGCTCAATTTTGCTCATTTATTTCACGCGAAAGCCAAGGAGAAAACTTGGGTACCACTTATCTTATTTTCTGTCTGTATTTTTCATCGAGACCTACATATTATAATTGACGATAGAATACGCTTTTAAACATTGTGTGAATATGTAACGAGTACCAAAACATCCGCTACATTCAAAATAAATACCGAGTGATTATTTAAATTTCAGCTCTAGTTATCTATGGAAATTTAAGTCATTGCTTTGATTAATTTACATAAACAAAATTATTTCAAATGTCAAATTTCTGAACTGTCAGTAGTAAACCTTAATTATCTTAGTATTTTTATTAAAAATGGTTTATACTACAGCACAAAAAGCTTTTATTGTTGAGGCATACTTTTCTACTAATCTTGCGTATGATGTTTTCAAGTTTAACTTTTAAGTAGAACTCTGGGGCGCAAATTTGAAGTTAAAATGCAAAACATTCAATTGTTTGTGTGAATTAATCAAAGTCATGACTTAAATTTCCATAGATAAGTAACTAGAGCTGAAATTTAAATGATCACTCGGTATGCACACCTGCAAATAAACTCGCTTGTTTGAAAAGATAACAAAACTTTGCTTAGCGATAAAATTGTAATTTGTGAACATGCGCATTGCGCAATGCACATAAATAATAATAATAATAACAGCCGTTGGTTATAATACAGGGTCGCTATTAAAGATGGAACCAAAGCTCTCCTGCTAAAACGGTTTGAGATATAGATATGAAAATTGGAAGGCTTCCATTTGAAATTATTTCGCATATTTTGAGGTTAAAAAAAATTTTTTTTGACACATGATTTTTGAGCGTGGCCGCCATCTTGAATTTTTTTAAATGGCAACATGGGCTCTGTTGTGATACATCATTAGAAAGCTTATTTTTTTCTCTTTCTTACTACCTTAATCATGTATGGTGTTAAAGTAGAAAATAATGCAGAAAAATTAGAAAAAACCTTTGCCATATTTCACGAAATTAAGGTTTATTTGTCACGTAATACAATAGTTGTAAGGAAACAAACCATATGTACTGTGTTTTTTGTCACTTATTAAACCCCTGCTGATTGTTTTTTGTTTATTTTTGACGTTTCGTTATTGCAAAGGTATCTACATTTAAAGTGCAATACATTAGCCAGCCACGCATACGGCATTATTTTCTACTTTAACACCATACATGATTAAAGTAGTAAGAAAGAGAAAAAAATAAGCTTTCTAATGATGTATCACAAAGCCCATGTTGCCATTTAAAAAAATTCAAGATGGCGGCCGCGCTCAAAAATCATGTGTCAAAAAAAAAATTTTTTAACCTCAAAATATGCGAAATAATTTCAAATGGAAGCCTTCCAATTTTCATATCTATATCTCAAACCATTTTAGCAGGAAAGCTTTGGTTCCATCTTTAATAGCGACCCTGTATAATACTAACATACATGTCAAAAAAAATTTGTGCTGATTTACTAAGCGAAAAATCGCACCACACTATTTAAAACACACATTTCTAATTGAGGTAGTATTTACAAAAATATCTTGCACCTAAGCTGGTAGTATGAAAGCATTTATTTTAACCCTTAAAAAAAGAAGATAATTAAGTATTTTACATATATACATTTATATAATCTATCCCGATCCCTTCCGCCTGACGCAACTTTTAGCTGTGTGTGGCGTCGACCACTACAAACCACGTATTTACGCGGCTCTTATATAAAGACCATTTTCCTTTGTACAGTGAACCGCTATGATAATTCACAGAAATTCGCAAAAGCATGCGTTGGGTGGTTTGTCCATACTGCCTTCTACTATTAATACATACATGTAAAAGCAGTGACAAACGATGGCTAAATAAACTAAAAGAACAATACGATATAATGCGAGTATTTCATAGAATACAATCAAAGTTGTGTACTAAAGCAGCAGTAGATTTAGGTTGCACGAAAAAGTGGTCCTGCGTAACATTACATCTTGTTTTTTTCAACATACACCGTTGAACGCGACTAAACGACCAATCAGTTATGATATCATCGGCAACAACTTTTCTGGACAAAACATTGATGGAAAACGCACCAACCGACAAAAATCGTCGAAAAAAAAACGATAAAGGATTCTGCAGTAGAACCATTCGCATTCCTCAGAAAATATAACACGGTAAAACAATGTAACCAAAACAAAACACGCCAAAAAAAATTCGATAAACAAAGCTACTTTTATTTTCTTGCTGCAGAGTGGTTGATCACTGTGAAATAAAGAAAGAGCTTTTCCTTACACAGATACGTGTTTTTTCTTGCTAATTGATTTTTAGTCGATTTCTATGAATAATGAAGGCGAATTTCATTTTGGAATTGAATGCAAATATCTAACAAGATTTTCACTGCGTATTTATCACTTACAAAAACAATTTTAAAATCTCCGTTAAGGCAGTGCTGAAAATGGGGAAAAGGATTTTTTAAGAGATTTTTTGCAGGAGATTTTGGTGATTATTTTTTAATGATTGTTTGCTTGAAGGTGTTTTACGGGGGTTGTTTACGTTGTTTCCGGAGATAGCGGTCAATGCTAAGTAACACGCGCGTCGGGAATGAAATTATTAAAAAAAACAGCGAGGTCGTAGTCTACGGGTTGTGCTAGTATTTATAAAGACAACAATTGAAAGTAAACGCTTAAATTGTGGCTTTGTACATCAGAATTTTAAAATGTTTGTTTCTATAGAAATATGTGAATACTAAGTCTCAGATTTCTAATAGTTTTACTACTAAGTTCCTTTTTTGTAAACATAATAATTAAATTGTTTGCATCTGAATATTGAATTTTGCTTTCACCTTTAATATTATATAAAAAGTGTAATATTTATTGTTGTTTAAAATTGTACATTGCATTATATAAATAATTTTTTCTATTTTGGTTCTTTACTGACTACTTTATGAAACTCATTTGGATTTCATAAAGCAACTCTTTAAAGAACTCGAAATTTTCTTTTGTAAGGTTGGTGACAACCATGTGACAGCAAAACGTTCACGCGTTATAAGCATAACCTTCAAATTGTAAGTTGTAAAAATTAATATTATTTAGCGTATTTTTCGCTACTTTGCGTAGCTCGGGTGGGGTGCAAGATAATTCTTCTTCCATCTTATCTTCAAATCTTAGGTATTTTAAAAATTAAATCACTTTCAAACACAGTTTGTCTTAATTTTAATTTGACAGTAGTTTGAATTGTTTGAAATTATTTTAAATGTCACCAACAGCCACAAAACCAAAACAAAATACAAAAAATTTTCCTATCGATTATATTTTTAAATTAAAATATAAAATAAGGTAATGTTTAACTTTTTTGGACCAAAATAGAAAAAATAGTATAAAATACACGTTTCATAAGACATTTAAGCACACTTGTCCATTAGAAAACTCGCCGCAAGCGGCTCGTTTTCTAACTTGGACGCGTGCTCTAAAATCATGTCTTATGAAACTTGTTTTTTAATATACTATTAAAACATACTTTGATTATCAACTTCAAATTCCGCCATAGACGATCCGAAGCCCGGTTTGTGAAAGGAGGAGGGTTCATAGGTCAGGCTAGCACCTTATCCATGGTAAAAACTTATAACGGTCAAAGAACTAATAGAGTCTTGGAAACAGGACGGACGGACAAACGACACGGCAAGAATGAGGAGAAAGCGTTTTTGGAGATCGAAAACTATAAGTATCGGATGCTGGAACATAATATCATGGTTCAAAAGAGACCAAGAGAGTATCGTGGAGATAAAAAAAACATAAGATTGATATTTGCTATCTCTCTGAAACTAAAAAAAAGGAAGAGAAAGCACAAAATACCAGAACTATGTCATGATTTACAGCGGAAAAAATAAAGATAAAAGAGCCCAAGCAGGAGTTGGTCTACTTATACACGAAAGATATGAGCAGCATATTGACGAAATAAATTATGTAAGTGATAAACTGTTGCAAACCGTATCGACCTTTGACACAGGAAAAGTACATATCGTGAGCGTTTACGCAGCGGATATTAACAAAACAAGAGAAGAAAGAGTGCTTTTCTTTGACAGTCTACAGGAAGTATTAGGTTGAATACCGGAAAATGAAAAGATTTCGCGATGGGCGAGCTAAATGCAAGAATCGGAAACGAAGCAATACAAGAGGTAATGCAAAGATTTAATAAAGAAGTAGTTAATAACAATGGTAAAATGCTAAAAGATCTCTGTGCACAAAACGAACTCCAAATCAATAATGCATATTTTCCGTACAACATGCAATATAAGTATACGTGGTCTAACTCTAGTTGACAAGAATCGGTTATTGACTACATCATAACAAATAGATCCGTACATCCCAATCAAATCCTGGATGTGATACTCCAATTTTATTCTTTTGATCGTGTTTATTATCTCACATTCCTTCTCCATTTTCCGCAGTACTTCCCTATTAGTTATTCTTTCCGTCCATGGTATTCTCCACATTCTCCTATAGCACCACATCTCAAAAGCCTCTATATTTTTAATGTTTGCTTGTTTCAAGGTCCATGCTTCTACGCCATATAACAACGTGGAGAAAACATAACATCGTAGTATTCATGTTCTGAGATTTAAATTAATATCTCGGCAGCATAGAAACTTTTTCATTTTAATGAACGCTTGTTTCGCTATTTCTATTCTGGCTTTGATTTCTTTGTTTTGGTCGTTTGTTTCGGTGATCCATGCCCCTAAATATTTGTATGAACTGACTCTTTCAAATTGTGTATTAGAAACTGTTAAATTGGCGTCAATGTTTTGCTTTTTTGATATCATCATTAATTTCGTCTTTTTAAGGTTTAGTTTGAGACCGTAATTATTACTGTGGGTATTTATGTTTTGAAGTAGGTGCTGTAAATCTTCTAAATTATCTGCCAGTAGAAGTTTATCATCAGCATAACGTATATTGTTGATGCTTTGTCCGTTTACAATTATTCCAACATTTTCCTCTGCTAACGCTTCCTGACATATGGCTTCACTGTATATATTGAATAGGAGTGGAGAAAGAACACAACCTTGGCGAACACCTCGGCAAATTTTTATTTCTTCTGTTGATTCAGTTTCGACCTTTACTTTTGCTGTTTGGTGCCAGTACAAGTTGGTTATTATTCTACTATCTCGACTATCGATGTTTGTTCTTTTAAGAATTTTGTATAGCTTTCCATGTCGCACTTTATCAAAAGCCTTTTCAAAGTCGATGAAACATCCATAGAGATCTTCGTTTACATCTAAACACCTTTGCATCAGTACGCCTACACCAAACAAGGCCTCCCTTGTCCCTAATTCACTTCTGAATCCTAGTTGTGTGTCACTTATGCCTTCTACAAGTGTTTTGTATATTCTTTTGTGAATGATTTTAAGAAATACCTTCAAGGTATAACTCATTAATGCTATAGTTCTGTATTCAGAACAATCTTTTGCGTTATTCTTTTTTGCGAGTGTAACAAAGGTTGATAAGAGCCACTTTTTCGGAATAGCACCTGTTCTGTAGATTGTATTAAAAGGGTTCACCATTATGTCAATCGTTTCGTTGTCTATGAGTTTTAACAATTCTACTGGAACCTCGTCTGGTCCTACAGCTTTCCCTTTTTTCGTGTTTGAATGGCGTATTCTACTTCACTTCTTAAAATTTCTGGTCCTGTCTCCTCTGTTTCGAGTTTCGTCAATTCTGGCCTATCATCTTCAAATAGCTCTTCTATGTATTTAGTCAAGCTCTCCAGCTTGTCTTTTATGTCAATGATTATTCTACCATTTTTGTCTCTTAATGCACTCGCTTAGTTTGATCTTTTACTACCTGTTATTTCTTTAATCTTTTTATGCATGTTAAAGCTATCATATCTACGTTCGTATTCTTCGATCTCATTGCAACCTTCTAGTAACCATTTTTCTTTAGCTTCTCTAATTCTTCTTTTAATCAATCGATTTGATTCTTTGTACCTTTCTTCATTTTTAGCTTTATACTTTCGTCTTTCTTCCATCAGACCTAGTATATCATCTGTCATCCAAGCTTTTTTCTTAACTTTTGCCGGAGGTAGGGTGTCTTTAGCGGCTTTTAATAATGCTGTTTCCATGTTTCTCCACTTCTCATTTACGTTTTCGGTGATTTTATTTTCTTCTTGGATGTTCCTGAGATTGAGGTTACCTTTTTCTTTTGCAATATGTAGTACATTTTCTTCGTTCACCCTTTTTTCGTCTATTTCTTGTCTGTTAGCTCTGTGTTTTAATTTCTTCAGTCTGATATGTAATACTGCTACCACTGGATTGTGATCCCATTCGATATCAGCTCCGGGGTATGTTTTTGCTGAGTTAATAGAGTTTTTAAATCTACTTCTGATTATTACGTAATCTATTTGATTTCTGACAAGTCTTTGTTTGTTGTCCATAGGTGATCTCCATGTGTACAACCTACGATTTGGCAACTTGAACATCGTATTCATTATTACTAATTCCTCGTTTTGACAAAATTCTATCAATCGTTCCCCTCGCTCATTTCGCTGTCCTAAACCATATTCACCTGTGCATCCTTCAGTCTTGACTTTGCCGACTTTGGCGTTAAAGTCGCCCATTATTATGGTTACCTACCTCTTCTTTTTTGTTGGATTTCATAACAGCTTCTAATTGCTCATAAAAGTCTTCCTTGTCCGCCGTCGGTGCATACACCTGTATAATGTTAATTTTTCCTTTATTCGAATCGATTTGAATAGTTATAATTCGGTCGGAGCATGGGGTAAAACTGATTACTGATTTGTTAACTTCTCTTTCTACGACAATACCAACACCATATTTATGGGTTGGGCCGTCGTTGCCCGCATAGTACATTATGAAATTTGTCGTTACACATTTTCCCGATCCTGGCCATTGTACGTCACTAATTCCGAGTATACTCAACTTTAATTTTTCCATTTCTGCTGTAACATTAGCTAATTTTCCTGGTGCATATAAGCTTCTCGCGTTCCAAGTCGCAATTTTCATAGGTAACCCGGGGATTCTTCGCACCCTCTGACCATTAAAGGTCTGCCGGGGACTGAGGGCTTTTAATTTAATGTTCTCTGCCATGATAATTACATACTAGGGAAAAATAATGAGATGGTTTCCCGTTGCCTTTCTCATCGCAGTTTCATAACCAGTAGAATCAATATGCGATTGCTGCTTATGAGTATCTGATACCGAGCATTTAAGGAAATCAATCTTCAGTAGCCTCGACCCAGTAATGACATAGCTGCTTCCCTGTGTCATCTATCGTAGCCCTGGTATAGAAGCCCTGTTTGCAGCCGCCCAAGTCTGGTCCAGACGCTGCTGCTAGTTTTAGTCCGCCCCGGGTATTTTATTTCCCCGCTACCCACCATATCTGGTGAGTATTCCTCTATCCGCCACCCGGGGAGACGCCCGATGGGGGACTAGCAACCCCACACGGGCGGTGGAAACTAGCTATTGATAATAAAACAGTTACACAAGTACTTCAAATATGTTGGCGCAGAAATATCAAGCAGCAGAAACATCAAAAACGAAGTAAAAAATTAAGCAAATAAAGCCGCAGCTATTAGTGACATAATATGGCGGAACAAACATATAACTACAGAAAGCAAAGTGCGTATATATAAGACATGTGTAAGGCCAATTCTGACGTATGGAACCGAAACAAGAGCTGAAACATCGAAGACCAAACAAATAATGAGAACAACTGAAATGAAAACTATATCAGGTCACACTCTCCACGATAGAATAACAAATGACGTCAGCCGAGAAAGATGTGAAATTCAAGACGTCGTCGTGAGGTGGGTACGAACGCAAAGAAGAAACTAGAGAGATCATGTCGACAGAATGGGAGAAGACAGATTGGTAAGATGGGCAAAGGCCAAAGTCAGAGAAACCTAATACAAAACGCAACTTAGGAAGACCTCCCAAACGATGGCAGGAAAGCTGAACATCGACATCTCAAGTCCTATAATGTGAAAAGAGGCAAAAATTGAGAAAACAGGACACCGTCATAATAATAATAATAATAATAATAATAATAATAATAATAATAATAATAATAACAGTAATAAGAAGAAGAAGAAGACTTTGACTTTCACCTTTGTTAAAATTACTATAGACTAAAATGTCAAATTAATTCAGGTTTTGACTGTGCTGAACTAATGTTGTTGTTACTACTGTAAAATGTTTTAACAATAAAAGTTCGTTCTTTATTAAAATAGTTATTGTTTATAATTAAACTTATTTAAGCATTTCTACTTCAGCAAAATTAACACCTAAAGCGACATTAGTAAAGTAATTTAAGCAAACGTGAAAGCCAAAAGTATACTTACTGATCACGCAATTGTGTATTAGTTTATACTCATCCCCTAGGGTGAAATGGACTACCCTTTGGTGTCGACGTCGTAAATTAGCGTCAGAAATTTCCGTTGATAAATAAATATACTAATAAAACTAAAGCACATTTAGTAATGCATACTTGCTGATTAAATTTTTATCTATGTAATTTAAAAAAAACACAAATATTCGCTGTTATATCTTAAGTGAATTTAAACAAACAAACTAATTATACATAATTGAAAAAATACAGCTGTCATTGAAGCTACAAATAAATATTTAATAAATGGCCTGGGCGGAAGTTAAATCAATGTAAATGCCGGAAACGGGTAAAATTAAACTATAGAGCAAGGTTAACACATGATGATGAAGCTAATCGTTTTCAATGACTACCAAGTAGAAAACCGCTTTCAAGATATTTACAGCGTTTATAATAATTATGCCAAGTTTTTGTCGTAATAACGGGAATGAACGGAAACAGTGGATAATTATTTTTTTCGGAGAATATTAGTTACTTTATACCTTAATAATATAAAATAAATATGTACTTTGAATACCAAGAATATTTAGTCAAGAAATCATTACATTTATAGCTAAAACGTGCGACGTTATCAAAATCAAACCTTAATTATTATGTTACATATTCATATACATTTTTTATTACTGAACATGATGGTAGGTACTAAAGATATCTGTACCAAAATTTTATAAGCCAGCAAAGGTTTTCTACTAAATATATGCCAGCTTTTGAATACGTATTATTATGCAAATTAAACAACTTATCTTTCACATTTATTTATTTTTTATTTGTTATCTACACAGGGTGATTTAAAAATAAGGCATTGAACTATAGAATAGCTCAAAGTTCGCTCATTTTTTTAAATTTATTTTTACACTATTCAATAAATAGTGATGAAATTAAGTCATATTCTGTAAATATTTATTATTTTTAAGAATGGTCATTTATTAATTGATGCAAACTTTGCAAATAAAAATAATTTACTACAGGAAGCCACTCGCATTTGTAAAATTAAATGATGTGGGAAATAACCAAGATGACTAACGGATGTTTCAAGTTTTTTTGTCTTTTCTACGCTGATGTATGTAAGTTACGATATCATTATAAACATAAATGCCGTCACAATCTCATTCCAATATGCTACAAAGCTAACTATGTTTTATTATAATTACCAAATTACTCGAATAGTACATTATATAGCTTAACAAATCTTATACAATGTGTTCCAAGACTAGCCAAACATAGGCAGATAACATGGAAAAACTGAAAATCTCATATATCTTCCTCAAATGCTCCATTCAATCTTAAAAGTCGTACCGACAAAGAACGCATATTTTTGTATTAGTCGGTAGAAGTTTTGGAAACTTCCGGTTCCGGTTCAACTACGGCTTAAATTAAATAATTTACGATTGCAATAAACAAGATGGGCTTATAACTCCGAAATTACTCTTCTCCGCATGCATATCTTTATAGTGCAGTTAGAAAACAGGCGCTGCACACTCGCTACACAACAATGGTAACGAAAGTGCAGGGGTTCAAATCCTGCTCTCAGCCTATTTTTGTTTTAACCATGTTTTTAAGTTTCTAATTATGTATTTTGTTTTATAATAATCATATTTAGATATTATTTTAAAACTGTTTGAAAAATTGCAGGTTATATTACAGTACGAATATTTCTTAAAAAATTGTATTTTACGGATGCAAGTCATTCAATGGGTAATGTTTGCTAAATAGTTTTACAGTTTGCAATAACCATTTCATTTTTAAACTATTATTAAACAGTTTGAAAATAGCTGAATTTTTAATTGAAAAATACTTTATTATGTAATGATGACTCATTGAAGATTTAATTAAATATATTTTGTGTAATTTCAAATTCTCCAAAAACAGAACAAAAGTAATATTTGTCTATAAAATAAAACATATAATTAGCCGTAAAACAAATACCAAAAAAGTTTCGAAGTTATAAGCTGAACTAGTTTATTGCAACAGTAACTTAAGTAATTTAAACGGTAATTAAACTGGAAGATTATCAAAATTTCCACCGAGCAAGACAAAAATATCCGTTCTTCATCGTTATGAGGTCTAAAACTGACAGGAGCATTTCAGGGAGATATTATACGAGACTTTCAGTTTCCATATGTTAACTGCCTATTGCCATTGTATATTTGTTAATGAGATAAAAAATCTCTATAAAATGGTGGTAAAAGATCGACAAAATCTGTATTGCGCTAGGAAGACATTTTAAATTAATTTCAAATAGCACTTTAAGTATTTATAGTTGTTTATTTTCTTTTCAACAATGTGACTAAATACTACTGTTACATAACAAAATTTTTAAACTAAATGCAATTAAATATTAATGTATAGGATGGCAATGGAAACAACTTATGTCTACAATTTCATCAAGTAAACGTTGAAAATAGTTGCGTATTTAATGTCGTACATTATTCTAAAGTTTGTTCATTTAGCCTAAAACAAACTAAATTTAGTACCTAATTTTAGTAACTTTTGTTTTTTAAAAGGTTTTTCTAGTACGTGTTTTATGATAGTGTCAGATTTACTTTGAAACCGTCAAATAAACAAGTGCACAATCTAAAAATTTTGACGTCAGCATCGGTTTCCTCACTTTATTGATTGGCAGTTTCAAATTTCAATTATCCTTTTTGCAATAGTAAATTTAATTAATTAGATTTTTACATCATTTTCCTCGTCAAGAGGCAAGTTGAAATAAAATACAATAAAACTGATCTTGTAATCTTTTCTATAAAACATTGAAAAGATGTAATAAACTTTATAAAAATTACAACTTTTACTTTTGAATTTCACTTACATGTTAAAATAGTCACTATTTGGTTTACAATGCTGCGTACTACAGTTTTTGAGATCTAGAAATAATGTGAAATTAAACCACAGCTCTAAATGTACATAAACACTGCGTTCATATCAAAAACATTTCAGCAGCACTTGACGTTTCGATTGTCTTATTAATGTTTTATTCATAGAATACATTTTTTTGTAACATATAAAAACTATTTCTTTGGTTTTTAAATCTACAACTTTATTTTTCGGCATAGTTTTTATACAATCATAGATAAAAAGTTTACTGTATTGGTAATTTACAATATTTGATAGTTAACGTTACTATTGTCAAAATGAATTAGTATATCAGCAAAAGAAAAAAGAATTCTTACAAAAGTAAAAAACTTGAATCGTTCAATATCCCCGTAAGTTTGTTTTAAGCTAAATAAATAAACAGAGTTAATATTTAATTAATATCTTACATATTAACTGTAGTTAATCTACCTAAACAACAATGTACTTAAATTACAACAATTTTCATAATGTTCTCCATGTATGTATATATGCACAATATTTGGCCTATGGGGAACTCTTGACTTAAATATTGTACAAATATAAATAGAGGAACATTTTGAAGAATTTTTGTAATTTTGCTATTTAGGCTTGATGAAGTTGTAGATATACGATATACTCTATTATATAATAGCTGAAAATAGTAACTACAAAGCAATTTGGCAAAAAAAAGTTGAAATCGCTTCCCTAACGCAAAGAGAGATTTTATCTTTTACCATTGACTTGTACATATTTTCATTCCATTTACGAGTATATACAATTTATTATGGTTATTTCCAAAAATAACCAAACTATTGACCGGTGGAGTCACGCCTGACCAAACCTATATAAATACTGTTGTCTGTCTCTTCTAACAGATGTACCTACTTCAATCATCGTAATAAGTCTAAGCATTATAGAATTATATTAAAATACATTTATAACATTCTACACGATGTAACATTACTTATAAGTAAAAAGTAAAAATTGTGACCAATTCATTTAAAGGCAATTACAAATTTAATGTGAGGACACATCGATGCAGTTCTTATAGTCAACAATCTTTGATGATCATTTTACACTTTCTAAATTACTTTTCAATGTAAAAATTTCAGGAAATAAATATCCATTTACCTCTTACGGCACTATTCATTTCTCAGATTATGTATATAAGTTGTCCAAGACATAAATCTTAACATTGGTAATGCTTGAATAATTGACTTTCTCCAAGCTCTGCACGAATAGGGTGCAAGATTATAAGCGACAGAACGATCAGAAGATTTTAATCAAAAGAGAAAGTCACGTTGATACGTTTACATTAATAAAACAATAAAACAAATGGTAAAACTTTCTCATACTAATTTTATATCAACGCATTTCATTTTCACGGTATTAAAAGATACCAAACAAACAAAGCCCATCTTTCAACTAATACCCAAAATAAAATTTACTTCGCCTCTATAAAGCACACTACAAAAATGAGTAAAGCACTTTGTCTGGACTTTCCTATAGGTTATATTCAAAAGCATCTTGTTATTAACGTTTTACGACCTAACGTTGACAACAATACTGACTTCAAGGAGAGAGTCGGGAAACAAAGGTCGACTAGTTTTAACAGGTCTCTCTCTCTCTCTCTCTCTCTCTCTCTCTCTCTGTCTCACTGTCTTTCTGTTTCTCTGTCTCTCTGTTTCTCTGTCTCTCTGTCTCTCTTGTCTCTCCGTCTCTCTGTATCTTTGTCTCTCTGTCTCTCTCTGTGTGCGTGTGTGTGTGCTTGCGTGCGTGCGTGCATGCGTGCATGCGTGCGCGCGCGCGCGGGTGTGTGTGTGTGTGTGTGTGTGTGTGTGTGTGTGTGTGTGTGTGTGTGTGTGTGTGTGTGTGTGTGTGTGTGTGTGTGTGTGTGTGTGTGTGTGTGTGTGTGTGTGTGTGTGTGTGTGTGTGTGTGTGTGTGTGTGTGTGTGTGTGTGTGTGTGTGTGTGTGTGTGGGTGTGTGTGTGTGTGTGTGTGTGTGTGTGTGTGTGTGTGTGTGTGTGTGTGTGTGTGTGTGTGTGTGTGTGTGTGTGTGTGTGTGTGTGTGTGTGTGTGTGTGTGTGTGTGTGTGTGTGTGTGGGTGTGTGTGTGTGTGTGTGTGTGTGTGTGTGTGTAGAAATTCGGTCACGCGCCGAAAGACTTCAACGCATGAAAGTCTCGCAGTAAACTGATAGTACGCTGCAATTTTTCAAAGTTTTTGTGAGGATAATTGTATTTTTGGAAATAGATTCCTTGGGATGAAAAAAACCAAAAACGGAAGGACAAATTCGTTCACCAAAAATTGGGTAGGAGGGAGAATATTAATTCCCACAAATAGTAAATTGAGAACTTTGCTCTACTGTCACTCATGAGCAATTTAGCTTAAACAGAAATTTTTTATTGGCCCCCGTTTATTAAATAAAGGGGTAGGGATTTTTTATTCTAAAAAATTCATAGAAGGTGTCACGGAAAAAGTAGCGGATTGGAATACGAACCAAATTGTAGCTGATCCATAGCTCTATTGGCCCAGTTTTGGAGCAATTATTTTTTTTTCATTTCCAAAATGTTGAACATAATTTTCACTTCATGGTTTTATTTTTTCAACACTTTGTGTGCATAATGACGCTGTGTCTATCGGGGTACTGCAATAAAAAATTTGATCTTGATCTGTTAACTGGTGTTCAGGAGAAAAACTTTCTTTTTGCCCCAAGACAAATCTGATTCTCCTTTTAGATTTAGAATATTTATTTTTCCGAAAAAATGCTACCAAAATTCATCTTATTTCCGCTTCCGGTTTCGGATGTTTATTAAAAACTTATTTCCTTTATGAGTTTTTGATATACCTCCCCATTGCAATGCTCATCGAAATCGGACCATCCGTTTGGGAGTTCTGGAGACCACAAACCCACCCACCCACAGACAGACAAATATAAAAATCACTTTTTTTAATTCCTAGATGTCCACAACGTGGTATTTCCGTCAAAATCTTGTATTCGAAAGTTTGCATGACATCAAAACTTCCCTATACTGAAAACATAGGAAAGTAAAAAACCAATTGAAAGTTTGTTGAAAATTAATCGGAGTGTTTAAAATCATGAAAATACGACTACATTGTCAGCATTTACCTACTGCAATTTTTTAATTACTAACTGGTTTTAAATAAATCTATAGTCGCTAACATATTAATAAAATGGGGTTGCATTAGCGTTTTGAAATTTTGGGAACTACTATCTAGCTATTAATATCTAGTATGGGAAAGTGCACTCGAAGTCCACACTTCAGCTTTATTTTTGTAGATTTA
The DNA here is from genome assembly GCA_958336395.1 of Ctenicera cuprea. Taxonomy (NCBI): domain Eukaryota; kingdom Metazoa; phylum Arthropoda; class Insecta; order Coleoptera; family Elateridae; genus Ctenicera; species Ctenicera cuprea. The sequence continues at coordinate 44,744,909 of OY284486.1, read as the reverse complement.
ACTTTAATAATGTACCTATAATGAATAGTCTTTTAAGCGATAAATATGTAATATACCTGTATAAAACTAATTTTCGTGATTAAAAGAAAAGTGCTTTATTAGAACATTTTTTGTTATTAACATGCATCATTATTTAGGGTAGAAAAATACCATAAAAAATTGTCAGTCGCAATGTGAGAAAAAAAGGGGGGAGAGATTAACGCCCTAAATATTACTGCAACTAAAAATTACGTTTAGAGCTTTGTTGTATTATCACTGATCAGCAATTAAGCCCAAACAAGAAAGCTTAATTTTCAAATTCATAGAAAGCGTCACAGAGAATTTTGCACATTAAACAAAAACCAGATTGGAGCTCATACCTAATAATATGAGTCAAAAAGCCTTTAAACAAAATCGTGTGGCTAGTTTAATTTAAAAAATTTTTAAATTTTTCATTGCAATGTATGTATTTTTTTATTTAATTATTATTTTTCTTGTCTTCTATGAAATATTTACAATCTATCCCATACGGGAAAATAACCTTGTAGAGAAGGAGTTTGCTTTCTATACTAAGGTGATAGTATCTGCACAACAGTCAGTACGTCTTTCGATAGATGTGGTCCAGTTGAGGAGGGACTGGTCTCATTAATGTTTTATATAATTGGATTTAAGTTTCCCGTATTAGATTGGGTGACTACAGCAGTTTAAACCATCCACCATATCACCTATTTGCTAGTAACACTCTTTTCTCGACTTTCGGAGCGGTGACTAAGGTACTGAGTTTAATCTCATGGCTTACCGACTATTATATGAGGGTATGAACAAGGGACAAACTGAAGCAGTTGAACATGTCAGGCGTATTCTGATCTGTTGAGAAAAAAACTTTACGATAGATGTTTTCGAAAACGTAAATCACACATATTTTGAACTGTGAGAAAGTTCAGCCGGAGAACTTCTTCTACTTATTTTGACCTCATTAACCTTTTCGGGCTGAACCGAAGCAAGGAACTTATAACTAATTATGAGGTAAGCACGCAGTACATTTAGTCCGCGATAGCAGCGGCAATATTTTACTGTCTTCATAAACTTATAGTTTTAGTTGTATCTATAATTTTCTAAAAATATTTTTAACATTTATAAGGTCTACGCGTTTGCAATGGGGAAGCTAAGGTGTAATACTTCATCGCACCTTCAAAATGGTGACTCCAAGCATTCTTCGATTATTTTTATATTAACGTCTGTTTACTGAAAAAAGTGTTGGCAGATCGGCGTAAGATTTGATATTAAAATAGACCTGGAAAAAGGCATTATGTTATAAATGTATAAAAATATTTCCAAGCGACAAGTACATAACAGGTGTGGAGAACTAAAAAGAAACGAACTGCCGCAGGGGAATTTTTGTTTTCATAATCACCAACATCGACATCTTGAAGCAATAGCAAACTTGGCATACTTTATAAAAATTATAAGTCGCAGATAATAAAATGTGTGAAGAAATGTGTGCAAGTAATAAAAAATATTTTAAAGAGTCACAAACATCAATACAAGTTTTTATACGTGGACAATACTGCAAAAGACAAATTAAATCTGCAAAATGTATGTGTAATGAACACTTTCGATTAACCTTGCGCTGTCGGCGGTATATACAGTATACACGGTTGCTTTATATTTGAGGCATAGTACTTTACCTTGTAAAATAAAGATATTGAACATATTGGCTTTCTTAATTATTTTTGAGCAACATAGGTTAAAGATAATTTGTTTGGTATTAAAAACTGCATCTATTCCATGATTTACTTTTATATTGAAACCATTTTCTATAAAAACGAGATAAAACCATTAGTTTGACAACTAAACAGGCATTGTTATCATAATATTAATTATTACTATGTTTAATAATCCTTAATAACTATTGCCTAGTTAACAACTACAAAACTGTTAAAATTTACACATAGCAATGATTGTGATTTTATTAATTTGGTTAAATTTTCAAATGGATTTTCTCATTTTTGTAGCAAATGGTCATGATATGTGAAAAAGTAAATCATATACATTAGATGCAGTTTTTCTTTTTAATGCTAAACAAATAATTAACTATTTTGCTCTAAAAAAATAGAGGGAGCTATTACTTGCGATATTTAAATTTTACTGTAAAGTTTTATGTCCCAAATTATTACTTTAACATTAACAAAATTGTTTCTTTAAACGCCGTCGGTTGATCAATTAGTATTAAGTAGAAGTGTGCCACTAGTAATTCTAATCTTTCTACGTCATTGCTTTGTTTGATAATATAGAAACTGACACAATTAATCAATTAGGTTGTAAAACTCTTTTATCAATTTATCAATACCATTTTCACCCATTTGCTCGTCGTTCTATGTTTTGAAAATCGGATGTACAAAATATATTAGAATTTGTATTAAGAAAAATAAATATTAAATATAGGTATATGTATACAAGGTGAGTCATCTAAGAGTCACCCCACTGTTATTTCTTACACTATTAGAAATATTAAATTTTTTTCTTAATAAAAGTTACTGATCATTAACTGTTGCATAAACTAAAATTATCACCAGTTATACTGGGTGTTTTATTATGCCTGTACAGCACATTATTTTTTATTTCAAATAGAATACCTTGCATAATATTACAGTATTAAATTCTAAATTTAGTTTTAGATATAAAAGTGTTAAGGTAAGGTAATGTTAAAATTAGTGGTTTTCGAGTTCAAATTTTTTGGCATTGTTTGTGGACTAATATTACAAAATTCATATTTTAGATGCCAAAAACGTTCACTCATCGTTACTTTGCAATACAGACTATTAACACATTATAAAGTATGCAGCGGCATGTTCGAAACATAAAGTGTTCATAATTTAATCTCAAATGGCAATATAAATATTTTCTTAGGCAGTTTTGGAACTACTGGGGAGGGGAACACTTTTCAAACGTTTAAAAAGAGTTTTTGTTGTTTTCATAGCCCACCTGCTTTAATTATTCAATTTATAATAAACGAATCAAAAATAAAACGAAAAACTATAGAAATTTTAATATTTGGAATATAATACCCTATATCAAATTGAAAGGGATTTAATTTTACATTTGATATTGATAAAAATGGTGAATTCTTCATTTAAAGCACAACAGTTTGTGACATTTAAAGTTTTGCAAAATGGGCATTAAATTATCAAGACCCTATGTAATAGTCTGCTGTTTAGAACATACTGCTGAATACTTCGTAATGTGCAAAAACTGGATTAAATCTGTACAGGGATGGTCAAATTAAATGATCGCACAAGTACTGGCGCTTCTTGTAACCATGATCATAGGCGTGCTGTTTTTACGTCTCGGCTATAATTTCTATGTTATATCTTATATGAATTTGTTAAATTGGAAATTAGTTCCCTTTTATTTAAAAACCGGAGAACTACATACTACTTCTGTTTAAGTGGAAGAGCACAATCACAATTATTAATTAATTAAGTTTCTAAACTTCGCCCCCTATGTTTTTTTTGTAATATTGTATTTTGAATTTATATTTTATATGCCAATAAAAGACATTATCGTCATTATTATTATTATTAAATATAATTTTAATTTTAAGATAATTTATTAGTCCCTCCCCAAATAAACTTTTCCAAAAAGAACACCGATTTTCTCTTTCGTAAACATAAAATATTTCGGTTTGTAATTACAGTTCGAGATGCAGGTGCGTTTCCGCTGTAGTAGTAAGAGTGGTGTAATCTTACGCTATGTCTTACGGTATGTCTTACGTGAAAGCGCCCGTCCGCTTACTTTACCGCAGACGGGAAACACATTATTATAGTCACTGTTGTCTGTTACCATGTTTTTAAAGTTATTTAATAATGTTATTGTTGCACCATTTTGTATTTATGTCTGTTACTCTCATTTAAAAAAGGAAATGTCAAGCATGCATGCGGATTATGATCCTTGGCTCTTAAAATGTCGTTTAAATAACATCAACCGTAACAGCGGTTATATTTCTTTTTAATATTTGAAAAAGACGAAATGCATTGCAGCTTATGACCAACGAAAACTAAAAACGCGTTTTTCATGATAAGCTGCTTACGAAAACCAATTATTTTTAGCTAGGTTTCGGCTTTCCAAACTATTATCCCGACAACCATTCATTTTATATACAAATCTACCCTTTTCTTTTTTTATACCAACCAACATCGAGGATGTTACAGTTTGTTTCAGATTCTTAAGTGGGCCAGCGGGTGGTCTAGTGGTTAGAGTCTCAACCTCTAGAACTAGACTCCCAACGGCAGTAGGTTCAAATCCTCTGCCCGTCGGAAATTTTTCTGAATAAGTTAAACCCAGCGTGTCCATGGACGGTGTGTGTGGTGTGTATGTTGGATTGCATTGCATATCTTTCGGGGTGGAGCATGTTAGACCGGTGAATAGCGCTAAGTGCGCTGAGCCCGGGTAATGGAGTGGGATGGGAATCATGGAGTCGTGCTCACGCACGGCCTCATGTTTCTTAAAAAAAATAAAAAAAGATGCTTAAGTATAATAATAAACAAAAAAAAATTTAAGTGCATAAAGTACGGTGGTTTCAGAGAATAACCACGCTAGCTTACCCCACCCCGCACCGAATGCATCCACTATCACAAGCGCTGCCTGTGCATCAGTGAATTATTTAAAATTAAATATCATTTACATGGTGTTCTTAAATTAAAAAAAAAACAGTACTGAACTCTTTTTGTATTTTGGAGTTTGGATCTTTGAGTAAGCTATTAAAAACCTTCCTTTTTATTCTGTTCAGAAATTAAATTGTAATGAACACCTAAAAATTCTGATCGTTTTGAACATTATTTTAAATTGAAATAGAATTTAATTGGGTTATTACAGCAAATTCCAAATTTCAGAAAAGAAAAATTACTACATCCTGCGTTTTGTTGCGGACACCACTGGATTTTTTGGGTTGCCCAGATCTAATGGCGTATGCAAAGTAAAGTTGTGGAGTTATATCTCAAGCATAAAGCATTTGATCTCATTCTATGACGTACACAGAAATCAAAACAAACAATATAATGTATTTTAACTATTTACAAAATCAAAGTAAGTATTTCAAAATTAACCTAATATGTACAACTTAGTAATAATCATAAAATTAAACTATAATGAATTCCGATGTTTAAAACGTAGACAAACACACGAAATTTCGCCGGCACTGCTGGTATAAATAACAGGTACGGCGGGCGGCCGAAATCTCTCCTGGTCGATCCTCGGTAACGGACTGTGTTACGCTACCAAAAATTACGAATTCCAGGGATTTGAACTAAATGCAAGTAAATTTAAACTATAATTAAGTGTAACGACCTCGCATATGGTCGGTGCAAATAAATGATAACTTTCTTTTTTGAAAACATTCTTTAAATTTAAAAGCAATAAATTTCAGAATGTTTTCGTGTGATTTGTTGAATTAAAATAAATATTTATGTTTTAATCAAACTGATCGTCATTTCTGGTCTAATTATCATAAAACAATAAATATAGATTATATTTACCAATATTAAATTCGCATCGTTTATTACAGAGCATGAATAAAAATTGGTAAATCCAGTAACGTGAAGAAACCGTTATCAATTTTAATTAAAAAAAATATATTATTTTCTAAATTTGCAATAAGTCACAAGGGGACAGTAAAAATGAAATAAAATTCAGCGAAGTTCAAAAGCGAAATTTTTTATAATATTTTGGCAACTCAAAATTCACAGGCAAACGGCGAAGTCGTTAACTCTTGGATTGAATCCAAAGTCAATGTTTCCTACGAGACTCGGGTAAAATATTACAAACGTATAATAGTTTGTAATTCACGGGCAAACGGTAAAGTTTCTAACTTTCGGATTGAATACAAGTTCAATGGGTTGACGAGCTTTTGGAAAAATACTACAAACGCATAAGCATAGATTAATATTAATCTATGGCATAAGCATTTGTAAGTCACGGGCGGACGGTAAAGTTAAACTTTCGAAAAAAACACTAAATTCAAAGGCTTTGCCGGGTCCTCCGAAATTATTACAAACAAATTAAAACAAAATAAAATAGAGAACGAATGACTCAACAGACTAATTTGCTTTAAAATCTAAAGTTCGCTGAAATGAACCAAAACGATTTTAACGCACAAAAAAAGTTCGTTACATAGTGGATACCACTTTTGATGAATGCAGTTAATTGAATGGTTTAATTTTTGTTAAAGCAAATACAACAATCGATAATCCTGTCGAAAAGTGTTAATACCATATATCAGGATTATTTCCCAAAGAATCAAAAAAATACATGTACCGCTTTAAAAAATCCTTAAATCCGAGAAAATATTACAAAAAAACGTGAATTTTAATTTGAATGAGAGTTCGGTATGCGAAAGCTTCCTTTTCTTCGATACCTTTTGTCAGAAACCACATTTGTTTATGTGACATTCATTCTATCTGCGGGAAACACGAGAAATAGCTTTATACCTTCAAATTTTGAAGGTATAAAAAAGGAAGAGGTAACTTTTTCGATACAATGAACGGCTATCGAAATAATAGCTTGGAAAGTAAAAAACATCTGAACCAAGAAAAACGCGTTTTTAGTTTTTGTTGGACATAAGCTGCAATGCATTTTGCCTTTTTCAAACATTAAAAATAACTATAACCGCCACAGACAAGTTAACACAAATAAATGTATTGATATAGTTTAAGACACGTACTTTCCGACCATGCACGTAACTCAAATTTTTTGAATTGTGCCGTTTCGGCTAGGACAACCTTGAACAGATTTTAGTTTTAGAGTAAGGAAAACATGCTGTACAAATCTGGCTACTTCGTTGCTTTTTACATCAAAGTGCATACGAACTCGCTTATTTGAAGGGTTTTGTCGCTCCGAGCACTCTACTTACGGTCATATCTTAGATGGATGACCCATATAGTTGGTGAACATGCAGTTTGGCCCTGCTTCGAAGGGCACGTAAAGTCGTCGGTCCCGGTTGTCTATGCTAACACCTAGGGCAATCGTTAAACTACAGTGGGTGACAATAGGAACTGTGAAAGTAACGGGAAACTACACAGTTTACGCCGAATTTCCTTAGTACAGACGTGTACAAAGTTTACGGCGCCAAGCCGTTTAAAAATGTGGCTTTGACCCTCACGCCAACGCCGTGTAAAGGTATGGCACCTGAAGAAGGGCACAAGGAACAACTTGTACTAGTGTTCTACATTTTCAAATTAATCTGCCCACGAAAGTAATAATAGAACCCGCTTTGCACTCGACTATAGATTACTTACCCCATACGCCTGCTGTTGTTACGTTAAAAATCAATCAAATAAGAAATTAGTTTGAAAAGACAACAACAATGTACACTATGCAAATTGTGTGTAAAGCAAAGGTTTTAAGCTGCATATAATAAATTAATTTCAATAACTGTTCATCGAAGAGTCGCTCAATCACACACCTACCCATATTATATTTTTTATCTATGCACCTACCCAATCACACGAAATTATTTGCTATAATCTCAAGCCGTGAACAGATATAGTCCGTTATGTTATTTTAATCTGTGAACAAAAATCATGAATAATTAACAAACACTAATTAATACATGCAATTGTAGACATTTCAATATCTGAAAATCACGGTACTAACATTTAATCGTCTTCTTAATAAAACAGCATAGTCGCAGAAAGTTTTCTAAATATTAACAAGTCAAAATTATTGCAAAACTTAAAACAGTTGCTTTGAATAAATTTTTAACGGAAAACCAATAAAAGTGAATACAATACGCTAACGTTATTTTTAAAATTTATACTTTATAGAATAACACCATGCTATTCTATAAAGCATAGCACTTCAATTTAACAAAATGAAGTGATGGAAGTTGTTGAAACAATGCATCTGTTGAGTAGGCCACCGGGATCAGACAAAGTGAAATATAATTTCAGAGGTACACCTTACACCGTTTTTTTAGGTATTAGATTAAATTGTTTCATCAAATTCTACTTTAAAACGCCATAACTACAGAGTAATTTAATTGATGACTACCAAACTGTTCGGACATGAACCGAGTGACCATTTAAATGTCAGCTCTAGTTATCTATGGAAATTTAAATCATGACTTTGATTAATTCACACAAACAATTGAATGTTTTGCATTTCAACTTCAAATTTGCGCGCCATAGTTCTACTTAAAATTTAAACCTGAAAACATCATACACAATATCAGTAGAAAAGTATGCCTCAACAATAAAAGCTTTTTGTGCTGTAGTATAAACCATTTTTAATAAAAATACTAAGATAATTAATGTTTACTTCTGACAGTTTATAAATTTGACATTTCAATTAATTTTGTTTCAGTGAATTATTCAAAGCCATGACTAAAATTTCCATAGATAACTAGAGCTGAAATTTAAATGATCACTCGGTAGATACATCCATAATAAGAAAACGATACATACAGGGCGATTTTGGGAACCGGACCACTATTGCCAACTTTTTTATTTTTAAAGATACAAAGTTGGTTAAATTAGGAAAAACATGTAACTTTATCTTCTGGTTACGATGATATAAACGAAAAAACAATTGCGCATCGCCTTTTCGAGTTATTTGTTAAAATGACTCTTTTCAAATTTTATTCTCTTAAAAAAAAATAAGCTCAAACAATGATTAAAATAACAAATAACGCCATATTTTAACTTTTAATCGTTTAATAACATAATCGTAACAGCCGTGAAACAAAAGCTACTTGTTTTATGATATAGGTCAAAATATCATTAAATTAATATGTATAAGAGTAATTATTATAGTAACTGCTCTTATTGGGCACAATCATTATCTAGACAGCCATATTTTAACTTCTAATACTTTAATAACATCGTCGGAACAGCCGTGAAACAAAAAGTACAATTTGCTTGTTTTGTTGTTTCTATTTTGACATTTAGCAGTTGTGCTAATTTTATTTAACATTTAAGATGAATAATTTTACTCAAAACACAATGTCGTTGTAGATCTTAATTTTTCCTTCGTTGTAATTCTACCACCAGGATGGTGCACCCCACATAAGGCTGGTATAGTAGGTACCTACTTAAATAATCAGTTTGGAACCCAATGGTTGGAACATATGGGCATGTACGTTGGTTCCCACGGGCACCTGGCGTGAATTGCTAGTTTTTTTTCTTTGGGAATATCTACGGGATAATATTTATTGAGATAGATACAACAGTGTAGAGATTTAGTCGTATCCATTACAAATGCATTGTAAACATTGACCACGGAATGCTACGTCGAGCTTCGAATAATGTAGTTCAAGAATTTACTACTGTCTAGATAATGATAGTGTCCAATTTGAACAGTTACTATAATAATTACTCTTATACATATTAGTTTAATGATATTTTGACCTATACCATAAAACAATTTGTTTCACGGCTGTTACGATTATGTTATTAAAGCATTAAAAGTTAAAATATGGCGTTATTTGTTAATTTAATCATAGTTTGACCTTATACTTTTTTAAAGAGAATAAAATGCGCAATTCAAAAATAGAAAAAAATACAGGGTGTTCAATTTAAAAAAAAGTTCTTTTAACAAATAACTTGAAAACGCGATGCGCAATTGTTTTTTTGTTTTCACCATCATAACTAGAAGAAAATGTTACACTTTTTTCCTACTTAACCAACTTTGTATCTTTAAAAATAAAAAAGTTGGCAATAGTGGCCCGGTTCCCAAAATAACCCTGTATAAACGTAGGTCCTAAAAAGCTTTGTTTTCGAAATATGGACCTTCAATGGTTGCATTTAAAACTCCATTATTTGTTAATATTGCAAAATGCACTCTATATAAAATTTTAAAATATTACCGGGTGATCGTAAAAAAATGATTCAGAGCAGGCCATGACCGAAGTGTTAAAGTTGGCAATATAAGCCAATTGTCACATTTAACTTAATGTATCTAACCAAAATTTTTTACAGCTGTCAACATTTGACAATTGGCTTATATTAAGTATTGCCAACTTTAACACTTCGGTCATGGCCTGCTCTGAATCATTTTTTTACGATCACCCGGTATTATCAAACGTCTATCTTTATCTCTAGTTTTTGTTTGAAACACTTCTTCAAGGGCGGCACAAATATGGGGCACTAATTCGCAGTCAGCTTTTAAGTCCCATTGCTGGGCTCCGGCACTCTTCTCTGCCACGTACTCTCCTTACCGCTAAGGTGGAGTACGCTGCGGCGGGAAATCGAACCCTACACCTTTTAGCGTGAGGTTAAGCGTTCAACTGCTAAGCTACTGCCACTTCTTGGGGCTTCCAAAAACACGTTACGGAGCTACAACTTTCTGAAGATGAACAATCTAAATACGTTTTAACAGTAATATAGCTAAAAATTTTGAAATTCTTTATCGAAGCATTACTCCTTTAGCTTAGCATTTCTTCTTCTTCTAAATATTTTAAATCTTTAAAAATTTTGAATTTTTGTCGATAAAACCTTATTCTCCATTCAAAGATACACGTAAAAGGTGCTCTTGTTAATTGTTGTACTCATAGTAGCGTAACCGATACAACCAATGGGGAATATTTCCGGTAGTTTTCGTCTAAGTTTAGTTAGGATGGCTAATGAATCTGGATGAGCTATCCATTACGGTGCAGTGCTAAGAATTGTCAGCGCATAGTAACTGTTGGCAAGTGGTACGTTTATATAATTTGAGATCTCTTGGTGATATGAAATTTTGAGGCCCCTCTAGAGCTGTCGATAATATTCGGTTAACCGGTTAACCGATTTTTCTATTATCTGAAAACTGCGTTTAATTGATTTTGGTTAATCTAATTAATCGGGTAAATCGAGTAATGATCCGATACCGAATAATTCGTTCAAACATACTATTCGGTTATCGAATAATTCAGTTAACCAATAATTCGGTTACCGAATAATTCGGTTCATCGGGTATTTCGGATACTCGCATAGTTCGGTTAACGCAACTATTCAAATGTTCGAATACCGAACAGCTTGAACAACGAGTGCTTAATTAAGTATTCGGTTATTCAGGTGCTAGAGGAATGGGTTTCTTTGCTAATTATGATTCACTAAAAAAATCGATTAACTGAATCAATCATAGTGTAGTTTATTTCTAACATAAAGTCGGTGGCAGTACACTCCAATAAAGAGTTTTTCAGCAAGAAAGAATGTAAATAATGATTAATAGTAATAATATAAAATGTTCTAATCTAATAAACCACTTTTCTATTGAACTATCAAAATTGGGGAGAAGGTTCCTGGGAGAGGTGGTACCTTTGTTTATGGTTGCCCAAACACTGGTCCTCACCAAACCAGGAGTTGAGATGTCATTATAGCCCCAGAAAGTGTCTCTTTAGCATCCACTAGCTCAAGACCGTTTGTGCGTTGCGAAGAACCACATCCTACTAGAAGTGAGATGTTCATGTCTCTAACATAACACGACGGATTTAGAGGAGTAAACCTCACAAAAAATCCTTCTGTTTAAAGAAAAGTTTGTCTAGAGGCCTAGATAGCAGCTCTGTTATCAAACAACTCTGGAGAGAGCTGGTAATAATCTTTCATAGGAACTCTCAAATACTTATAATCTTCATGGAATTAGCCAAACGGATATAGAAACGACGACTACAGCAAAAAAAGAACAACCAATTAGGAATATCAAGGATAATAAAAATAGCAGCTTGAAATTTAATAAAGAAACACAACTACGCTGTCATCGCAGATGACATGATCGCAAGAGTAGAGAACAGACCGATAAACAATATAATAGGAATAAATGTTATACAAATACAAATGGAAATCCACTAATATATTCCGCATCATACAATAACCTTCTTCCATCACAAGGACATCCACAAATTTACATAAAGCGCAAGAGGCAACAGATCAATTATTGATTATGTTATAGCAAATCGAAAACATTCAAAACTAGTGCAACATACGTGAATATACAGAGGCAGTGATATTGGATCCGACGATTTTCTACTCATATCAAAAATATCGATCCCAACACGTTGGCAGAAAACCAAATACGAAAACCAAAGCAAAGGAACTTTCAAACCTCACATGTTGCGGCAGGACAGCATTATACACATACAGGGTGTCATCGAAAGTGTAAAGGAAATTTTAAAGGCAAGCAGTATAGATGAAAACAAGACAAAAATGTAAATATTTTTTTCCTAAAGTGCATAGGAACGAAACTAAAGAGTTTCTTTTATTAACCCCCCACGTTTGAGTGCCACTATTATTTTAAATTATTTAAATAGTAGGTTGTTGTAGCAGGTTTAATCATAGATACAATAAATACTCGGTTTAATTTAAGCAACTGTCATAAGTCAGGTTTGCAGTTTGCTCGTGTCAGGTAGTTTGTTGCTGTAAATAATAAATAGATATGAATGGTAGATATACGAATGCTGATTACACGGACATGCATTTTAATTACGGAAAAGCAAATGGAAATGCAGAAGAAGCAGTTAGACGGTATCAAGACATTTTTCCGAACCGCCGCCAGCCTTCAACAGGAACATTTATACGCCTCCATCAGCAAATGAAAGATACCGGAATGATTCAACCAAAGTTTGCAGATTGTAGTTGGCAAAAAAACGCGCCAAACCTTTGATTCTGAAGAAGTTATTCTCCATTAAGTGGAGGAAAACCTTGCTGCTAGTATTAGAGGTATTTTCAGTTTCTCGTCATGTTGTGTGGCGCACATTACCTGAAAGTTTGTTGCATCCTTACCACATACCACGTGTGCAGTTTTTGGAAGAGAATGATCATCCTAAAGAGGTGCAGTTTTGTCAGTGGCTGTTGCGTAGACATAGGCAATATCCAGAGTTTTGCTTCCAACATTCTATTTACTGATGAGGTAAACTTTTCCCGGCGCGGGGTTGTAAACTACCATTATTACTATCATTGGACAAATGAACACCCCCATTTCACACGAAACGCACGCTTTCAATAAGAATGTTGATTGTACATTTGGGCAAGCATCTGTTCAAACCGTTTAATTAGTCCGTATGTAAGTTTTAAGTTTTACCAGCACGATTGGCTGGTGAAAGTTTTCAAAACATTTTGGAAAATATTCTTCTAGATTTATTAGACGATTTGCCACTCGATTTGCATCAAAACATGTGGTTTCTGGTCGATGGTGCGCCATCCATACGGGCAGCATATACCGTTGTCCAACAAAATCCTAATGTATTTGAACGAAATTCACTTCTGCGTCGCGCTCAAACGTGCATTCAAGTTCATAGTGGTCATTTTGAACATCTTCTCTGATTAAAATAATTGTTTTGTTGAGTTTATTGTTTATTTTTCATTATAATTATGACTCTGATCTCATTAAATATAATTAATAAAATTGCGATAATAATTTTGATCAATTCAAATTTGTGAACTTTTGGTTGTTGCATTTATTTATTATTATTTGTAACAGTTCAGTTAAATCACTAGTTGCTTAATAAAAATTATTTGTGCAAAGTACATTTAAAATCAGTAGGCGAAACAAATAAATGTAAAATTTCGGTGCTTTGTCTACTTGTTTTTGGTATATAAACAGTGGCACTAAAACATTCAGGGTAGACTCTTTAGTTCCATAAGTATGGACGATAAGAAAAACAATTATTTACATTTTGTTATTAAAAGAGCTATAAATAGTAATAGCTCTGCTTTTAGTTAAGGTTAGGACCAAAGTCAACGTCAACGCGTAAAAATTCTCTTGTTCTTACACGGTGTATATACAGAGTGGCTAGGAAAACCCCGGCCACTTTTCTTGCGCCAGTTAAGAGATGGCGCTTTAGTAAAGAAAAATTAAATTAAAATCCGGGCAGAATCCAAGATGTTTTAGTTATTAAATACGCCCCATATTAAATCAAAACAACTAAAACGTCTTGGATTCTGCGTTGTTGTCAGTATTTTAATTTAATTTTTCTTTACTAAAGCGCCATCTCTTGACCGTCGCAATAAAAGTGGCCGGGGTTTTCCTAGCCACTCTGTACAATTTAAAAAATATTACAAAAGAAATAAATAATGGTAATATTGACATTTATAATATCGATAATATAGACGATTCAATTCATCTGTCATCTGTCAAAAATTGACCAATGAAAATGCAGAATTGGGTGTTTCTCAGCCAATAAAAAAAATAGGGATGTATATATCTATGTGGAGGGTATTTAAGTGACTATTTTAAACAAATGAAGTTTTTATTATCAAACATTAATGATTTGGTTCATTGAATAGTCCCTCGAATACCATTCTTCGTCAAAGTTACGTAGATTATTTTTACGGTGGTATCACTCATGTCCCTTGCGTTTTAATCGTGTCCAAGCGCAATAGACATTCGTAATATACCACCGCAAAAATAGTCGACATAACTTTGACTACTCGTGGTATTGTGATAATATATCCAAAGTTATTGATGATAATGTCGGTATTTTCGTAAATAATCGCGATATTATCGTTATTATTATACTATTGATACTATCGATGTTATTGATATTAACGATGTTATCGATATCATTGACATTATCAATGTTATCGATGTCGTCGATGTCGTCGATGTCGTCGATTTCGTCGATGTCATCGATGTCATCGATATTATCGATGTTATCGATATCATCGATGTTATCGATATTACCGATTTTATCGATATTGTCCATATTATCGATATTATAAATATTAACAGTAAAGTAACATGGCAGTTAAATGCGTTTACATTTTCTAAGGAATTAATGTACAGGATGTTTACTTAATTATAGGAATTTGTTTATTAAATTTTTATTTATTCATTCGCATCAATTTGCACTACTAATTTTTTTAACATAATAGCCCTGAACACTATTTCCAGCGATTCATTTACTTATTTATCCCTTCTTTAAAGAATGCTCTAGAAGTCTCCTTAGTCGATTCTTAGATCGCAACGTTTATTTCATCCTGCGACTCAAATCTAACTACACGAAGAGGTTTCAATTCACTGAATAGATGGAAGTCATTTTGAGCTAAATCAGGTGGATACGAAGGATGTGAAAGCATTTTCCACTTCACATTATTCAAAACTTGGCTAGTAAAGTAGTGTGGTATGAGGTCGTGCATTATCATGCTGCAGCATCGTGCGCATTTTTAGTTTTTCGGCGGTCTTTATCGATGAGATTCTGTACAGCAAGAATGCTTATTTCGTTTTCAGCAGTTGTGGGTCTTCAAATTCTAGGGTCATCCTCTAAGTTTGTTCTGCCATTTTTAAGCGATCTAACTATAAATAAACCGTACTTTTAGAATACTTCCTCTCCAAATGCTGATTTATTGCTTTATGATTCTAGAGGTCTTTTCTCTTTCTTTCCATAAAAAAAATAATCGCTCTCTACGTATTATTTATCTGATCCTTTTTTAACTTGCAACTCTTTAAATAAACACTACTAGTTTCAAATATAAACATTGAAACAATGCGACACTTAGCAGCTTGTGTTTGAATACTACATGGAGCATGGCAACTTGATTATTTTTAAGAAAAATTAAGGTAGATATTGTTGTAAATATTCCACTCACATTGTTACAGCCAAAGGCAGCCGTTTATTTTCAGGTTCTTGACCAATTAGACCCTGACTGGCAGCGATAAGCTTTATTTTAGGAAGCTCCGGTGTTATTGGTGGTGTATAACCATAGCAATGATTTTACATTTTTGTTCGTGGATTATTCTAAAAAATAACACTCGTGAATTAACAATTATCTATAATTTTGTCTTTCATTGATGAACTCAATTGTGTTGATGCACGATAATATCCAACACAATTTCGTTGTCAATAAAGCGACAGAATTATCAATACTTTGCAATTCACATGTGGTAAATTGCTTTGACTATACCACTCACATTTCATTGAACCAATCACAAATTTTCCCTTTCATAAAATTAATAAATCGCATTTGTTTTATACTGATTACACTGCATGGACCTGTTTGAATAAGTGATTAAATCTACAGCAGCATCGAGTAATTGCTCGTAAGTCAAATGAACGCGTTTAAAACTGATGTGCACTGACTTTCGGTATATTTATTATTATTTTGATACAGTTTTTCATTGCTTCCGCCAGAAGTATTTTGTTTAATTATAACATAATTTAGGAATTAAAAAATATTGGTTTCTGTTGTCCACAAGCAAAAAGCAAAATACGAGAAACGTCGACGGTGGCCCATGATAACAATGTCATTGTCAACCAACTTGAATTGCGAGTGTTCAAATCATAGTTGAAATCATGACCGACCCAAATTTTTATGAACACCTATAATAAATATAATAATACCATGCTAATATGCATTAAAAAACACAAAAATATCTTTACATTAAAACTGTATCTTGTTTGACAGGTTATTTGAACTAAAATTCTATATCAAAATCATTTACATACCATCTCAATCTCAATCTCAAAGGCCCATCTCTACCGTCCATCTTTGAACATAGGCCTCCCCCATGGCATTCCAACGGTCTCTGTCTTGTGCTTCTCTGGTCCAATTCAGTCCTGCAGTCAGCTTAAGATCATTTGTCCAGCGTGTCGGTGGACGTCCTCGTTTCCTTTTACCTAGGTATGGTCTCCAGTGGAGAATGATATTATTCCATCGTAAATCGTTGCATCTCGCTATATGTCCAGCATAGCTCCATTTTAGTCTGGTAATTGTTGCGACGGCGTCTCTCATCCCTGTAGCTTGTCTAATCCAATGATTTCTTTTTTTATCTTTTAGAGATATGCCAATCATCTGTCTCTCCATGGACCTTTGTGTGACTGCTATTTTATTCAGTGTTTGTTTTGTCCAACTCCAGGTTTGGCAACCGTAAGTTAGGACTGGAAGGATGCATTGATCAAACAGACTGTTTGATCAATTTACATACCTACCCTTAAAAATTGAATGAAATACCACCAACGATTTTTCTCCAAAACGATCCATTTTTACAACACTTCACAGCAACAGTAAATAATAACGTCAAAATAAAAAATTAAATTTACGAAAAGACGCCGCTACAAAACATTTGAAAATAATTAAACAATACATGTTAAGAGAGCCGATTACTGACACACCCAAGCATTGCTGACTAGTTCAGTGTTACCAAAAATTGTTCTTTGATAAAATTGTGGTGTAAGTTAACTCGTGCTAGTTAAGATTTAGGCAAATCCACTCTCGCTACGCGGTAGTGTAATCACCATCTTAACTAGCACTCGTGAACTTACACCACAATTTTATCAAAAAATCGCAATCACTCGTATTATTTATGATTATTCCACCCGCATTGTGACAGCCAATGGCAGCTGTTTATTTTCAGGTTCTTGACCCAGGAGCGTGCCTAGAGCCTGTCTACGAATGACCCTGCAGCCGCCCACTCAGTGGCAGCTCGTGGGTTGACATTTTAAAGGTGCACATGTTTAAGGGGGAAAACACTTCGGGGGTCTGGGGGGTACAGCATCCCCCCAGGTATGCGGGGGGTCCGGGGACACTCCCCGAAAAATTTTGCAAAAATTTAATGTTAAATACACAATTTTGGCTAATTTTTCGGTCGGATAGCTACTTCATAACAGTAATCGAAAATTTTAAATTAATTAAGTGGGAGTTCGGGGAATTCCCGAAAAAATTCAAAATATAGGTAAACAAAACCTAAGCAACGGTTTTGTGTCACTTTTACTTACAGGAAATGTGAATTGAATTGAATTAAACTAAAGCAGAAAACTTATTTTTTGATGATGTGTGAAACTTGAACAATACAGTTTAAATATCCAATAGCTAATCACGCCAGCGTAGTTTACCGGCCATAACATTGCGAATAATAGCAAGGTTGCCGGTTGGCACTCTAGGCTAATTCTCTTTTACTTTCGTATCTTGTTTATGGAAAAAGTAACTTGGAAATTTTTGGTATCATATAATTCCGTTTGAGCGGAAAGGAAATTAAAGGAATGACGAAAATTTATTTTGATTTATTTGCTCTAAAATTTTTAATATACTTAATTAACGATAAACGATTGATACAGATAATCAAAGCAAAAGCGGCCTGCGGCCGCCCGTCTGCAATGCAGACCTACGCTACCCCTAGACACCCCCCTGTCTTGACCAATTAAACCCTGGCTAGCAGCGATAATTTTTTTTTGAAGTTACGGTGTTATTGGCATTTTATAACTATAGCAACACGTCAATACATTTTTCTGATTTTTGTGTTTAATCAATAAATATGTGTTAATACGTTAATATGATAAATAATAATAATAATAAATAATAATATAATTTCTGGTTCGTGTAATATTCTAAAAAATACCACTCATGAATTTCACATTATCTGTAATTCAATTTCATTGACGAACTCAATTGTGTTAAAGCACGATAATATCACTTGTCGTTCGGACTCGTGATATTGCCTAGCAACAACACAATTTCAAGATCCTTTTATTTTCTACATTTGGCCAATCCAAAAAACTGTAATCGAAAATTCAACGTGTAGAATTTTCTCTGTCAAATTAAATAATTAAACAAGAGCTTGTTTGCTACGGACAGTTTTGCAATATTATTAATTATTATTTTGTAAATAAAGATAAATAAAGTTGATAATTAAAGTTATACTGTTGAATAACCTTTCCAAATACCACTAGTGACAAGAGACTTTTTAGAGAATGGTTTGTCATTTCCATGCAAATTATTGCAAATTTCACTCAACAAAATCACCCTGACATCCAACTCGCCTTGGATTTTTGAGCTGATTTGGTTTCGTGAAATTTCGACATCAATTTCCATGGAAACGACAAATCATTCTCAAAAAATTCTCGGCACTTGTGTTGTTACCTGTGAGAATATTTTTCCAAGAATTACGTAAACATACCTCGTATCATGCTTTATTTTTTCACTTTAACGTAGGTGGAATAATGTGCTATAATTACACTTACAACAGTACTAAGCGACAAAACACCAATCAAGTTTAAAACCAATCAACCAACAATGCAACATCGGATAGCACGTACAATCGTTAGAGTTAATTGATGTAATTATAAAGCAGGTAACAAATGCCAAATTCTTGGAAGTTTTATATTTCATGTATTTCGATGATTACTGCTCAAAGTAAACAATTTGCTAGATTTTTGAATTTACACTGGTTTAGTTTTTAATTGAGAAAAATAATGAAAGCAGTTAAAGGTTAGGCCCGTAAGATAGTGTAAATTTTATCCTAAAATTGTTATTTTAGAATTTTAATTGAGAAATGCATTTTGAAGCATAACAAAACCTAAATATAATCATTTATCCATCTTTTCCATTTTTTTTTAATTCGGCCGCACTATTTTTTTTCATTATATATAATTGCTTTTTTTTATTAACAAAATATAATTTAAGTACGCTTAAACAGTGAAATTGCTTTGACGTTTGGATAATGTGTAACTAATCCATAATATACAATAGCAAAGAGCGAATGAGTCATCGCCCTTACGATAATCAATATGCATGTCTTGTTTAAAAGGTGCATATACCTTTATCAATCATTACCTGCATATCCATATCGTTTTACGTGGTTTTAATACTTAGTAAAGTTGGTACCACAAACATGATTTCGATTTTCTTTTGTGCTCTAGACATTGATAGAATCGCGTAAATTATCCGTAAATTCACAATCTATTGTTTTTGAAATTACAACATCCGTTTCTTTACAATAACGAGATGATTGCAAGACCACTGTAATCGAATAAGAAACAATGGGGATACATTAAATTTAAACAGTTAACAATAATACGTGCCCTAACCGACAATCTTTTATAGCTAGAGCGCAACCTATACCTTTCGTTTTAAGAACACGATAATACATAAATGTTATTTTCTAATTTTTTCCATTACCTTACTGCAGCAACGTTTTCTTTTTCATTCTTTAGCAATCATGATAAGAACACATTCAGTTTAAAAGGAATCTGGGGTACCTGTGTGTTGGTCAGTTTCGTTTTGTTTATATTCCTCACTAATTCACTATACAGTGTGTGGATCAAGTCTGGAACAAATTCAAATCCCTTGAAATATTATACACTGTGTCTATAAAGTAACCCC
>OY284486.1:44684047-44724667 GCA_958336395.1 Ctenicera cuprea | reverse complement strand
CGAGTTACTTGGTTTGATCATTTATATGCTATTGTAAAATTAACTTTTATTAATTAATGAAATTAGAGTATTGCTGTGAACGATATCATTTAAAACAATATCACAATGCCGTTATAAATTTTCATAACTGAAGCAACACCGAATTAAAACGATAAGCGACTAGCTATTGCTGCAAATAAAGAACTATCGCAATAGACGTGTATTGTTGTAAATCAAATTAATTCAATGTCCGACTGTTATAAATAATGGTATTTAACAATACCAAAGTATTGGAGAAATTGCGAATTAAAACAATACCCGACTATTGCAGTAAATATAAAGTAAACTTGCACAATATGAGCAAATCAAATTAATACAATGTACGACTATTGCTCAAAAAATGATTTAAAGCAACACCATACCATTGCTTTAAATGCAGAACAACTAAAGAATTAATACAAAACCCTAATTAATACAATAGTCGAATTAATACAATAGTCAAGTTAATACAACCCCAAGTACGGTCGAAATAAAGTCTGCAGTTAACAAACCTGTATTGCAGTAAAGAACGTTAGTGATTGTACTTGGCTAACCTGAACCACTAAACCACTAGAAACTAGGCAGTAGATAGGTAGCTAGCCCTAACAACTATGTGTTCAGCCATTTATACACAAAACTTAAAAATTTTAATTTTACGAGGTAATGCAAAGCAAGTTACAACAATCCTTTTTAATTTTTAGAAAAGTTAAATACTTTTAAAAAATTATAATTTTAATTAACCATAACCGACTAATAAATATTCGGCCGGTATAATTATTTAGAAGGGCTGAACATATAATTATTAGGGTTTGTATAATTTGTGTGTATTGTTTAAAAAAATACAAAGTATTTAAATAAAGT
This sequence comes from Ctenicera cuprea, assembly GCA_958336395.1. NCBI lineage: Eukaryota > Metazoa > Arthropoda > Insecta > Coleoptera > Elateridae > Ctenicera > Ctenicera cuprea. Next base: position 44,723,788 of record OY284486.1, on the reverse strand, counting down.
TACCTACTGCAGCTTATTTATTTATTATTCTTTACTCATTATGAATTACCGGTAATTTTACAGCATTATTATTATTTTATTTGTACTACCCGCATTTTTTATGTAGCCGGTAGTTCCGCCCTTCTAATTTAGACTAATCTACAGAGACTACCAGAACTCCGAACACCGGCACCGGCTACCTATCCGCTGCCTTATGCGATCCTAGTGGTTTTAAAGTTCAGGCTAGCCAACTCCCCAAGTTTTAAAGTAAAGTCTCTAATGTTATTTACTGCAATACAGGTTGGCCAACTGCTGAGTTTATTTCTAACGACACTCGGGTATTGTATTAAATTGAGTATTGTATTAATTCAGGTACTGTAATAACACGGTAGTTTTCCTGCATTTAAAGCAATAGTATGGTGTTGCTTGAAATCATTAATTTAGCAGTAGTCGCACATTGTATTAATTCGATTTGCAACAACACCCGCATACTGTGTAAATTCACTAGATATTTACTGCAATAGTCAGGTATTGTTTTAATTCGCATGTTTGTCAATACTGTGGTATTGTTTCATATCATTATTTACAACAGTCGAACATTGCATTAATTTGATCTAAAACAATATATGTCTATTGCGATAATATATTATTTGCAGCAATAGTCGTGTATAGTTTTAATTTGGTAGATGCTTCAATTCTACATTTTACAGCAACAGTGGCATATTGTATTAATTCGATTTACAGCAACACACGCATATTGAGTAAATACACTTGATATTTACAGCAATAGTTGGGTATTGTTTTAATTCGCATTTTCGTCAATGCTATGGTATTGTTTCAAATCATTATTAAAACAGACGCACATTGCATTAACTCTATTTAAGACAATACATGCCTATTGCATATCGTTTTAATTTGATTCAATTATAAATATTTATAACAACGTTGTGATATTGTTTTAAATGATATCGTTCAAAGTAATATCCTAATTTGATTTCAGCTCAATTATTTCCAACAAGGGTCGTGTGTTGTGTGGTTTACAACAAATGTAGATTGTTGTACCACAACAGTCGCATATAGTAAAAATTTATATTTATTGCAACTTTCAATGTACTCATTTAAAAATTTGAAAGGTTTCTGTAATATTGAAAACAACCTGTATCTGAAATATTGTTTCGCATACCAATCATGTTGTTCTAATTGTAAACAAAATAATAGATTATGTATTACTGAAAAATCTTGCTTTTAACTTTCAAATAAATAGCAATATGGCGTTCCATAGCCCTCTATGTGTAGCGAAGAACGTTGCTAAGCAACAAACCGGTATGATTTACATCTTTCCTCGCTGCTCGATACCTGCTTATCAAGTTTTCTTCGCATATGTATAATACTTTAACTAATAAATAATTTTTGGTAGTTGTAGACTAATAAATATAGAATGGCCAATAAAAATGAACTGAACAGAATCAGGGAAATAAAGATAAAGCAAGGAAGGGAGTGCTACAGCTAGTTGGTTATTGGAGATAGCTGCAATTAAAGATGTTTTTAAAATTCGCCCGTCCTTACGCTCGATTTTCTAAAGTTGGTAACCCCACCAGAAATAACACTTAAAAAATTAAATATAAAATTATAAATTTTAAAACAAGTATATTTACTGACAATATTAAATTCAATGACAGTACCATTACAAATGTTATCGTTCAGACTCGCGTAGTTTTCTACGCTAAACAAGAACCTCTCGAGTTCTACAGTACAAATTTCTGCGAGTTCCTAGCAAAAAATCGTATTGATTTGATTTGTAAAAAGACACATGTACTTTGTTATCCTCTCTCATGTCGTCGACTACGAACGAAAAAGTGTAGAAGTTGTGACAATTCTTGTTATAAAGCTATTCTTCCTTTTTAAATTCGAAACGTCGGGAAGATTTTCTTTACAGGTACTAAATAAATTCTTAAATTTTAAAACCTATTCGCAAAATCAGTTTTTGCTTTAATGTTTTCATTAGCTTGTGTACAATTTTCTCCGCTAACAAGGAAAACGCTATACATGAATAACCTTCTACTTTTTAATATATTTTAAATAAAACAATTGATAACTTCAACGGGTTTTTATTTTAGTCTAATACGTAATTCGACATGTTCACATTATCAGACGCAAGATTAGAAGAAAAAAGTTGGTATTGCTGTGGGAACAATAAAACTTGATGACTTGATCTTAGTCATCTATGTCTGCAGATGATTTGGTTTCTTATTCCAAAACGTCCAATAATGGGGAATTTAAGAGATCAATATGCTGATTCATTAAACTTACATTTTGGTTTCTTACATAATTTTTTAATACAAAACTTTTTTTAAATTACTTATGCTTACAACGCGTTTTTTCCTGAACCTTCTACCTTTAAAATGGCAGGCGCTACAATTTTTGGAAATTTTGACTTAACTCATTATTTAAAAACGAGTAGCCAGGATGGAAATCCAATTTTTACTATCCACGAAAATTTTCGAAAGGATTTAGAAAGATATTGCTCAGAAACTAGCAATATATACAGGGTGAATGAAAAGTAAGGAGCATCGATGCTACAGCCTTAAATAATAACTTTACGAAAAAAGGTTTCTAACAAAAGTTTCCTATCAAGTATTTTGCCACAATTTGGCGTTTTTCATTTTTTTTTTCATATGTCATATGTTTTAGCTATGACGTCATCGACGTTTTTTTTTAATGGCAAACTATACTTTTTATGGCATGACCAGTTAGTGCTTTTTATTCTCTATACAACCATGTAAAAATATCATACAGTTGCATAATAAAAACTTCAAGAAAAATCACGATAAACATGTCCACAAATTAGTAAACTAGTTTCAAATCATATTTAACATCAATTTAAAAAGGCAAATGTTCAAACTGTTCGCCATTCACTGCCTGACAGTGAGCAATACTATAAGAAACTCCTCGAACTGCATTTTGAACTGTAGCAGGTGATATTGCTCGTATATGCTCGCAGATACGAATTTTTAGATTTTCCAAATTGTCTGGTCTGTTTGTATACACTGTACTTTTAAGACGGCCCCATCAAAAGAAGTCAAGCGGGTTTAGATCCGGAGTACGCGCTGGCCACTTAATATGTCCTCTTCTTCCTATCCACCTATTTGTAAAAATTCCATCTAAATATTGACGAACATGAATGCCATAATGAGGTGGAGCACCAACCTCAAAAAATCCAAATACCGGTCAGCATTTAATGTGCTATCAAAGAAAAAAGGACCAAGAATTCTGTCTCCTATAATTCCCGCCCACACGTTTACTTTTTGTGGATACTGTGTGTGTAATTCTTCCATCCAATGTGGGTTATGTCGCGACCAATAACGGGAATTGTGCCGATTTACAGCTCCATTTAAAGAAAATGTGGCTTCATCGGAGAAGATAATAGAATTCACAAACTGTGGGTCGTTATTGCACCTGTCCATCATTTCTTCACAAAACGGAATTCTAGTATCAAAATCATCTTCTGATAATTCTTGAACAAGTTTAACCTTATAAGCATGAAATTTTTCTGTATGTAAAATATTCAGTACAGTTCCTTGACTAACATTATTATCCAGGGCTAATTGTCGAGTTGAAGTATTAATAATAATTTTATCCAAATCTTTGACGTGGCCCGTTTCTCTATAATTTCTATTAATTTTGGTTACAGTGGACCCCGTAACAGGTTCACGATTTGGATGTACAGTATTAAATAAAGGGCACACATCGTCGTGAGTTCTCTTGTTATCACCGTACCCGATCATCATCAAAATTTCGATACGTTCAGTTTTTGTTAAACGTACCATGATTAGAAATTCGTATTTAATAACACAGGACACAGACTAAATTTTAATCACTTATTAATGCTAACTGTCACCGAATTGACATTACAGGTTTGCATTTGTTCAATTTTAAACATTTTCAAACAATTGCCTACTATTGTCGTTTGTTTATCTTGCAATAAGTGTACCTGATGAAAAATGTTGCCAGTGACAAAAATAAACGTTTATCGTGATTTTTATTATGGAACTGTATGATATTTTTACATGGCTGTATAGAGAATAAAAAGCACTGACTGGTCATGTTATAAAAAGTATAGGTTGCCATTTATTAAAAAAAATGTCGATGACGTCATAGCTAAAACATATGACAATTGAAAAAAAATGAAAAACGCCAAATTGTGGCAAAAAACTTGATAGGAAACTTTTGTTAGAAACTTTTTTTCGTAAAGTTATTATTTAAGGCTGTAGCATCGATGTTCCTTACTTTTTATTCACCCTGTATATATATTTTTTTAAATTTTGTAGATTGTTGTTGAGTTAGGGATATGCTACAATTTAGTTGGTGTCCCAACTCGCTAACTTCTGTAGCCTATGGACCTATGGATTTTTGCTGTTGATTTTTCTCATTAACCTTTAAATAATGTTTTCGCACAATCGTGTTGTTATATGTATTTACTATCATTGTTGACACAAGCTGAAAATTGAATAAACAACACTGTGGCTACTCTCCATAGAAACAAAGAAAAAACAGTGTTGTTCTATTTCATAACAGCACTAATGCTGTAAGTATTCAGTAATAGTTTTCACCAACAGATGGCTCATTTATTTACAAACTCTTTTTACCCCTTTGTTTTTTAAATACGATTGTGCGAAAAACGTTATACTCTACACGGTTGTTAAGTGCCTAACATAATCTCGAAAATTATAAAATCTCGATCCTTCGGGTCTCGATTTTTCATCTCTTCTAACTTTTCCTCGATTCTGTTATAATGCACTTACCAATCTAATAGTGGAATATACTATTATATCGAATCGAGTATTCTGGTAACATCGCGGCTAAAGGAATGTTAAACGAACAAAAAATGAATGGTTTTATTTATTTTTTTTTTTCAGTTTTTTTTCACAATATATTATGCGTTAGTGCTGAAGATTTATTATTGAGCGTTTCCAGAAAAAAATATTTTATTTGAATTAAGGATTTTTGAAATTTCATAATACTTCACTTAGCAACATTATCTAAATTAGTCGGTTATTGTATATTTTAATATTAAATAAACTCAAAACTATAATGCGTTCAAGGTAAAGTGTGCTTTAGATGCCACTACTTTGCGGATCCTATCCCGTATAGGGTATGCGTGCATACTGCATATGCTATACTTGGTAGAATCGATAAAACATTGGCATCCAAAGCCCACTCGACCCTTGTTTTTGATCGCATGTTATGATCTCAATTTAGCTATTTGATTTCTAGAATACTGCAATGTGGCTACGTTTCATACAAAAGTTCACACCACAACTCAAAGATGAAACTTACGAAATAGTTGTGGTTTGTGCAATTAGCCGATGCATAAATTAATGGTGTCATTTCGCAATAGAAAACTTATTTAGTGAAGGAATAAGCTTATAATACTTTTTATTGAACCTCACCACATTTACTACTTTCACTGGAATCAGTTACGCAAGTGATCACGTAGAAAACCACTTAGTTAAAAACTATTCAGGCGAGGCCAAGGTGCTTGCCTACTACCATAAACTATATTTAGTTTATGCTACTACGAATACCGTTAAGCTAGTTGACAAAAGCAATCGTAAGAAAATAGCTTACTTTTGCTCTAGGTCAGTTGGTCTAACAGCAGCTTCAAGTAATAATCTCTATAATTATGAAGGCCATGAAAGGTAAGTAATATACAGAGGTGGCGACCGCATGGGTGCACGGGGTCAGTTGCACCCAAAGAAAAATTGTTAAATATCTGGCAAACTCGAACGCCAGGATGTGACCTGAACGTGCCCAGTAATAGCGTCCCGACCGCTTTAGCTTCATTGTTTACGTCATTTTCTTTTGTTTTAAAACAAAAATAATATTGTTACTTGTTTGCAGGCATCAACCAAATATTGTAAAATCGGTATTTACAGGTATTAGCTTTAACTACTTCACTACCGAGTGCAAATCTTCACTTTTTCACGACGGCAATAAATTCTTTTTTGAACGTTTCTCGTGGAAACCAAGTTTTAAAAACTAACAACTAAAGGCGTGTGGGTATTAAATTTTCAATTTCCTCGTTAATAGTTTCAACTCTTGTTTTGTATAGCCTTCGCTCGACGTTTACTGTCTCTACTCGAGGATCGTCGCCGTCGCGCTTCTTTTTCACCTTTTCGCACACTCTTAAGTTGTCAACAACAACAAAAATATCACAAGGAACGTACACGGGCTTTAAAAATCCGCACTTCTGACTTTGTTAGGAGGAGTATATATTAAAACCAACATGTCCTAAGGAATATGCTTTAATAACTGCCTGTTCCCAACCATAACGACATCGTGTTCCCCTTTCAGCTACACAATTCAAAAACTCATAACATTCCACATAACTTTAAAAGAACCATAACATTGAATATTAATGATCTAAATATAGGGTTCCTTCAGGTCCTGGACGTGATTCTCTCGAGTTTGGTATCAAATGTCAACATGTGTGAGAGTGACCTCTAACAATGGGGTGCTTAGCACCCCATAAAGGCTCCAACAAATTGCGGCGCGATTTTCAGATCGCAGCCGCTTCCCGCAATGCAAAACAAATGACGAAATGACAACAAATGGTTTCAGTTTTCGGTAATTTTCGGCAAAAGTATCGTTTTCTGTGGCTTTTCGGATGTTTGCAATCAACATAATTTACAAATAAACTGCTTTCATGATGTTGTGAATGCAGTTAAATCAACTAGTTTACAACGCATTATAAATTTGATTCCGGAGGTCATAAAATCATAAAATAATTTTAACAATACCTGTAACATCGTGTACTGCAGAACGCTCCTTCTCCTCTTTAAGGAGATTACACACGTACTTAAGAGCAACCATGACTCAAAACCGACTAAACTCCGTATCTATTCTTCATGTGCACAAAGAACAAAATTATTCTTTGAACAAAGATGATGTCGCTGACGTATTCATTAATAGAACACCAGTCAGGCGTAATACGTTCGTCAAAAAGATAAATTAATCCAATACGAGATTGTTTGCATGTTCGCAACTTTATTATTTTTTCTATTTTTTTGTGTATGGTATGGCTACTTTATTCGTAAAACATTAATTTTGTATCTATTTTCTAACTTCTTGTTTTTGGAGAAAATAAATATATTTACAATTTTTCAGTTTACGTAAAAGTTGTATTATTATTATTATTATTATTATTATTATTATTAAAATCCCCACTTTGCACCCCACGGAAAATGCAAAACCCGCCGCCCCTGGTAATATACATAGGTATACTAATTATAACACCTAAGGTCATATTGTGAGTAACGCAACGGTGTAAAATAAGTAAGTAAAGTAAAGTCGGTGGCATTACACTCCAATCAGGAGTTTGGCCTGCAATTAAAAAATACGCCACGTCTAGCTCCAAGTTAACGTGGAGCGTGAAGTATTTTTAGATCCACGCAATGAGGTCACAATCCTGCCCACTAATTTATCAGTGAGTGAATGCAACTTTATTTTCGTATTTTTTCTTTAAAAATATAACTACTTAACCATAACCTTGGGCAGACCATATAAATACAAAAATAAAAAAAGAAATTGGCCTCAACTGGGATTTGATCCATCGGCTGTTTATGCAGTAAAACGCTGTAAAGCCGCATTTTCATCTGAACCACTACGAACTTGCAAGCAGTCGCTAAAACACGTAATATAAACTTTTACACAATCCGACTGTGCAGATGACGTTGCCGCGTAGATCTAAAAATATTTTACGCTGCACGTTAACGTGGAGCTAGACATGGTGTTACCTTTAACGTTAATCCTTATGAAAATTTTACACTACTTCAGCCTCATTGTTCTTAACGGTGGACATGGTGACTAGCTCTTAAGCTAAGTAACATTATTTTTGCCATCTACATACATCACATGCTGCGAAAGATGATTCTATTTGACTGGGACTGCGTTGTGAACCGGTCGCGTATTATCAAGCGCAAAAGGCGAGACGGTAAAATAATGCGGCACAAGCCAATTTTTTAAGTGGGCGTGGCTTATTCGGAAGCGGATAAAGTACTTAATATGTCTTATCTTTAAAAAAAATTCAAATTTATTGAATCACAAAATTATTTTTAAACCTGCCTCTTTACATTTTTGTGCGGCTTTTTTTCAACCGTTACATTGTAAATTTTATCGAATAAATTTAAATACATTTCACAACCCTATAGCATTGCGTCTTGCAATAAAATACTAAACCTAACAAGGATACCCACAACAAAAAATTTTAAATGTAAATAAGATATTGTATTAGTTCTAAAAGTACAGTATTAACTATACATCTGTGTGAGAGTGAATTTATTTGTCTGCAAAATATAATATACCGAATATTAAAATTTTACTTTATCCGTATACTAAGATGGCAAACATATTACTACTGTATGTTACTTGTCTGTTCCTGGTATGTAAGATTGTAAATAGAGCTGGGACTATTTATCGAGATATCGATAATATCGCAAATGTCGATATTATCCATAATACCAGATAGCGATAAATTAAAAATAAATACCGATAATAGCGATATTATCGATATACAGGGTGTCCATTTTATCACCAAACCCCTTGACTCTTCGGAGTAGGCAAAACACGTGGTGCATGTTATAGGTGCTATGAAAATACAATTTTATAAATGTGAACAACAGTTTGCTTTGGGTATCGTCCACTGTGCATAAAATGTGCATACGAACAAGAATGCCATAGCAAACGGTAATATAGAAATTATCAATTTGCCCGATGATTTATTTACAAACAATGTATATTTAAATGCAGGGTTTATCGAAATATGCGCTCCCTAATTTCACCGCCGATTCACTGCATAGACATAAATAAATTAGGTATATAAAAAAATTCATCGAGTATAAATAAATTACTTTTCATTACAACAATACTTATTTTAACCTTATCCGTATTTCGACATGTTTACATGCCATTATCAAAGGTTATACTAAAAGTAAACAGTTAGTGTTGTTATGGCAACAATAGAACTTGGTGAATTGATCTCGGCAATTGTCTGCGTATGACTTGTATTCTTATTTTAAAATTTCCAATGGAGGTGAATCAAAGAGAGCAGTTTGCTCGTTTATTAACGGTACAGCTTTTAAATGTTTGTGAATTTCAAAAGCTTCTAGTTTACCTATTTTACGTTTATAGACACACTAAAACCTTTTGAAATTCACAAGCATTTAAAAACTGTACCATTAACGAACAATTAATCTCTTAAATTCACCTCTATTGGACATTTTGGAATAAGAAATAAAGTTATATGCAGACGATACCCGAGATCAAGTCACCAAGTTCTATTGTTGCTATAACAACACTAGCTGTTTACTCTTAATACAACCCAGGAGCTAGGAACTCCTATTGATTATAGGTATATGAAATACTTAATTACTTCAACAATATTTATTTATTTTAACCTTATACGTATTGTCAAAGGTTATAATAAAAAGTTGTTGTTGTTATAACAATAGAACTTGGTGAATTGATCTCGGTAATCGTCTGCAGATAATTTGATTTCTTATTCCAAAATGTCTAGTAGAGGAGAATATAAGAGATCAATTTGCTCATTCATTAACAGTACAGTTTTTAATTGTTTGTGGATTTCAAAACTTCTAGTATATCTAATTTACATTTATCATCACAAAAGTGCAAACATTTTATAGTGTTATTAGATGTCATTGAATCATTGTGTTCTAGTAAGTGTTTAGCGTAATTGGATTTATGTGAGTGTTTGTATTTGTAAGAACGTACGTGTTCATTATACGTAATATCAAAATTTCTAATTGTCTGGCCTTTATAAACCGAATTACTATGCAAACAATTTAATTTGTAAATGCCTGAACTCTTGCTGGTTACTCCAAACTCTGATCTTATTGGCTCTCTCCAAATCAAATTAATATTGTTTCCCACATAGGACGCTGTCTTATACAGTAAGTTTTTCTTTTTTGTATACATACCAGCTATGTATACTTTTATAAAAAAACATGTCAATGCATTGTTTTGCTGCAATCTGTAGGCAACCAACTATACACTACATTTCAATTTTTGAAAAGAATAGTCTGCTGTGGAAACAGTAATCAAATTGTTTAATGTCAAATTAATAGCAATTACTTTTGAGTTTTTGAATTAAGCATAAAATTTGTATATTGTTGATATTTTACGTTTTTAAAATAAAAGTTTTATTAAATAAAATTTGATATTCAAATAAGTTTGCGTTTTATTCACAAACATACTCATTGAACATAACCTCACACTATGAGGAATAACCTTTTTCTCTCTATTATTTTCTGTACAGTTGGTTGCCTATAGAATGCAGTAAAACAATGCATTGACATGTTTTTTTATAAAAGTATACATAGCTGGTATGTATACAAAAAAGAAAAACTCACTGTATATGATACATTTTAGGAACGCTAATATTATGGATGGTTACATTTCATTTCCATGGCAACATAAATTAAAATTTGAAACATTAAAACAATCCATACATATATAAAAGCACAAAGGGTTTTTTTCTCCGGTTCCTCCAGCGGCTACCGCTTCACCAATTTGGACCATTTTTTTTAAATGAAAGGTCTCTATCCACAGATGGAACATGAAACATTTTTAAATTTTTATTCTACGTCGATTTTTTAATAATAATTATTTTAATTTATAATATATATGAAGGTCGGCTAGACGCGCGTCACTTGGGGCGCCATCTACAATAACGTCGCGTGTCATTATTGGAACTAATGCATCACGTGACTTGACATTTCGCCGGTTCTGTCAACGCTGTCTGTCAGTGCATTGTGTGCTGGGGAAACACTAGTAATCATTTAAAAGTCAAATAAAGTCAATTTATGCATAAAAAAGTGTTGTGTGTTTTCAGATTACGTTTTGAAAAAGAAAATATTTTTCCGAGAAATAGTATATTATAGACCAAGGTAGAGAAGACATTTTTCTCAGCCGAGCAGAATTAATTCCCGAGATGCGAAGCATCGAGGGAAATAAGTTGCGAGGCTGATAAGTCTTCTCTACCGTGGTTTATATATTATTTTTTCCACTACTAGCACCCTTATTCCTTTTATAATTAATTGATTTTACATTAATAAAAAATAAAATTACAAATGCAAATATGCACAAAAATAAAGTAGCCTTGCTTGAAAACAAGAGAACAGTTAGGTTCAATTGACATTTATGTAAAATATATATTTTATAATAGTGGTTATAAAATGTCCAATTTTGATGATTTGAGTGAAAACTGCACTCCTCCTGAAATTAGGGAAGGTGCAGAAAGTGTTGAGCAGTTATTACCAGTAAAATCAAAAGATTATTACATGAAAGTTTATGGTGAATTTAAAGATTGGTAGCAATTGTTTTCATTATTAACCAGTAGTTAATAATGAAATATTAGTAACCACTAGGAAAGAAATTCATCTTCTTGGCTCTAAAACAAAGTAAATAATGATATCGTTTAATGCTAGTAGTGGAAAAAGTAAATTGTACTTCGCTTTGATAAAGTTCCGAGACGTTAAACTTAAGTCCAAGTAAGTAGGTATGTAAACTAATAGTATATTATACACCAAGGTAGAAAAGTCTACTATTATAGCCTGAGGGCTAAGGTTAGATCCCGAGGCGCGTAGCGCCAAGGGATGTAAGGCCCGAGGGTTATAAGACTTTTCTACCGAGGCGTATATACTTTTTTTTTCACTACTAGTGATATAAACCCTTACAATTGTGGAAAAATGACTATTTTAACTTAAATCCCTGTTTGTTTCAAATTATAAAACAAATGACAGTTTTGAAGTTAACTCCTATATTTATAATAGTAAGCACTTAACCTAAAATACAGAAAGTTATGTATCGATAGAAAGATTAAATCTACGTATTATTCACCTTGTTAATCATCATTGGTATTCAAAAACATTGTTTTTAAGATCTGGTTTCATCTAAAATACTGAATATTATTAACAATTTTCTCTTTTTTACTTTGTGTGGTTGTATTATAGGCGAAATTGATATTGACAGAGTTGTCATTTATTACGGCGCGAAAAATGTATATTCAAATACATCAAAGTTTTTAAAATTAAATTAATTTATTTAAACAACTATTTTATGCATAAAATACCATTAAATAGAATCTCTCCATTATATTAAATCGTGCTATAGAAACGTTCTCTTTAAAACTGTCACAGGATTATCAAAAAATATAAATTTGTTCATTATTTACCAGTGGTTAATAATGAAAAATTAGTTACCTGTCAGTGAGCAAAGGTAGAGAAATTGAATTTCACAGCATTCTATTATGTGTCAAAATGCTACGCTATATTACTAGTAGTGAAAAAATAATTTTTTTCACCACTAGTAATATGGCGTAGCATTTTGACACATAATAGAATGCTGTGAAATTCAATTTCTCTACCTTTGCTCCCTGACAGGTAACTAATTTTTCATTATTAACCACTGGTAAATAATGAACAAATTTATATTTGTTGATAATCGTGTGACAGTTTTAAAGAGAACGTTTTTATAGCACGATTTAATATAATGGAGAGATTCTATTTAATGGTATTAATGGTATTTTATGCATAAAATAGTTAAATAAATTAATTTAATTTTAAAAACTTTGTTGTATTTAAATATACGTTTTTCGCGCCGTAATAAATGACAACTCTGTCAATATTAATTTCGCCTATAATACAACCACACAAAGTAAAAAGAGAAAATTGTTAATAATTTCAGTATTTTAGATGAAACCAGTTCTTAAAAACAATGTTTTTAAATACCAATGATGATTTAACAATTTTCAAACAACTGTCATGCCAACAATACAAAAAACTGTCATTTGTTTTATAATTTGAAATAAACAGGGATTTAAGTTAAAATAGTCATTTTTCGACAATTATAAGAGTTTATATCACTAGTAGTGAAAAAAAAAGTATATACGCCTCGGTAGAAAAGTCTTATAGCTCTCGGGCCTTACATCCCTCGGCGCTACGCGCCTCGGGTACTAACCTTAGCCCTCAGGCTATAATAGTAGACTTTTCTACCTTGGTGTATAATATACTATTGTATATTGGTTGTCTGATTATCATAATTTTAGCTCCTCTTACTAACTATTATCATAAATTTAGTTTCTTTTACTAACAATACAAATGAAATTGAAACATTACCTACTGAAAGAACTTTAATTATTATGAATGCAAAATTTCTAAAAGAATAGATCAGAAGATATTCTCATCGATAATGAGGAAAACCTACCGCTGACATGGTTTTAAGTGCTACTAACTCTTTGACGTCCATTTATACAAGTTATTTTTTTATTGCACATTTAAAAATCTTATGTTAATGTAAGCTAACATTGTTTTGACCGAAATTAAATAATTTAAATTTCGTTTAAGAGGAAAGCGTTTTTACCATTGAGTGTTTGGTCTCTAGTTGCTTGCTGCGCAAGCAGAAATTTTTTTCTGATATAACTTCTGATAATGGCATGCAAACATGTCGAAATACGTATAAGGTTCAAATAAATACATATTATTAAACAAAAAAGTTTTTTTTTATTATACTGAATAAATATAGACTTCAACGAAGTCTAGTAGCTACTAGCTAGAACATGTAAATAAATTTAAAAATTCCATTGCAATCCTTTTAAATTGGAAAGAATACGGCATAAGCTGTTTATTATTTATGGTATACAATTTAAAATAAAAATACGCAAGAAATAGGGTATATGTGAGGAAACCCCACTAGTATTGACATTTGTAATACGAATGCTAGAAATAATATACTGCAATTATTGATAGTAATACGAATATTAACGGTAATATATTTATTTTGTCGATTTATTATTAATGTTATCATATTACCGATATTATCGTTATTGTCGATATTATCGATATGCCGACATTATCCATATAAATTCACTATCAATATCCGATATTAAATTTTCTATATCGCTCAGTCGTAATTGTAAGTTGTGACACTTGAGCACAGCTTGATTATTATTGTTTTCTTAAAATGCTATTGTTGACCGGGCGGCCGCTTCCTATCTACAAATACACTAGTCGTTATTTATATTATACGTGGTTTGTCTGTTGCTATCTTCGTTATTATGTTCTGTTTGCAGAAAACCTAATTTAACACCTAGATTAGACAATATTCATCAAAGTGTTATTTTTTTAAATGGAACAACGTGTTTAGTTTAGCATACCTTAAAATATGACGTCAAAACGATTTGAAAACTTGTCTTAACCACAATATTAAGGTTAAAAATGCAAAATGCGTACGTTTTTTAAATGTTTATGTATCAACATTTCAAATATTGATATGAAGCAATACACCACTGAGGTCTCAATTGTTTATTGTACAAGCTTTTGCGACTTTACATACACATTCCAAAGCTCATCGAAATCCGACCATCCATTCGGGAGTTATGGAACACACACACTCACCCACAAGCAGACATTTTTAAAAACCACTTCCTTAGGTTCCTGGAGGTCGCCGATACGGAAGGTTTCGCTAAAGATGAACAAACTTTTACATTTATTAAAACACGTTCTTTCTGAATACATAACAAATTAACAACATACAGGGGGTTTCATTAAAATAATCGTGTTTTATTGAATATCTTGCAAATGCAAAAGGCAATTATTTTTCTGCTCGGAGGCTTGAAATAGGCAGAAAAAGTTACTATTAGTTGCATATTAGGTCCACAACTTTAATAATACGCAAGAGCCATACAGACTCAGTTTCCGTAAACACCCTAATATTTTTATAATTATTAGTAGCGTGTAAAATTTGTATTAAATTTACTTGGTAATACACAAAGAGTGATATAGTGTTTCTAAAGTAAATATGTTCAGCTGTAATATTTTTAGCACGTGTTGCAATAGCATTGTAAATAACTTACCCTTATAAAAGGCTTCTTGGGTAGATCATCATAGTCTTCTATGAAGAAATCAGATTGGTCGTTATCACCCATTTTCACATTTTTTTATTATACACTACACATGTACTTTAACAATCACTATAAAATACATTTACGGTGTTTACGTTGAATGTATGTGCAGTTGATACATTTGCCACGAACTGATTCTGCGTTAAAGTATGTTAAATGGACTCTCACAAATGGTAACTCACTAGAATAATAAGAACCATACTTGGCAATGATGTATTCGCACTTCCGAAGTTCGCACGATTAGCATTTAATAAAAACTAAAAAAAATTACAATTAATTAAGTAAACTTATGATTCAGCAATCAAAAGCACAAACAATTGCGTGCAGTTACGACCTAGTTCGGGTTGCGCGCGGAAACGAGCGGCGACTGAACAATACCTGTGTACGCCCCCACCTGAATACGACCTACCTGAGTTGTGATTAAGCAAGGTGACTGCGCACTGTTTAAACAATCGTGTATGACATTACTTTTGATTACTGAAGTGTATCGTATCGTTGCCTTTTAAATTTAGGTATTTAACAGCGTGTTACATTTTGATTTATATATAGGTACAACTCAAAAAATATTTCCTCCTTACGAATATTCTAATTTCAAATTAACATTCACAGTCAGAAAAAATATAGGTTACATATTGTGATCTACACTGAAGATAAAAATAAACAAAACACTTTTTACTTTCAAATGCTTTTAGTATAGAGAGTATTAATGTATAAATAAAATACTTTATACCTCAATAATATATTGCTATGATATGAGGCTATAAAATACAGTGCTAAAGCTTCTTATAGTCGAGGAGCCAGCGACCAAAGTTTTTAACAGATAGCAATACACAAAATTCTTGTGAAACTTAGTTAAATAGAAGGAGAACACGAATAGTTAACTGCCTGACGACGTATTGGCCAGTCGCTTTACTGTTGATAGGTTGACAAAGATGTTAAAAATCGGACCTGGTATAAATCATAGCAGTACGTCAGATATTTGCATTTCGATAAATATATGTAAGTATGTTCTTCTGATTACGATAATATAGTTATCTGACGCCTCCAGTGATCGCTTTATTAATGAGAGCAAAAATACAAAAAAAATGACGTAAACAAATTAATTTATAGCAATACGTCAGATATCCTAAATTTTGATGAATGCGAGTCTCCTGATGACGGGAAAAATAGTATCTGGCGCTTCCTTCAGTCGGTCATTCGTTTATAACAATTAAAAAAAGTAAAAAAAATGGCGCATTTAAATTATAGCAATACGTCAGATATCCGAGATTTAGGTTAACTTGAGTCTCGTGATGACGGGAAAAATAGTATCTGACGGATGGAGTAGTCTATTTCGATGTCAGACGCGTGGAGAGCGCGTTAGTCAATCGGTTTCCAGGAGCTGATGGAAAGTAGCATGATGAACATGCGATATGTGTGTATGTGCGTGTGTGTTTGCGCGCGCGCGTATGTGTGTGTGATGAATCAATTGTAAGGTACTCAACTCTGAAAGAAGCATGAAATGAGAATATACCTTTCTTTATTGCATTTAATAAAAAATTTACAAACATATTTTTATAATTGGGTTTAAATAAATTAACAACTAATATTATTGCTCGTCATCAAGGTCTGAACAATCGCTGAGGTCTTCGTTTTCATCATTTTCATCTTCAATGTCACTTTCAGACTCATTCTGTAGATCTTGTAAATCTTCATCTGAAAAAATTCGATACTTGCAGCCTTTAACTATATCAATACTGTTGGTTAGGTCAATGCTTTTCTCGTACCTGGCTCTAGACGTAGAAGCATCTCTTGAAATGACTCTAAAACCGGAAGTAGGGATGCACGTTTTTCCCGAGATGTGGACGCTGAATCATCTATAGATTCGCTCCTAGATACTATTAATGAACTATCAACGTCATTTACAACCGTTTCTGCTACTTTTGGCATTTTTACAGCTGTAAAAAGCTTGCAACACTGGCGATGATAGCCTTTTTCCGCAACAACGGAACATGGTAAAGTTATGTCTTTGAATTTATAATTTTTATCTCGTCGACGGCACTTTTCTAAACTGCTTGCAGTAAAGGGTTTTAAAGCACCACTCAGGTCTTTGTCACAAAACACACACTTTTTAACGATGGAAGTCATATTTCATAAAAATTCGAATAAACTAGCAAGGTTAAATGCTATCAAATGACGCATGTGCCTTCTATAAAGTCGGGAAAGTTGTTTTTATAGACTGACCGTCAATTTTGTAGATGTCAGTCGGCGATGGTAAGAGGAGGCCAAAAACCGTTGAGGCCAGGTGATTCGCGCTGCTTCTTTTTTCTTTATATTATCTCTCTAAGCGACTGACCAAGTCGTCAGAAGGTATTTTTTCCGTCATCTGGGGACTCAAAGGAATTATAAAAAAGGTTTTATGCGTATTGCTATGACTTAATAGGGTTGAATTTTTTTACATCTTTTAATTGTTATAAACAAATAACCGACTGACGAAGGCGTCAGAAGGTATTTTTCCAATCATCATGAGACTTAAATTAACCAAAATCTAAGGTATCTATTGCTATTACTTAGTTGCCCCCTTTTTTCAGTTTTTACACGCGCTGTGCCTTTTAAAGCGACTGTCCTTGGTGTAAACTACCTAGCTAGCCGAGTTCTCAACATAGCAATGAACAAAATTTCACTACAAATATCCGGATTGCTATCATATACCATTTTGGTTGCTGGATCTTGGACTATTACCTGAAGACAATTTTTGTAATGCCTGTACTTCGCAGTTGCCAATTGTTTTGAATAAAGTCTCTTTTATAAATTTCCCAAGGTCGTTATTAAGCTTAGGGAAGAAATGAGATAAATAAAAAAGTAACAAAAAAGACACACAACCAAATATCACGTTACAAGGGTATCTTTTTATTAAATGTCAAATTTTAAAATGGTGGTATTTAATAAAGATCGATAAATTTTTTAAATTCTAAGTTTCTTAACACAACACTTATCTTTCTTTCTTCTTTATAATGATATCCTTAACTCGACAATCTTTGAATGATAAACTCTCTCTTCTCTGGTTTGCTGTTTCCTCAAAAACCACACCACTCGCCTTTAGTAACAATCTTCCTCCGCTGTAGAACCAATATGTACTGGACTGCTTCTATATTGACTAATAATTGGCATTTTCTACCATGATAACTGTAAAACTCGTACTGGACCGCTCTTATATTATTCTTTTTTTGAATATTTCCAAAAATGGTTGAAAAACACTTGTATCCGTTTTGTTATAGCTTCTATTCGATTCAAAACCACTATTTATTTCATATAACTCCTTTTCTTTCTCTTTTTCTTTCAGAGAATGAAACATCCTGTATCTTTGTTTTCAGGACGAGCCACAACTAACTATAAATTCCACTTTCTTTTGTCTTCTTTCTTGATATACTATTTTTTAGACAAATAATTCTCATGATCAATGAGTGTTCTCCGAGCAGAAAGTTATGTCAAACTAAAAATCGGCTTTTACTATATACACTAGTGGAGCCAGTGGGCTAAGTAATTAATAAATTTTGGACACGGCTCCGTGCTGCGTACATGTCCCTCGACAGCGGGTCCGCGACTGAAGCTAGTACTGAAGCGTGGTATTTTCAGCTCAAGGTCCGCGTGTTTCCCACCACGGAAATCTGAGACAACGAGTTTTCTGCTTTTAATATGTAGACACATGCACGTTCACGATTGAAACCGAAACTGAACTAATTATTTCTAAATTCAACTATGTAGTTATTTTGCTGACATGGGGACTTGTGCTTTTATTTAGGCTACCAATTATCGAGCTGACTGACAGATGAGATCATACATTTCGCATTTCTGACAGCCTTTGATCGCCCTGGGCCCCTAAAAGGCTTGGGCCCCCTGCGGTGCAAAGGTTGCGGGAGTGTTTGTTACGCCACTGAAATAAACACTGATAAATACCTTTGTATCTTTGAGTTTCAAATTCTTAATCTGTCTTGACAGTGCGTAGCAACATATCAATCACCATGTGTGCATTGCCAGGCAATATAATATGCAAATCGTTATCTGAAAATGGCGATTCCTTAGCTACAGCATATATGTTACCATCTTAGTTGCACAATTACCAGATGCAGGACCCTGTGTTGCGACTTCTTTGTCGACGTATCATTGTAGTAGGAAACGACGAATATAGTAGTCACTATTTGTTTAGTGAAGGCTGCATTTGCATTCATTTATATTTTACAAACAATCGTCCATTAAAGCAGTTTTTGTAAATATGGAATTTGTACAAACTTTGTTTAATTAGAATGTATGTTTAATTATGATCGGTTGCAAGGTTCTTATTGTTTCGGAACAAAATCAGATACTTTTAAAATACCTGTCAATTTCACTAAACTCTTCAACAATCCTCTCTCTGCAATAACTGCCTTTTTCGGTGGCTTTATTAAATTGTAAAAGGTCACAGCTTCAACCGATATGCGAATATTGCAAAAATCAAATTTATAGCATTTGCATAGAAAAAAATCTGGGTCGATATAAAAAATCCGAAATTTGAATGGAAACTTAAAGGGTGATTCTGAAATATCTTTCATAAATCGGAGGGTGTATTCATTTATCAAAAAGAAGGAAAAAAGTCTATACAAACTATGTCTCAAAACTCACCTTTTGCGAGATGTAACCCTTTAAAGAGAACGCAGCTGCGGCATCTTTAAAATAGTAAAAGGTAGAATAGTCGAAAGAAAAAATTCAAGAAAAACATATAGAAAAAATCCAAGGAAAAAAATTTAAGGGAAAAATCCAAAGGAAAAAATTCACAAGAAAAATTAAAATAATAAAATATAGTTGTTTGATTCATTATTATTATTACTAGACTTGGGCAAATATGCTGTAAATGTAATTGTCGTCATAATTAGAATGACGAATTCTTTTAGGAAAAGCAACTACTGACTTTTAATACCTGCTTTTTAATTAATTACAAACATACAAAATAGAAAAATTGCATAAAGACTTTATATACAGCGTAAATGTTATTTTGAAAAACACCGATCTAATTTAGAACAATCAATTTTTTTATTTATTTAAAATAGATTTTTTTACTTTTAATTGATTGTTTTTATTCAAATGAATTGTCATAGTTTTTCTGACTAAGATTCACTACAAATTACAATTTAAGTAGGTACCTAATTTCTTTTCGCAAATAGGGTTAAATAACAAATATTTCATGGCAGTGCATTTTAAAGAACTTAAACGCCGTGAAAGATAAAAATTTGAAATTTTGAGTATGTCATTGTTTGGTGGAACCTTTTTTTGTGAGATTTAATTTTTTGTCACCCTTAACGTCGATATCTTATTGAATCTTTATTCATAACTTTTTTATCATTCCTTATTTTAGAAAATATAATATATAATTGAATTTATGAGAAAAATGCTCAAAAAAGCTATGCTTGCTAAAAATACGACCAACCTTTCTTTTTCGAGAAAATCGAATAAAATTAATAAGCAATTTACAAAGTATGTTTAAAAGTAAAATATCTGAACTCACGACGCCACGCTCAAATGTAAAAACGAAATTAAAAATTTTTAAAAACTGCAACAATCGACGGTTGCGCAACCTGTTGAAGAAAATTACTTACATAAAATCAATACATTAAACCTTATGATGCTATTTTCTTTATCGACGTTTACTGCCACCTATGAATGAACTATTACAAAATACAAGTACATGCTTATCTCCGCTATGTTCATTTATGGTTCTGTCGGCGTTTTGGTCAGGGTCGGCAAAGCGTCCCTTACGAGTATTCGGCATTTTGGACATGGTCGGCGTTTTGGTCATAGTCCAATTTCGGCGTTTTGGTCGCGGTCGGCAAAGTGTCCCTTACGAGCGTTCGGCATTTTGGACACGGTCGGCGTTTTGCTCATAGTCTGATTTCGGCGGTTTGTCCGCGGTCGGCAAAATGGCTCTTACAAGCGTTCGGCGTTTTGGACATGGTCGGCGTTTTGGTCATAGTCTCGTTTCGGCGTTTTGGTCAGGGTCGGCAAAGTGTCCTTTGCGAAATAATCGGCGTAATGGACACGCAAGGTTCGGCAGTTATTCGGCTCCGACGCTAATTTATCGATCTCTGTGGCATCGTTTATCATGTGTCGGCGTTTTGGACACGTTCGGCGAAATGTCCAATGTACGTTAGTCGGCGTTTTGGGCGTAGTCGGCGAAATGGTCCTGGAGTAGTAGTCGGCGTTTTGGACCTGGTCGGCGTTTTGGACATCCAAAACATGGAATCGGCGTTTTGGGCATTCGGCGAAATGTCCAGGCCCCGAGTAAATTCAGAAATTAAGTATACCTAGTGTATACACTGAATTATCTCGCTCACCACGTTTTACTTGAACTTAATCTATTTTTATTCTATGTTGATATGTTTTAAATCAATTTATTAATCACTTTCACTTGATTAATGTAGTAAAAAAAATCCTCTTACAATTTCATATTGATCGCAATGATCAGGATTGATCTCGATGATCAGTTGTTCGCTATGAACTGATTTTCTGCAACCAGCGATGCTCGGTCCTGGGGCGATGCTTGTCGCTCAATCGGCTTACTGGGTTACTGAATTTGGAGTCCAATTTAATTGAATGCTCTGTTCCAGGTGGCCCGGGGTTGATGTAGATTCGGGGATCCGACAATTAAGAGTTAAAACTCAAAGAGCAAAATTTAATTTTGATTTTTGAAAATCTTATAAAGCCTTTTTGTCAGATCCTACAACGACTGCGCCATTTATGTTTGTTTAACGACCAAACGTATTTTTAAAAACTACTTATTTTAAAAATTACAGAAATGTCGGAGTTCAATCCGGCAGCCTAACTTGAAGCAATGCTAAAATAGAACTAACTCTAAAAGCAGGAGATTTCACATACGAAAGAAATTATCAAAAGAAATACAATATCTTTCATCTATGCTCCTTTCTAGAATTATTATCACATAACTAGCTTCATTAAATGAATATTTGCGCAACAACCCGCGCAACGACAGACGTGAGACAGCAGACACAAACCGCATTTGAAGAATGTAAACGTAACCCCGCCAAAGCCATTTTATTAGCTCACTCAAATAAGGGAGAACCACTTTCGCTAATCACCGATGCTTCCGACATCGCATTAGAAATTGTACTTCAACAATACAAACCTGGTCACTGACAGTCCCTCTGTGATTGCATTTCAGCAAAACCCAGAAAAAGACTTTTTGCCAATTGGGTTTTATAGGACAATATTCAACAGATATCGTACATAATATCAAGTAGTGAGAATGTAGTAGCAGACGAACTATTACGACTTGACGTCATAACGTGGCCCCTAACCATTGATTCTAAAGAGTTGGCCAAGGAACAAGCAAACTATGAAATATTACCAAAATGTTTAAAAATGTCATTATAACTAGAACAGTACACCCCGTTCCTCCCGGTGGGTATTTTTCATATGATTCACTATTTATAGCATCTTAGCAAACACTCCACTTTACGTTTGATTTCAGAAAAATTTGTTTGCCAGAAATAAGACATCACTGAATGGATCCGTATGTGTATTCCTTGTCAGCAGTATTTAGTTGGACCACTTTCACAATCGGGAAATTTCTGGTACTGTCTCACAATGATAGACCGTTTTTCGAGATGGCCGGAAGCAGTTCTTTTTATAAATATCATCGTAAACAGTTGCCTCTGCCTTCTACAACCACTGGATAGCTCGAATTGGTGCACCACGAACAATTACCACTGATCAAGGTAGGCACTTTGAAGCGTCTCTTTTAACAGCTATTACAAATATGTTAGGAACCAAACAACGAGGACTACAGTCTACCATCCTCAAGGTAATAGTCTAGAGAAGGAATGGCACGATACACTTAAAGCTGCCACCAAACTTAAAATTGAACAGAAGTGCTACCTACCGTCTTGTTAGGATTTCTAGCAATCTACAAAAATGCCTCAAGGCATCACCATCAAAACTAGTCTAAGAACAAACTTCTGTTTACCCGAAGAATCGTTTCTTAACCAAAATACTTCCGATGGCCCAGCAAGCTTTGCAGCAGTCCTCCAGCAGCAAATACGGAAACTAAGGACCGTACCCACCTGCTACTGCGAAACATGTGTTTCTAAGCGATGATGTTCGTCGTCTACTTCAACATCCATATACAGGGATGAAGTCCCCATGAAGTCATCGTCCGAATCAACACCAAAGTTAACAATCTAAACTAGCGTGTTTAGACCACCATCAATCCGCTACGCACACGAGGTCAGGTAGGACAAAAAAACCGCCCTCACGATATTCTGCAATTTAACAGTTTTATTGGAAAGGGGGTTCCGAGCTTTCAAATTTCGCAGTGACTAAATCGTTCCAGAACATTCTACGTGGTTCTACGGAAATGCCACCGTACAAAGCAACTAATAGGAAATCCGAAAATCAGCCCTGGCTGACAGAGGGTTTCTGGCGTGCGCTACCCTGGTTTATTGTAGTGAGTGCATTGGCGTTAAAACTTTAACTGATTTCGCGCGTTGTATAGAAATTTTTTTGTGTGCTTAAATTGTCTACACGTTTGTTTTTATCAATAATAGTAGATTGTTTTACAAGTAAAAAAAAGTGGTAGTTTTCCAGCGAGCGTAAATGTTTAACTTACGAGCGAGAGAAGCGAGCGAATTGATTAATTTTTACCGAGCTGGAAAACGCACTTTTCTTACGAGTAGAACATGCTATTTTTTCGTGCACTTAATGGAAAAAAATTAAATAAAATACAACTATTAAATAATAAATTTTTCACGCTACAGGCAAGGTACAGATTCCAATATTTTATTTCAAACAGAATACTAAAATGTTGATTTTAACTGTTCGTTGATATGGTAACAAGCACAGGCAACTTAGAATAATGGGGCTTTTAAAAAATAATTTCGATGACAGCAGTCAAAACGAACTTTTAAAAATATGATTAAATTTCTACCTGTAGCGTGAAAAATTTAATAAATAACACGGAATGTATCGACTATTAACATTCTCGGCAGGCCACAAGCCTCGGCTCGTATTTACTACCTACCTCGAATGTTATTACGTCTTTACATTCCTTGTTACTTAAATAACTATAAAATTTGGCATATTTAATGAAAGAAGCTATCTAAGATTTATGTGTTGTTGGCATGTTGTTGACAGAAAAGTGTTTCTAGGTCGTTGCTATGAAGAAGTTCGCGAACGAGTAAGCCATGGAAAAATTGCTATTTTCACATATATGAGTAGAAAAAGACGTTCTTTGCCGTTGAGTACACGAAAATAATATATTGTATACCAAGGGACTAAAGTGCTTCATTTAATCCCGAGTGTGAAAGTGAAAGAGAGGGATTGAATGAAACACCTCGGTCATGTGGTATACTATATGCTATTTTTTGCACTTTCGAATAATTGGAAATCAAGTCGAAATTTTAAAATATGCTGTCAACGTGACAATCCAGCTTTTTAAAACTTCATAATTTAAATCGTAGTTTGTGATAGGGACAAAACATACTCGGTAACTCAGCAATTTATATACCCCTCTTAGCATTTTATATACATTTAATTCCTTGGAACTTCTGAAAATATTTAATCTCCCCGGCGCGCGTTAAAAGTGACACTTTAGTCCTCAAAAAAAGGAATCAAATTAGTACTTTTACTCCCGGAAGGAAAAAATAGTTTTTATAATTATATACGTAAGTGTTATTTACTTAGCATAGCAGCCACAAGCTTTTGGTAAATTATAAGATTTTTCGCCTCTGGAATTTAAGGAACCTTCCTTCTGACCTTGAAAATGTTTATATAGTTATAAGATGTCACTCCATTTGTGCAGTTGTTTTTAATTCTTATTGGTGCATCTTTTTGGGGTCAATTTTGAAAAAACATTTTCCTGTTGTTGTCACATTCTGTAAAAATTTGAGAGTTTGGTTTCATCTAAGAGTTACTCAAGTTAATACCGTTAATTTTTACTAATTATAGCAATTTATTGAGTTAAATTGACAGTTGCCTTTTTAGATTTTAGATTACTGAGTTTATAGGATTTGACACGTCAGATTTATCTGAATTTGAGGAGAAATTACGCTTCAGGGCGTCTTAGATCTTCAGGTAATTTCATTTTGAACCCCTGTTTGATGACCGATGCTATGTATTTTCATTTAATTTAAGCCTCTTTTAATTTTCTGTATCCCCCTCTTGTTTAATTCTGGCTCGTCAACGAACCACATTTTACTATTACATTGCTGAAAACGTCGGACATAGAACTTTGAAGTTATTACGGTATTACCAGCTTGAATATACTTTTATAATTTGTGGAAGCAAGATAGGCTTCGTATTTGGATATCGATGGATAGTAATGTACCGATAGGAGCAACGTTTATAGATACGTGATCTACTTACAGCCCTGTGGCTTATCGTTTTAGGACCATCGTAGTAGCCCTCTGTTATACAGCAACTTAGCTGACCAATAGCCCTACTTTGATAAAAATTTACTAAAATATAACTATGTACCATTCATCTACTTAACTACTTGACACATACATAAAACCGAAGCTATTACTTACGAGATCAGCCTAAAAAGTATAGCGAAGATTTGTTACCTCATAGACTAAAATCAGTTTACGAATTTATTCTTGTACTCAAAACCACGGTCGTAATTCAAGCAACCCCTCTTATAATCATTTTCCTACGATTAGTTTTATTTATTTATTAAACTCACTGAAATTATAGAGTTGCATATTTTGTCATTTGAGGTAAGGTTTGCCTAAATTCATTCCTGTATTAAGATCAATTATTCATTATCAATAGTTTTACATTCACAGTACTTTTTATAGCAGTCACTGATATATGTCTACGGTTTTGTGAGGTTCTGTCCTTTTGCTTTGCAAATTTGTTTGTGAATAAATTAAATTCCATCTTATTGAAAGTTTATAAACAAGTTTGGCTTTGCATTAATGTATGTAAAGTCTCCTTGAGTTACACGGGAAAATGTATCATTTTCACATTTTTAATTTCTGGTTTTTGTTACCCTTTTTACTATATTCGTAGCTTTAAGCTTTAATCATTATAAATCAAATATTTAAGTAATTTTTTTTAACAATCTATACCCACCTAGAATATCTCTCGAATTAGTTAAACCATTTCTAACTCCCTTTCCCTCTCGAAAGACCTCACTCTTAGAATCGCGTCCCCCGGGCGGCGGATGGGGGAAGTCCTGAAGGCAGGATTGTCTTGAATATTCACAATAAGCGACCGTGGGCCAAAGGCCAGTTGTCCCGAGATAACGGGGCCCTCAAGCAACCAAGCAAAACAGATAAAAAATATAAAGAATCAAAGAGGGGAACTGGAAACAACAACAGGAAAAGTTCTAAGAGCTTGGCGAAATTACCACAAAATTAAGTTTAAAAACGAAGATGGCCAAGGTAGAGAACCGACGACGGAAAAAGAGAATAAGGAGAACGCAATGGATGATATTACTGAAAAAGAAATAAAACAAACCTTAAAAACAACACGAAATAAAAAGGCTGCTGAAGAAGACGGCATTACACCAAAAATACTCAAGAAAGAAAAAGAACCAGCCGCAAAATTGCTTGGGGCAATATTTCAACAGGCCTAGAGAACAGAGTAGATTCCAACAGATTGGGAAAAAACATCATCGTGCCAATATACAAAACAGGATAAACGACAAGCTACGAGAATTATAGGGCAATATGGTTATTATCATTGCAAGTAAAATATACTCCAAAATTGTAGAGAAACTCCTAACAAACGAAATTGAGAACAAAGAAGATATACAAGCGACCTTCCATCCTGGCAGGCAAACGCAGGACCACATATTTACGATCCGAAACATAATAGAAAATATAATAGACAAAAACGGAGAAATTGTCTTGGCCTTCTTAGATCTTAAAGCTGCATTCGACCAGACACCAGAAAACATGTATGGAAAGCACTGGAAGAACTACACACCAGTCCTAAATTAATACGAATAATTAAAAGCATAAATAAAAAAGTGATGAGAGTAGTACGGCTCAATGGACATAAGTCAGGAAAATTCCACATGGTTAAGGGAGTGAAGCAAAGCCCGTTACTCTTCATAGTACACATGAATAGTATAATCAAAAATGTAAAAACGAAATTAGAAGAACAAGACTAAGATATTATAATTTAACACAAATAATAACCCAGGATTTAGTATACGCAGACGATATACTCCTAAGTAGGTATAGATAGCGGATCCAAGCGCCTCCAATGCTGCCAACCTAAATCTGAAAAGAATAATTCCCCTGGAATCTGCTGACAAAAAATTCCCTCAGAATCTGGTGATAAAAAAACCTAAAATCTAGGGACAATAAATCCCCCTATAATATACTGATAAAAAATTCTTCTTGAATATGGTGACAAAAAAACCATTAAAGTAATGGCAAATAAACTGCATCATTTCTGCGCAACAGAAAAAATAGTTGAAGAGCTAAGAAGGAGAGGCTACAAAATCTTAGAAGCAGTTTCTAAATTAAAATTCAAGACTAAACAACCCTTAAATATGTTCATTCTGAGCTTTAGGCACGATGACGATGTAAATAAGGTATTTGGGATTACGGATATACTGGGTATTCGAGTAGAAATACTACCATTAAAAAAATCCAGGCTAGTACCGCAGTGTAAAAGGTGTCAGGCATACGGACACACACAAAAATACTGCGAAAAACAGCCAAGATGTGTGAGATGTACAGGAAAGCATATCACAAAAGATTGTGACAAACCTAAAGATGACCAACCAAAATGCGTTTACTGCGGAAAAGGTCATCCTGCAAATTACCGTGACTGCGAGGTAGCTAAGGAAATGCAAAAACTGAAAAATTAACAGATGAAAAAGGCGAGTCTGCTTAAACAACCGCAGAGGATTAGTCCAGTATTCACCAATACTAGACCAGAAGCTCAAAAACAAATACAGAAACCAAATAGCTCCAGTCAAACAGACAGCAGGAAATTAGATAACAATAGTAATAAAAAATAAAGGCAGCAAAAACCATCCATTGACTCTACACTTCAACAAATCTTGGAGAAATTAAACAATACGGATGATCGTATTTCTAATTTAGAATACCGCGCCTAAGGAGCGGCACCTAAGCATAAAAAATTGCTAGTCAATTAATAATCATGGAATGGAATGCCAATGGACTGCTGAAACATCAACAAGAGCTATAGGCAGTGCTTGATATAGAGAAAATTGATGTGTGTCTCATTGCCGAAACGCACTCACAAAAGATTCATTTGTAAAATGTAAGGGGTACACGATCTACAATACCATTCACCCTGAAAACGCAGCTAAAGGAGGTAGTGCAGTCGTAGTAAAGGAATCCATTACGCATCACCAGGAAATGGGTTACCATACTGAAGAAATACAGGCCACGTCTATCAACGTCAAGACTGAAACTTATGACATTGTAATTGCAGCAGTTTACTGCCCACCGAGACACGCTCTGAAGAAAAACCAGTATATAGATTTTCTGAGTAGCCAAGGATACCGGTTCATCATTGGAGGTAATTACAATGCAAAACACATCCATTGGGGATCCAGACTGACAACAACAAAGGGAAGAGAACTGTTAGAAGCTTGCAAACAACTCGATTGTAACATTTTATCAACTGGAAAGCCAACCTACTGGCCTTCTGATTCTAACAAGGTACCGGACCTTATAGACTTCTTTGTAGTCAGAAACATTTCTACAGATTATTTCCACACTGAAGAAGCATGGGATATGAACTCAAATCATTCACCCATACTTCCTATACTTAGCGATAGCATAATACAAAAGGAATGCACTCCTAGACTTGTCAACAAGATGACGGACTGTCAAAGCTTCAAAATACAACTTGAAGAATCTTTCGCTCCCACTAAAAACCAAAGATCAGCTAGACGACGAGGTTGAAACATTTATTAAGAACATTCAGCAGGCAGCTTGGGATAACACCCCCATTGTTTTCCATAGGACAAAAGGTAACAATTATCCAAAAGAAATTAGGAATTTAATCTCAGAAAAAAGGAAGATTGGGCGAAAATGGCATCAGACCAGGGCTCTTGCAGACAAAACAACACTGAATAATGCTACTCAGCGATTAAAGCGTGAGATCCAACGCATCAAAAATGAATCGACTAATGCCTACCTGAATAAGTTAACAAATGACAGTAGTACTGATTATTCAGCTAAAAAGGCCCACTCTGCAAAACCTCCCTATCAGGAATGCAGATGGAAGCTGGGCTCTTAATAACAAACAAAAAACCAACAGATTTGTTATGCATCTAAAGAATACGTTCCAACGTAATGAAAGAGATAACACACTAGAATGGAAAGATCCTGTCCAAGAAGAGAGGAAAATTAGACTTACCAACTCAAAGGAAATATCCGCGGAAACAAAAGAAAACATCAATCCTAAGAAAACTCCAGGGTTTGACCTTATTACTGAAGAAGTTATACAACAACTACCGAGGAAAGCCATAGTTAAACTTACCCATCTATTTAATGCTTCACTTAGATTGAGGTATGTACCAAAGATGTGGAAAGTTGCAGAGGTCATGATGATAGCTAAACCTGGCAAACCACCCCATGAAGTTTCGTCCTACAGGCCTATCTCCTTGCTACCTGTGATGAACTGTACAAAAAATTGTTACTCAAAAGGTTAACATCCATCATAGAAGAAAATAATCTGATTCCACGTCATCAGTTTGGCTTCAGAAAAAGTCACTTAACTATAGACCAAGTCCATAGGATAATTGATGTTATTAAAAAGTCACTGGAAGAAAGTAAAGTCTGTGCTACTATCTTCCTAGATGTGTAGCACAGGCTTTTGACAAAGTATGGCATAAAGGCGTGATTCATAAGCTGAATATGTTTCTACCTAAACAATATTCTCAATTGCTAGAATCTTATACTACTGAAAGATTTTTCAGAATTAAGCAAGAGGAAGCTCAAGGGAGTGTGCTGGGCCCGGTTTTGTACCTATTGTACACTAATGACATTTCTGATCTTGAACATGATACAATTGCCACCTTGCAGACATCCATTGAACAAATAAATAACTGGACCAGACGATGGAGAATTAAATTAAACGAGAGTCCGCACATGTCAACTTTACCAATAAAAGTAACCAACATATACCAGTCAGAATAAATAATACTCAGATCCCATGCGCAAACTCAGCTAAGTACCTGGGTATTACTCTTGATGCGAAACTGGGCTGGAAGGCCCATGTTAAAATGAAACGTGAAGAGCTTGAAATCAAATACAAAATATTGTATTGGCTGCTAGGAGGAAATTCTAAACTGTCCACATACAGCAAAATACTTTTGTATAAACAGATACTCAAACCGCTATGGACATACGGCAGCCAGCTTAGGCTGCGCTAGCGAAAGCAATATCCTTGTGATTCAACGCTTCCAGAATAAAGTATTGAGAAACATAGTCGATGCACCTTGGTAGTCGAGGCTCTCCAGCTCCTAGACAACACAGGCTTGATAAGAAGACTCAAGAGAAAAAAACTTTTCGAGTTTTAGTGAAGTGAAGTGCCTGAGCAGAGCAATGTGCAGTATTCTGTGTACACGTTAAATATTAGTGTATTAATTAGTTAATGTCTAAGAACCGCTATTGAGCGAGTCTTTAGTTTTTAAGTTTGTTTCGTAGTTAATTTAAGACTGAACAAAATTACTTATTGATCGATTATTGATCAGATTGTAATAGCTATAAATGCTTTTAGTGTTTATAAAATTTAAAAAAAAGCCTTCCTCTTTTTCTTACTCCTCCCAAGCTGCTTCTATCGATTTGTCGAGGCACTCTTTTTATAGGCATTCTAGAAGTGTGACCCAGCCAGCTTAACTTTTGTGCCTTAATTACTCCAACTATGGTCGGCTGGCCAAAAAACATTCTCACTTCTTCGGTTGTTCTTCTTTCTCATTTATCGTCAACTCGCTTCCCATCCATTATTTTTCTTAGCACTTTTCTCTCCCACACAATCTAAGTCATTTGGTCAGTCTGATGTCAGTCAGTCTCACATGAGTTACTACCGGCCTGATTATTGTTTTATAAACACACTTGTTTGCTTTCATTAGCCTTGCTGCTATTTTGTCACCACTTCCCGGTGTTTTCCAATCATTGTTCTCAGGTAATTAAAACTTTCAACCCCTTCGAACTTGTAACTTTTACTTGTGTGCTTGTTTTTATTTTTAAATAGCTATTAATCATAAATTCTTTGTCATCCCAAACCATATATTTCGTTTTCTTTTCATTAATTTCTAGGCCCATCTGGTGGGCGGCTTCTTCTAAATTTTGTACTATTCTTGCTAACTCTTCTTTACTTCTTGTTATTAGTGTCACATCGTCGGCAGATGCTAAACTTTGGTATTTGTTGTGGTACTATAAGTCTTATTTATGAATCCTGCATCTGTTAGTATTTTCTCAAATACACAAAAAATTATATTGCAGATAATGGCTCCCCTTGTCTGAACCCGTTTTTGACTTCCAAACTTTCTGATGAAGCTCCACCTATGCTTACTCTGTTTACTGTCCCCTCTATTGTCATTTTAAGCAGGTTTATTATCTTTCTGCCTGCTTGTAGTTCTTCTAATGCTGCCAATAGTTTTAACCTGTTGACACCGTCATAAGCCTGCTTGAAGAAGTCCATGAATGCCACATGTGTTTTAAAATTATATTGCAGATAATGGGTCCCCTTGTCTGAACCCGCTTTTGACTTCCAAACTTTCTGATGAAGCTCCACCTATGCTTACTCTGTTTACTGTCCCCTCTATTGTCATTTTAAGCAGGTTTATTATCTTTCTGCCTGCTTGTAGTTCTTCTAATGCTGCCAATAGTTTTAACCTGTTGACACCGTTATAAGCCTGCTTGAAGAAGTCCATGAATGCCACATGTGTTTTAAGTTTGTATGCGTGACTTTCTGCTTGAATTTTCTTCAGGTTGTATATTTGCTCAACCACTGATCTATTGTTTCTAAAGCCACATTGATATTCCCCAATTTTATTTTCGATCCTCCTGGATAACTTGTTTTTTATAACTGTTGCTAAGATTTTGTAGGTCACATTTAATACGGCAATTCCCCTATTTTTTTTAAATTCTGGTGTTCTAGTTTTGTTCCTTTCTTGTGTAATGAGTGTGATATTGCTTCTTCCAATTCCTGTGGCATTTCTTTCTTTTTTCATATTTGTTTGATTAGTATGTGTATTTTTTGCCACAGTTGCTCTCTGCCGCACTGGATCGTTTCCGCTGGTGTGTTACCTATTCCTGAACTTTTG
Organism: Ctenicera cuprea; assembly: GCA_958336395.1. NCBI lineage: Eukaryota > Metazoa > Arthropoda > Insecta > Coleoptera > Elateridae > Ctenicera > Ctenicera cuprea. The sequence continues at coordinate 44,691,539 of OY284486.1, read as the reverse complement.
TTGTTTTTCATAGCTGTTATTCTTCGTAATTCTTGCTTTTGCTTGATTCCCAACAGAAAGTAATCTGTCTTTGCTTCTGTACGCCCTTACATTTTTTATGCACTTCTCCGATCCGTTTCCTATTAATGCATGGTCTATCTGATTTACTGTTCTTCCGTCCGGAGAATTCCACGTTCCCTTATGTATTTCTTTGTGCGCATAGTACGTACTTTTAATGACCAAATTTTTTCCTTTCACTTCGTAGTTTAGTATAGTTTTGTATGTTCTATCAGCGTCTTTATAAAACTGTTCCTTTGTAGCCATACATGATTCTTCTGTTGGTGCTTGCATGTTTATGATGCTTATTTTCTGGTAGTTTCCTGTGATTCTTAGCATACATAATCTTTCTGACACTAATGAGAAACTTATTATTGATGCTTTAATTTCCCTTTTTACTAGAAAACCTACTCCTAATAATCTGTTTTCGTTTTCACTATTAAATGTTACGTAATCTTCTGTCTCAACTATTTTCTTACCGCTCACTTTTGTTTCCTATAGTGCGACTATATTCATTCTTCTTACGTTTCATATACTTATCCTAACTAGTTCATTAATTTTGTTTTGTCTTTTTTTCTTGTTTTTTCATTTGTCCTTATTGTATCGTTGCTATAATTTGCTAGTTCGTGTATTCTATATTCTGCCAATGTCGTCATCATGCTTCCGTGCTTTCCTTCTCTTTTTAGTTTTCTGAATACAGTTGCTTTGTTTTCTTTATTAACTTTCCTGTTTATTAATATAGATTTTCCCGTATCCTACTTTGCTTCCCTCCCATTTTCTTTTTATTTTTTTGCAATACTTCGTAAGTTTGCCTGCATTTTTCTCTCTTCTGGACTTAGGTCACTATCTACATAGTGTTTAGTACCTTTCAGTTTGCACTTGTTTTTCATGATTTCCATTTTTTCTTCCCATTTTTTAACTTTTGCGACTACTGTTGGTACTGCTTCCCTTGTTCTTATTATTTACGCTGCAACGATCTTAGCCTTCACTCCTAGTTCTTTTTCCGAAAACTTTTTTATTCCTTCCTTACACATTTGTTCATGAAAAGGTACTCTTTTTATTATTATATTACTTTTTCCTCCCTCTTCTCTCCCACTTCCAACTTTTTTCGAGATTTTCAATTATTTCGTTTAATTTTTTGTTCTCTTCTTTTAGCTCCCCAATTTTGCTCATAAACCCTTGTTGTTCCCTTCTCATCTCTCTTATATCCCCTAACAACTGTTTCATCACGCCTTTTAACTTATCCATTCCTTTTTCCTTACCTTAGTCTTTTTTATCTGGTGTTCGCGTTGTTTTTTTCTGCTATTGAAAATTTTAAAATTTGCCTCGTTTTTTCTATTGTTGTCCTCGGTCGACAAACCTTCACTATCTCATCCCGTTTTTAGCATTTTAAGTTTTTGTTGCTTATCTCAGTGGCTTGTGTGCACGCCCTTCGACAGCTGTACTTACTAAAGCACTTCTAAGGTCGCCACTAGACACTGTTAATAACTAAAATTATATTTTGATTTATCTGCTCCCAAGCTTGGGATTCTCTGTGCTTGCCACTGTACTATTTTAATTACACTTTTACTTTACTTCACTCATTCGATTTTTGTTCACCGCGCGTATTTTCCGAGCGATAATCTTCAATACTTTGAAAAAATTATATCGCCGCGTCCCGCACGCATTTGTTCACTTCCACGTCCAAAGCTCGACTTTTTAATTGCAATGTAGTAAACACCGACTAAGTTAGCGGAAGCAATTTATTTGATTTATTTACCACTAAATCTAAGATGCAACTCAACATCAAAAACAAATATTTAAGAGATAACACATTGTCAAATCAGTATTAAAAGTTACTAGATTAACAGGGAAAAAATTGCTTATTTCTTTTCAGACCCTACGTCAAAAAAATTTGTTGTTGTTTTTACAAAAAATTGTTTGTAACCTCACAAAACCTTTAATTTGAATTGCGCCAGTTGAATGTGATAGTCATCCAACCAAGACGCGCTAAGACATTATAAGTGCACTATTTGATTTCAAGATCTTGATACTCCAAAACTGAATTTCGTTCGTATCTTGTCGTGGACTACGTCGGCTATGACCCTGCCGGTACTTGCGAGAGTGATGAGGAATACCTACGTTTTCCTTCCATTGTAGATTTTTAATTTCTTGTATGACCGTAGAAAACTTGCTAATTTTTGTAACCGTTGACTCACCAACGTACAAAGAAAACGGAATAATATAGAATCTGGGTGTACGGGACCCTGATAAAAGTCGGTAAGCAAGTATACTACACAGTTTATTATTAATAATAATAATACTAATAATAATAATAATACTAATAATAATAATAATACTAATAATAATAATAACAATAATAACTCCATGGCAGATTCCCAAACCAAGTCAATGCGGATTACATTGATAAGAAATTATCTTTTCGCTATCTTAACCAAGGTTATCTCAATGCTGAAACAGGGGGTTTCTACACAGCAATACAAGACAAAGTTATAAGAACACATAACTATGAAAAACATATCCTCAAAACTTACATCAATGATCGATGCCGCGCCTGCAATGCTCCGGGAGAAACCATAGAACATCTAACTGGAGGCTGCCCCCAACTTGCAAACAATGCCTACTTGGGAAGGCATAATAGCGTTGCTGCGATCATCCACCAACAGCTGGCCCTAAAATACAAGTTGATTAGTATTCCTACACCGCATTATAAAAAACATACCTAAATCTGTTTATTATGATGGGCTACTATACTGGGATCTACCGATAATGACAGACCACCATGTGCAACACCATCCATCGCCCAGACATAATATTTATCGACAAACAACATAAAACCGCCACTATCATTGACGTGGCTGTCCCATTAACGCACAACTTGGCTGAAACAGAACATACAAAAATCGACAAATACACTGAATTGGCTGTAGAAATAAAGAACCTGTGGAGACTTACATCTGTTAAAATATTCCCAATAGTCGTGTTTGTAGATGGAGTTGTTACCAAACGTTTCCACCACTACCTACAAGAAGCCAAGTTGCCCCAGGGCTTATTTACATTGATGCAGAAAACGGTAATACTGCACATCTGCCGTATTCTGCGTAAAGTAGGGGAGAGTTGGACAAAACTGGGTATCAGTCCAAAAATTAACTGTATTTAGTGCCACTTTAGAGTAGCAAAAGTTTGTTGTATGTTGAAATATTCCCAAATGACTTAAGTTTGGTCTACCAGTGTCAATTTTTATTAATATTCCTATAATTACTTTTTTTTATTTTTTGATTGCAAAATTTGAAAATACCCGATTTTGTCCAACCGGTATGATAAAACCAGGTAGTAACTTAAATACTATGTAAATAGGCAAATAACGAAAAAAAAATTATTTATTGAAAATATCTAAACAAAAAATCAAAAAGTTATGAACAGAAGTCGCAAATAAATACTTCATCTGTGTCATTATAGGCACTACAGGCTTCATGAGCCCATTTGTTGCACGACACACATTTTATCCAGCCTTCGTTCGACTTAGAGTTTGAAAATAGTTCGTTGCAATAAAGGCACACATCCTCATGATTATCTTCTTCCTCTGAACTATCAGAATCTGCAATCGGTAATTTCGGGACCAATTTTGTTTTCGGTGCAGCCTTTTATACCACATTTTTTTCCTTTTTGTACTCTTCATTTAGCTTTAATTTTTTTACGACAGGAAATTTTTTAAAATTCTCTTCCCGCTCAGACTTATAAGGAGATGATGGTATTACAGCAGCCTTTCCTCTTTTCCTGTTATCGTTGGATGGCTTCCTGGATGCCTTAGGGATTGGAAAAACCTCTTTTGGAGACACTGAGAACTTACAGATTTGATTTTTCAAAACTTTGAGCGGCTTTTCTATATCCCATCCTATGTTCTAGCTCTTCAATTATTGCATTTTGCATGCTTTCTTGATCCCAAGACTGACGAGTAGTTTTTCTTTTATAATGCGACATGTTGTAGTTAACTAAAAGCAAAAAAACCAAAAGGTCTGATAAAATCGGGTACCCGGTTTTGTAGTCACCTGGACTACCCGGTTTTGTAGGACTCGTAAACGAGACATTAAATATTATGTCAAATTTTTAGGTTATGAGATAACATTCAAAATTGCTGACCAAATTAAAGGTAATATATTAGGTTATATGTAATAAATTTCAAAATTGCCATTAATTAGTCAGTAGATGAAAAAAAAGACTGTAAACTTACCCTAAAAGTCGAGTTTGGTGCACCAAAAAACACTCAAGGTCTTACTGCTCCTGCACATGTTACTTAAATGATGTAGAAACGAATACACGCGACTGTTGGCTGTTTAAGGACACTAATTTTAGTATTGTCGGATAGATGGCAGCAGTCACTTAGGAGAATTAGGCGGTACCCGGTTTTATCAACCTACCCGGTTTTGTCCAACTCTCCCCTACTTACCGTGGAATAAATGAATTATTTTTCCACGATATTACACCAGCAACTGACCCTTAGTTGCTGCGAAATAAAAATAATAGTAGTAATAATAATACAAATAATAAAAATGATACATGTAAAGCTTGCAAATCATCTAAGCACTCTTGAGATTAAGAACACAGTCGCCAAATGACAACAATCTGTTATACTAAATACTTGCCGGATAATTCGATCTCTCCTTTCCCAACCAGAATAAAGAAACACATTTCTTATTTGGTACTATACCCGTAAGATATGTAAAAACCGCAAGGACGAGAAATATGTAAAATAATAATAACAACAATAATGGCAAGATTGACCCACCTTATATGAACCGACAAACTAGAAACTGTCGTGAAAACGCAAACAAATAATAATAATAACAATAATAATAATAAGGTAATGCCAACTTTGATGACTGCAGAAAAAGCTGTGATATCGGAAACTGCTCGTATTATACGCAAGTGTCTCAATTACACAATCAGCCTGGAAATTCCATAAAGCGAATGGCAAGATTGACCCACCTTATGTAAACCGACAAATTTTAAACTGTCGTGGAAACGCAAAAAATTATCATAATAATAATAATAATAATAATAATAATATTTAATAAAAATTACTGCAAATAGAACAGCTTTGTCATTCTCAAATAACCAAACTTAGAAAATATTTCTATGAGTCAACATCTGAAATTATTAAAGAAGTAATAAATCACGATGACAATTATACTCCTTTAAAACTAAAAGACAGAAACATTAATACGCCTCTACAACACCCCAACGTCGATACTCAGTTGCATGGTTAACAGGGGGATCACTTTATGCCGAAACGGAAGAGTTCATGACTGCGATACAGGACCAGGTCATTGCAACCAAGTACTACCTAAAAACAGTCGCAAAGACAACTGGAGATGGCACATGTAGACTAAGCCGAAATAACCATGAATCTATTGAACACATTATAGCTGGATGCTCTTCTCTTGCACCAAATCAGTACACCACAAGGCACAACGAAGTGGCAAAAATAATATATTTGGAGATAGCCAAAAAGTACAATATGTTGAATCTAAAGCCTCCACCATACTATAAGTACACGCCAGATCCAGTGATCGAGAACACGGAATACACGCTGTACTGGGACAAACAAATGATCGCTGACCGAACGGTACAGCACAACAAACCACACATCGTGTTATTTAGCAAAAAAGACAAATCGGCCATAATCATAGATGTCGCTATCCCGCTAATGGCAAATATCCATCGGGCTGAAACAGACAAAATAGAAAAATATAAAAATTTGTCAATAGAATTGAAAAGAATATGGAAACTTACCACCATCAGAACATATCCCATCATAATCTCTGCCACAGGAGTGGCACCAATGAGCCTGAAGAGAAATCTAGAAAGATTATACTTACCACACCATCTTGGTTTCGAATTGCAAAAGGCAGTAATACTCCAGGGCTGTCATATCACTAGGCGGTTCCTTACATGACAACAACCCATTGTAAAACATGCTTGGGATGAAGTTCCCCGCAAAATATAACCGGATTCAGCCGAGATCAAAGAGAAATAATAATAATAACAATCGGCCATAATCATAGATGTCGCAATGCAGCTGACGGCAAATATCCGTCGAGCTAAAACAAACAAAATATAAAAATTAGTCAAAGAGAATTAAAAGGAATATGGAAACTTACCACCATCAGAACATATCCCATCATAATCTCTGCCACAGGAGTGGCACCAATGAGCCTGAAGAGTAATCTAAAAAAATTATACTTATCATATCATCTTGGTTTTGAATTGCAAACGTTTTTGGAAACGACGTGATGTCAAAATTGTGCCGCTGATCATCCCTGTTGAAGGTGTATCAACAAAACAGCTAAAACAAAATATTAAATTGATAGGACTACCAAACGGCCTTACCACAATTATGCAAAAAGCAGCAATCCTACAGACATGCCATCTCGCGCAGAAGTTCCTATCATTTTAAAATTAACTGGCCGGAGTGAACTCTCCCTCGGTTGATTTCTATAACCGACTTACGAGTGTCGAGAAAATAAAAATTAAGAAAATAATAATAATAATAATAATAATAATAATAATGATAATAATTATGTCATATGTTTCTGTAGACCATACTCAAACAGCTGTAGCAATAATCAAGTTAACAATTACTTAAGGTTAACATTAGATACAATAAGTATATAGCAAATAATTGTATACAACAAGATTACAAATTTAAGTCATAAATAATATTATACGTATTAGCAGGTATCCCCCCATCGTCTTTTTAAAAATAGATAACGTTGCACGGTCTTTGATTAAATTAAGTAAATTATTTAAAAACATTATACCGAGGTATTTCGGCGAGTTCATTCTTACGTTAATCCTGTAATATGGGATGTGAAGTTGTCGTTTACTCCTCGTGTTGTGGTGATGAATCATGTGATTAGACAAAAGTCTTATTTGTAAAAATATATATATACACATTTCGAACACAAAAAGACTATGTAGGGTAAGTATTTTCAGGCTTTTAAAAAGATTTTTACATGGGTGAGTATTCGGAATCTGAACAATACACCTTAAAATCTTTTTGTGAAATGAAAACCTCCTTAGCCGAGGTGGAACCACCCCAGAAACAAACACCATATCGTAACCTCGATTCTACTTGCGCATAATAGAGACAAAATCAGTTGCTGAGTTGTAGGAATATTTCTTAATGATTTAAATAAGTATGAGATAGAATTTAATGTGGCAATAATATAAGAGCAATCTGTTTTCCAGTTGAGGTAAGTGTCGATGTAAACACCCAAAAAATTTAGCATCATCACACTTTTCTAAGTGAATATTATTAATATTGAAGTTAATAGATTTAGGAGGTTGATGACGTTTTTGGAATACAACATATTGTTATCTTTTGCATCAAAATATAATCCGTTATTATTAAACCAATTGTACAACCTTTGAAAAAAGCCTTTGGGCCTGTAGA
>OY284486.1:44531815-44683847 GCA_958336395.1 Ctenicera cuprea | reverse complement strand
AAACTAAAAGGCACAAAAAGGCGTAAATTGCCCACCCTGGGATTACGTCATACGCAGATTCCACTCTCACGAAATTTTGTACATGGTCCTTCGAGAAGAAAGTGAACAAACCCGTGGATAAGCAAAGCTGTCAACTGATCCAGTCCGTGGGAACTAAGTCTAGTAACCAAAAACTCAGACGAAAATACTGCAACAAGCGGAATCAAATCCAACCGAACCTGAGCCACTGGGGGACAAAGCGATCTACCAAGGATCCAACCCGCAGGAGTCTTTCAAAAAGAAAAAGCTTGAGCCGGTCGGTAAGAAAACACTTTATTTTTATTTGGCGGCCTTACAACCCGCTAAAGAAAAAAGAAACGAGGTGCATACAATACTTAGCCTCAACTACAACATTGGGGGACTTACAATCCACCGAGAAAACAAAAACAGAAGGAAGTAGATCCTTCGAACCAACAGTGAACCAAGCCACGTCACGGTTCAACTGAAGCTGGTTACAGACCGTGATCTCTAGTGATCCCTGTAAATCACATCTAGTTGCAACAAAGCGCAGCCGAAATGGAGGAATTCAACACTTTGGCAGCCGAGCAACAGGCAGAGGGGAAACTCATACAGAAGCTTTACTCCAACATCAAGAAAGATCCAGCTACAAGAAAAACTGAAGAATACTTCACGAGCCGCCTAAACACACTACAGCAATACTGGAGTCAGTTCCAAAAAAATAACTCCGAGATGCTCGCTCTACAGCAACCGCATCACAATTACTTCAAAAGTAACTACTACAATGAAGTTCAAGCCATCTACCAAGATGCAGAAAAATACATGACCGAAGGTCAAAAGCAAATCATAAGTTTAGCAACCCAGGGAACTGAGCCTAAGGACGCCAAAGTTAACAGTGCCCTACAAGCAGCACCGGATCAACAAGAATTGGATTTTACTTCAATTCAAGATCCAATCCAACAGCGACGGATCAAGAGGCAAAAATTAAGGATGCAACAACTTACAGCTGCCGTAACTGAGAACGTAAGAAGCAAAACCCGCTACGAGATGCTGCAGAATAACAGCCAGAAACAATGGGAAGACATCGCATCATCAAACATAGACATCCAGCTTGATGAAAATGACTTTAAAGATTCTTACTTTACCGACAACAAATATGAAGAGTTGGGTCAAGAGATCAGCAACATCATGAAACAACTAGGAGAAAAAACACGAGAACTTTCAGACTCAAGTTCTCAACAAGAGCAGCATGTCACCCTTCCCATATTGAAACTTCCGATATTTGAAGGGGAATACGAAAAATGGACATCCATCCATGACATCTTTGTCAGGTCACTCCACTCTAACAACAACATCTCAAAAATCGAAAAAATGCAGTATTTGAAGACCAACGTCAAAGGGGAGCCGAGTGAACTTATTCAAAATCTGCAGATAACAGAAAATAATTACGAGACAGCATGGAATCTGCTGAAAGAGCGATACGACAACTCGAGAATTCTCCTTTCGAAGCTAATCGATAAGATTCTGGATTTGCCACCGATGCAACAGGAATCAGCAAATATAATCAAGCAACTGCATGACACCATCAACGAGTGTCTACAAGCGATCAAGAACATGGGCATAGATACGAGCACATGGGGACCAATGCTCTGCCGCGTCATAGCAAGAAAATGGGATGCAGAAACAAACAAACTCTATGAACAATCTCTAGCGAATCCACATAATATTCAAGACTTCAAGTCAGTCATGAGCTTCCTAAAAACAAGATTCCAATCTCTGGAAATAATCTCGGAAGGTACAAAAAAAACCAAGAGAGACCTAGATATGCACCAAATCAAAAATGGAATAATCAAACAAAAAAAGATCCTACATGCAAGTTATGTAAGCAACAGCATCAAATTTATGACTGTCCGAACTTCAGATCACTTCCAATACCTGAGAGGATCCGGGCAGTAAATCAAAACAAGCTGTGCTACAACTGCATGAGGCATGACGCCAGCCAAAAATGCAAATCTCAAAGAAGCTGTTTAACTTGTGGAAAACAACACCATACGTTACTACACAGGAGTCAGAATGCCCAGCCAAGAAAGTCACCAAGCCCGATTAAGACAACTTCTCACGCCACAGTAGCATCTGAACCCTCCAGCGAGCAAGAGCAACAAGTCACATTCACCAGCAACCTTGGTCGTAAGAACTGCACCACTCTCCTCGCAACAGCACTAATCCAAGCAAGAACAGCAACAGGAGCACCTCATTTCTTGAGAGTACTCATTGATCCAGGATCCCAAGCATCATTCATTACCGAGGCAGCAGCACAGATACTGGCGTTAGCAAAACAAAAATTAGAGCTGAAATCACAGGTCTAGGTGATGGAGCACCAAAAATCTCTAAGTCAAAAATAGAAGCAGTACTCTTCCCAAGATACCCAAGCAACTTCAATCTTCACACTGAACTCATCGTTCTCAGTAAGCTAACTCAGAACCTCCCATCAAATGAACTGAGCAACATTGAACACCAGCAATGGCAGAACCAAATTCTGGCAGACCCAACTTTCAATGTACCAGGTCCAATAGACGCCATTCTCGGAGCAGAAGAGTATGGAAAAATCATTCTGGAGGGTCTTCAGAAAACAAAAACTGGTATGTTAGGACAAAACTCCAGCTTTGGGTGGATTCTTTCTGGCAACGTTATTAAGACAGAGAATCAAAACACCCAAATAACAAGTATGATGACACGCATCGAGGAAGACAAACAATTGACCAAATTCTGGGAAATAGAAGAGGTTCCTCAAGTCCGTCATCTCACCAACGACGAGAAACAATGCGAAGACTACTTCGAGGAGACACATTACCGAAACAACGATGGCACCTACACTGTGAGGATACCCTTCAAGGAAACACCCACCAACATAGGGGAATCCAAACCCAGGGCCATTGCTAGATTGTTACAGCTGGAGAAAAGATTTTTTAAAAACAGAGAACTTGAAGCTCAATATATAAATTTTATGCAAGAGTATTTAGACCTGAAACATATGGAAAAAGTACTCCCAGGCAAAGAAGCATTAGAAGACGCCTACTACATACCCCGCCAAGCAGTCATAAAAGAATCAAGCACTACTACAAAATTGAGGGTAGTGTTTGATGCATCTTGCAAAACGTCAAAGGGAATAAGCCTTAACGAAAAAATGCACACCGGTCCAAGGTTGCAGCAAGAATTATTTGACATCCTGATACGTTGGAGGAAACATCGTATCAGCATTACTGCTGACATCGAGAAGATGTACCGCCAAATAAAGGTAAACAAAGAGGATCCAAAGTTCCAAAAAATCCTATGGAGATTTGAAAGGAGCGAAGCAATCCAAGAATTTAAACTTACTACGGTGACGTATGGGACAGCCTCGGCACCGTACCTTGCAATAAAGACATTGCAACAGCTAGCCAAAGACGAAGAAGCCAGGTTTCCTACCGCTTCCGCTACAGCACTAAAGGACTTCTACGTCGACGACCTAATGTCAGGAGCAGACACCGTGGAAGAAGCACTCCAACTACAAGTCGAGATGATCGCCTTGCTGAAAAGTGGAAGATTCACGCTAAGAAAATGGTCTAGCAACGATAAAAAAGTGTTGCAAACACTCCCTGGACATCTTCAAGATCAAACCACTATCGAAATCAATGAAGCCACAACCAAGAAGACCCTAGGAGTCAATTGGAACCCGTCGTCAGACTCATTTCGATTTAGAGTCGAAATATCAAACAGAGAAAAAATCTCCAAACGAACCATTCTATCCGATATTGCTAAGCTGTTCGATCCATTGGGATGGCTAGCTCCAATTACCATTAAAGCAAAATTGAGGATACAAGACTTATGGGCATCCGAACTCAATTGGGACGAGGAGGTTCCCAAAGAAATAAAAGCAAGATGGACAACGTTCCATGCTCAGCTAAACGCCGCAGAAGCAATCTATCTCAGTTCCAAGGTGGTTGGAATACATAAGAACAAAAACAAGAATAGAGCTATACGGTTTCTGCGATGCATCAGAACAAGCATATGGAGTGATAATATACAGCAGGGCAGTCAATCCAAACAGACAAGTCAAAACCACGCTGCTGGTTGCGAAATCCAAGCTAGCACCCATCAAAATGAAGAAAACATTGCCCAGATTGGAACTATGCGCTGCCCTACTACTGGCACAGTTAATGAAAAGAACAGTGACAGCTTTGGAAATGCAAGATGTACCCGTTTATGCCTGGACCGACTCAATGATCATCCTGGCATGGATCAAAGGTGACTCAGGGAGATGGAAAACATTCGTCGCCAACCGCGTAGCAGAAATACAGGAGCTGCTACAATCAAACGCATGGGGACACGTAAAAACAGAAGATAACCCAGCAGATGTATTATCAAGAGGAATCGATCCTCCCAACCTAAAAAACCATTCACAATGGTGATCAGGACCTCAATGGCTACAGGAAACGGACCAATGGAAAACATTAAAAGAAAATACAAATGTCGGCGATCTCGTGTTGCTAAAAGACGACAACACTAGTCCCAACAAATGGCCACTAGCCAGGATAACACAAGTACATCCAAACAAAGATGGGACAACACGGGTGGTTTCTCTTCAACAAGCAGGAGGAGCTACTCTAAAAAGACCAATAACAAAGGTTATTCCCTTGTCCATTCGCGAGCAAGGAAGTCAAGAAGACGGCCCAATTCAATCAACAATCAAGGCACATTTAGCACTGATACAAAACCAAAATCCTTCAAAAACATCAACGAAGAGAGTATCATTGACAAGCGGTTACATCATGAGAAGCATACTGATGACATGCGTACTCTCAACCATTATAGCACCATTAGCTCAAGCAACTTACACCATTAAATATCCAGCCCCAGGATTGTATGTGGAACACATCGGGTCTACACAAATAGAAAGAGGAATTTTTAGAATTGAACTAAAAATTCAAAAATTAAGATTAACAGAAGATGACGCTATGGTCCAAAACACAGTTAATCAAATGAAAAAGTTTTGCGAAGAAGCAAAAAAGTTAACACATCTAACTCAATGTTCCAGCTTACTTCACCACCTAGATGAAGAATACAAGCAGTTCAATCGGACACTAAGACACATCAATAGCATCATACATTCTCGACAAAAAAGAAGAATGTTAGGAAATCTTTTAACTTCAATCTTTGGAGTTAACGACGAAGTATAGCAGGATATTGAAGCACTAGACAAGAATCAACATGAACTCAACATGAACATCAAGTCATCAAACTAAGTTCATGCTGTCTACCCTTGCAGCTGTTAATAAAACAGAGGCCAGAGTTGAAAGACAACTAAACCACTTTCGAGAAAAATTGAACGAAGGCCTACAGGCCATAAACGAGATGAACAGATGGTACAAAGCCATTAATGAAAACCACCTTAATATACAACTACTACAAGTTTATCAATTGGCAGCACATTACATTGACGAAATACAACAATTTTACAACAAACTACTAGATGTTCACTTCAGGAGAGGACATTTATACGAATTTCTGTCACCAGCGCACATATTGGACACTAGAAGTACCAAATAGTATCCTAGAGATAGACTACAACTCACAACTATACTTTGAGTTAAACAATGAGGATTTTAACCAGTTTGCCAAACAACAAATTTTTGTGTTCTCCAAGCGTAGTACACAATATAGAAAATAACCGTAACTGCATCATTGACGAAATATATCAAAAATCAGAAGCTTCAGAATGCCCACTTCGAAAGAAAAAGGTGTGGTCCATCATCTGGAAGCAACTCTACATGCCTAACACCTGGATGTTTATTACCCATAAACCGGCTAGAATAGCTGTCATCTGCAGTGGAGTGCGGCAAGATGTAACAATAAATGTTACAGGCTTAATTCAAATATCACAAGATTGCGTCATCAAAACGGCACAAAACGTATTAACACCAAACCTGTTTGACAGCATAAGAGTGAATAGTTTTGTCAAAACCATAAACAGACCAATCAACATGTCGTTAGAATGGCACGACAACCCCCAAAAACCGATCAACAAAGAGCCAGTCTACAAAATATCCGATCCAATAGGGAACATCAAAGATGATGAAACAGAAGAATTGCTGGAAAGGGATTTAAGTTACCAGAAGTAAACTATATGGGACACGTATTTAGTAAAGATGGTTTGAAACCTAACAAAGAAAAAATAAAAACAATTTTAGACATGGAGAACCCAACACCAAAAAACGGAATTGATGAGATTTTTAGGAATGGTTAATTTTCTAAGTAGATTCGTTCCTAATAAGTCTGGCCTTACAACACCATTAAAAGACCTTCTGACAGAGTAAAGACAATGTTAATTGGCATTGAGATAACCAACCTGAAATGGCTATGAGTAAGCTGAAGAATGCTTTGTACAATCCTCTAATTTTAAAGTTTTATGATTGTAATAAAGAAGTTTCGGTACAATGTGATGTATCAAAAGATTAACTAGGTGCATGCTTAATTCAGAATAAACATCCAGTAGCATATGCATCTAGAGCTTTAATCGCATCTGAATGTTATTATGCACAAATAGAAAAAGTTAATAAGCATCGTGTTTGCATTAGAAAAATTTCATCAATACGTGTATGGAAAGGAAGTTATTATACAATCTGATCACAAACCGTTAAAATCAATCGTTAATAACAAAAACATTAGTAAAATTACTGCAAGATTACAGAGATTAATACTGCGTGTAATGAAATACATCAAGGTTACTTATGTTCATGGAAAGGAAATGTTTGCTGCGGATTGTCTTTCAAGAGTTTTTCTAAAAGAAAAACCTGAGAATGATAGACATTCGGAGAAAATAGTTAAAGCGGTGCATATCGTAAATAGATCCTTAACCATTAAACCAGAACAAAGAAATTACTTTGTAGAAAACAAGATTCAGTATGACAAACAGTTTTAATATATCATCAACGTGTATGGCCAGCCAAGAAAAGAGACGTCGATATAATTGCAAGACCATACTGAAATTTTAAAGTTGATATATCAGTGTCCGATGGTTTACTGTTCAAAAATAGCAAAGTTGTAGTTCCACAGCAGCTGCGGAAAAACATGCTGAGAATACTACATGAAAGGCATCAAGGTATAGAAAAAACAAAATTACGTGTTAGATCATTAATGTTTTGGCCTGGAAAACAACAGATGTCATCATTGAACAACTAAAATCTGTTTATGGTATACATAGTGTACCTGAAACACTTATAGCAGATAATATGCCATTTGGGAGTAGAGAATTTAACTTTTGCAAAAGAGTATGATTTTGAAATTATTACTACTAGTCCAACATATTCACAAGCAAATGGCATGCCTGAGAACGCTGTTAAATCAGTTAACAGAATGTTCAAGAAAACTGTGCAGTATGGAACCAGTTTAGACGAAGCTTTACTCAATAATAGAAATACACTTATTGTTGGAATTGGAAAAACGCCATCAGAAATGCGGTTGGGTCATAAACTACATAAAATATGATTTGCCACCCAATTATCATAGAGGTGTTTGAGATAAGTTAAAGAATCAACAAACATATCAAAAGAATTAATACGATCGAGGTGCTTGGGCGTTACCATAGTTAAAAGGAGACAAAATCAATGTTCACGGGGAAATTGAATAGACACCGGGCATAGTAAAAACAGTCCACTCGTCGCCACGATCTTACATAGTAACAACAACCAGTCGTCATGAAATTCGAAGAAATAGAAAAGACTTGCGCAAACAAAAGAAAGCTAATTCTAAATTGTTGTTGTTGCACACAGCTCTCTGTTGTTAAAATTCAGTAAAAGAAACTTACTTTTAGTTTATGTTTTATTAAATCGTAGTCTTCGCAAAGAATTTCAACACTTTTCACATCATGTAATATTTGGCATAAGTTATTCCAATTATATACATTTAATAACACACAATATAGTAAATAAATGTAAGTTTTAACACAAGCTCTAATGTCATCAATTACATTTGATTAGGCAAGTGTTTTTATATCAAGGCACACAATATTACAAGTGAACTTAAATTTTAAACGTTCCGCACGCACATACGCGCCAATAAAATTATTATTTTCAACTATTGCAGCATTTTTCCACGGTAAGTTTACTATATAACGTTTATCGCACCTTCTGACAGACGTTAACGAATAATCTTTAAACAAAGTCGTTTATACGTCCATACAGATTTCCGGTACTTCCACTGCCATTATTGTAACTACGTAGTCGCCATACTGACTTTTAATTTAATTAACACACGGTTACGCAATTGTTGTGGTACAGGTCCTTTGCTGCCAAATGCTGTAATGCTGATACGATGCTGCCCAACTACCGGTAGTTCCAACTTTCTCGATACATTGTCTTCAACAAACGTTAACTGACTCCCACCATCGATTATCAGACGTACAAATTTCATATTGGTTTCTTTCTTTCTACTGTTAGAGCTCCATCATATAGTTCTGTTTTATAAACTTAGTTACAAAAGATGCAGGTATAACCAGAGCTGGCCTGAGTTACCAAGCTCGCGGCGATTGCTTTAAAACGTGCTTTTCTTTCGATATCGACGTTGCCCTTGACATATTTGTCAACATCCGCCTTAAAGGTTTGCTCTAAAGATTCCAATTCAGTTTTCATAAATTTTTACTTGGCGTCACTACTAGACCCTGACTCCCTTAATGCTGCGGCGTTTTCTTCCGATGCTTTGTACTTTTCCAACCGATAGTATCCCAAGCGTAATTCGGTGGGCAGCGATTTAATCAGGCTTGATTTGAGCATTGAGCTGACGGCACATCTAGAACTGTTAAAGCGCGTGTAGCGGACGCTACGATATTATAACTCTTTCTTACAGCACTAAAGTCATTCCGCGACCACATCTGTAACTTTATTATGGCTTCGAAATACTGCTCTATTGTTTTTCCGTGTTGCCAAACTGGTCATCTAACAGGCCCAGAGCTTTTTCATAAAACGCCCCTGATGGTGGAAACCCTTCGATATTAGCGTCTAGCCCCTTGCCCCTTCTGCCGATCCTACCTCACATGACTTGCGCACCTCCTCGCATGCAGCTGAAATGTGTGTAAACCACAACTTCGTAGTGGCACAGATGGATATGCGGGTGTTCGCCCGTACTACTTTTTTACTGCATAAGTAGTTGTGGGGTCGAATCTCGGTTGGGACCAAATTTTTAAACACTGTTGTTGCGTTTTGCTGTTTACGCGAAGTTATTTGTTAAGAACAGTTATATTTTTAAAGAAAAAATACGAAGGCAAATTTGCATTCACTCACTGATTGACGGCATACTAACACGCAAGTCTGGTAATAAATTTAAAAAAAAAGGATTTGTTGTTTTCTATTAAATGCAATTTATTAGCAATGAAAAAATCGGCTTCAATAATGCAAATCTCGATATAAATATCACACTCGCACATATGCGAGCCAATATTACATGATATTGCGCAATTCAGGATCGGCTGAAAGTCCAAGGGGCTAGACTCTAGTCCCTTCGATGGCCTCTGCGGCTTTTCCAACAACCAACATTCGCAAATAATTGAAGCAATCTCCGTTGTTTAATTGCACATTGTTCCCAAAACGAGATCCAATCTTTTAGATTTCCATCAAGCTTTCGATATTTTTGACCTAGCAGTTTGAGGTTATTTGTGGATGCGGATGGCGTCGCGTCGGAGACATCGGTATTGAGTCCGTAGGCGTTTTTTCTAACTTGTTTATTCTGTAGTCTAATCAAGACAATAGCGTTACGGCCGTTTCTTTATACTCCATAGCCTTTTGGATTTCGTCTTCTAAATTTTCTTTAAGGAGAGGTTCCACTTGCCTATACGCTTCTTTTAAATTTTCGTGGGCAAGTTTTAGTTTATTAATTTCCGCATAAACATCTTCCCCTCTATGCTTACTTGTTTGCACAGCATCCTTCACAAATTCTTGGTTCATCCGCTTATCGAGGTTCTTAACCTGCCAAGCAGCGCAGCCTTTACTCAAAATAAAGAGTTTCAAGAACAACTACTTGGGATTACAGAGAAAGAGGCACTCAACTATTCAAGTCACAGTGTACGTGTTTGGTAAAATTTTTACCTGTAGTTTTAACTGTAATAGATACGATAGGACGGACATTTAAGTGACCTTAGCTTTAAACATAGGTACCTTCTCAGAAAAATTTGTATTATGGAACACTTTCGGTGGGTACTGAAGTACTGGATGAACTATTTAAGATCTAAAATGGTCAAACCTAAAGTCAGTATCGTAATTACCTAAATAAGATACGAAACGGTCACACATCAGAAATTATAAAATTTCAACTTTATGCAACTGTTCAGCTAAGTATGTCAATAAAATAGATTAACAAACTAATAAATGGATGGTGATGTAAGTGTTTAGTAGTTATGTAGTAACTCTAAAACTCTAAAACTAAAAAACTCTAAAACTAAAAAACTAAAAAAATAAAAAACTAAAAAACTCTAAAACTCTAAAACTAACTCTACACCTCAACAATTGTACAACTCGCAAATTCGCAAACTCGCAATGTCGCAATTTCGTAAACTCGAAAACTCGCGAACTCACAAACTCGTAAACTCTAACTCCAACTCCAACGTCGACCCCAACCCTAACTTTAACTCTAACTTTAACTGTAAAAATAACTGTAACTGTAACTCTAACTGTAACCGTACCGAAATCTAAACCAGAACCGCTACCCCAACTGCTACCGGAACCGCTACCGGATCCGCTACCGCAACCTCAACCTTTGCCGCAACCTCGAGCTCTACCGCAACCGCAAACAAACCGCTACCGCAATTAAAACTGCTACCGCAACCGCATCTGCATCCGCAACCACAACCGAACCGCAAACGCAACCGCTACCGCTAGCACAACCGCTACCGCAACCGTTTAAACAGCAGCAAAAGCAACCGCAACCGCAACCAAAACTGCAACTGCAACTGTAACTATAACTATAAGTAATATATACACTAAAAGATTGCACTCAACGCTTACTGTGTACCTATTACATCTTTCTTATTCGATATTATAAGCAACTTAGAAGAAAGTCAACATTAGAACTAAAAATCTTGATGCTATTTAATATGGCAATATAACTAAACCAACAAACGCCCTTCGTAATATTCAGTTATGATTTCATATTATCAATATTATGCTTCACAAGTTTATTCATTTATAGGCGAAAGAAATAACCAAGTATCTGTCTGAAGCTGAATTATATGCAGATGAAGAGCTCTCAAATGAGGTAAATAAAATATACTCACTTCACGTACTTTTCACTATGTTTTACATTTCAGCGAAACCACTTTTTGCTAAGGACTTTACACCAGTCTGTCACTTTTACAGCATGTGGATTTTTTCCAATTTCTATGTCGGCCATAATTGGGGTTTGTAGAAAAGTTATAGATGTATATATTTTTAATAATATGACTTTCTTTTCAGCAATTTAGTATTAGTATTTCATTTCTACTGTTTATGTTTCAAATCATAAAATAAACGACCACTATTTGAAACATTCTGCAAAATTGCGTTCTAGCACGTTGTAGCTGGTTAATCCACCGAAATATAAGCACGATTTCATGTTAAGAAAACCAAATTTTAAATTACCTTATTGTTGATTTTTTGATGGAGTTATTTAGATGTTTGAAAACGAAAATGTATGCAGGCTTGTAAGCACTATTATTTGTGAATAAAACTTTACTAAATCCTATTTACAAAACTTTTTAGTGGAAATATTGTAAAACTATGTTGTATAATCTCAAAACTGTTATATTATAAACTTCAACCGAGAGGAAACGATAGTTTGGAATTGAAGAACAATGGTAATTTTCTTCGTTTTATTCACGGGTTAGGGTTTTTCCCCTTTTCAGGCTTATTCGTCGCTTCACCTTTAATTGGTTGCTGGTGTCTGTTTTAACTGTAAACTGCTTTTACAGCATTTTCAAATAATTGACACATATACAGGGTGTTTGTAAATCGCTTTACAGTTTGTAACTTCGTTATTAATTAATATATCGATAAAAACTGTTTTTGTTTTAAATGCCAATATGTATGGTACAAAATGATGTACACCGATTTTAAACACCGTCTACTATTTTTGCATAACAGCATATAACTTTTGATTTTTAAATAGAATACCCTTTATATTTTTAGATATTTGAAGTGAGCGCTAAAAATACTTAAAACAAAATTGTAGAGTGCAGATTTTTTTATAGATTGTTAAATACATTTTTTGCTAAAGTAGGCCTTGACTTATGTAAAATCACTAACAATTGCTCAAGAAATGCAAAACAGGTGCCACTTGCCTTTAAAGGCGCGCCATAGACAAATAGCCCCACCGAACGTTAAAACATGTGAAAACTTAAGTTTTTAATGAAACCATACGAGTTGCTTTAGGTAGTTGAAAACCAATGAAACAGCTCTACAGTGCCATACTTCCCTTACTGTTTGAAGTTAACTTTTGAAAAAACAAAAATACGTCAAACCATTATAATAATACAAATTGCTAAAGCATAAGTGTGTTGATACTATGCTTAGGCAATCGTTTCATTAATATTTAGTACGCCTAAGCCCACTACCAACATGTATTATTATAATGTTATTTTTAGTTTTTCGAGGCTAATTTTAAACCAAAAGAGAAGTATGGCATATATATTGGTTATAGGTATATAAAATGGTGTCCGGACACATAAACAAGCGACACATAATCATAGGACATTTAATCACGGACAGTTAAACACGCCGACAATTAATCACACAGACATTTAAACACATAGACATTTAAACACTGAGGCACATAATCACATGGACATATAAACACACATTTTGCACTTAATCTGTACTTTCACTAAATATGATCTTTAACGTTAAGAATCGTAACTTAATTTATAAATTCCAGCTTTACTTCGTTAAAGTCCATATTTAATGATTATCTGTATATAAAATACTAAATTACTTTAACAATATTTATTTATTTTAACCTTATACGTATTTCGGCATGTTTATATTCCATTGTCAGAGGTTATATTAGGAAGTAAACAGTTAGTGTTGTTATAGCAATAGAACTTGGTGACTTGATCTCGGTAATCGTCTGCAGATGACTTGATTTCTTATTCCAAAATGTCCAATAGAGGAAAATTTAAGAGATCAATTTGCTCATTCATTAACGGTACAGTTTTTAAATGTTTGTGAATTTCAAAAGCTTGTAGTCTATCTAATTTACGTTTATCATCACAAAAGTGTAAACATTTTATGGTGTTATTAGATGACATTAAATCATTGTGTTCTAGTAAGTGTTTAGCGTAATTTGATTTATGAGAGTGTTTGTATTTGTAACAACGTACGTGTTCTTTATACCTAATATCAAAATTTCTAATTGTCTGGCCTATATAAACCGAATTACAATGCGAACAATTTAATTTGTAAATCCCGGATTTTAGCAGATTGTCTGTTTTTGATTTTGCATTAAACAAAGTGTTTAAGATGTTTCTAGATTGCAATAAAGCTTCATTTACCATATTTTTTTATATTTTAGTTTTACTGCAGTCATATAAGAATTCAAACACAATGTGTTTATACGCCAGTGTGTTTATATGTCCATGTGATTATGTGTCTCAGTGTTTAAATGTCTATGTGTTTAAATGTCCGTGTGATTAATTGTCGGCGTGTTTAACTGTCCGTGATTAAATGTCCTATGATTATGTGTCGCGTGTTTATGTGTCCTATAACCATATAAAATACTTCATTACGCCAACAATATTTATATATTTCAACCTTATACGTATTTCGGCATGTTTACATACCATTGTTAAAGGTTATAGAAAGTAAGCAGTTAGTGTTGTTATAGCAATAGAACTTGCATTAAACAAATCAAGAACAGATGATTTGCTAAAATCAGGCATTTAAAAATTAAATTGTTCGCATATTATTTCGGTTTATATAGGCCAGACAATTAGAAATTTTGATATTAGGTATAAAGAACACGTACGTTATTACAAATACAAACACCCACATAAATCTAATTACGCTAAACACTTACTGGAACACAATCATTCAATGACATCTAATAACAATATAAAATGTTTACACTTTTATGATGATAAACGTAAATTAGATACACTAGAAGCATTTGAAATTCACAAACATTTAAAAACTGTACCGTTAATGAATGAGCAAATTGATCTCTTAAATTCTCCTCTACCTGGACATTTTGGAATGAGAAATCAAGTCATCTGCAGACGATTACCGAGATCGAGTCACCAAGTTCTATTGCTATAACAACACTAACTGTTTACTTTCTATAACCTATAACCTTTGACAATAGCATGTAAACATGCCGAAATACGTATAAAGTTAAAATATATAAATGTTGTTATTAAGTATTTTATATACCTATAACCAATAAATATGGACTTCAACGAGGTAAAGCTAGAATTAAAATAAATAAGTAAATAAAGTATGACATATCATTGTAAAGTTATTTTATTGAAATTTTCAACTATTGATTGCAACTCATATGAAGAGATCCAAAAAAAACTGATCCTCGGCAGGCTGTGGAATCAAAAGTCACGTCTTTGCTAGACTAACGGAATATTTATAATGTCAGATAATAATTAGTTGTCATTTTTTTATACGAATCTGCCAGATTGTTAAAATGATTTTTATTACATTTCAAAGAGCATTCATTATTGAATCTTACTGTCGGAATTTTTAAGTTGACGGAGACTGGACCTACTCGATTCCTCCTTGTTTTGTGGAATTCCGAGAGGTATCCCAATGAAAATATTACATAAAAGATTTCTGCTCCTAAACATGACGTTTCGTTATTATTTAATTCCAGCTGGCACAACCTAACCTGAAATTGACATTATAAACATTCCCTTAATCTAGTAAAGACGTGACTTTTCATTCCACAGCCCGCTTAGGATCAGTTTTTACTTTCCTATACTTTCAGTATAGAAAAGTATTGATTTCATGCAAATTTTCAAAATCGAGATTTTGACGGAAATACATGTTTTGGGCTTCCAGGATCCTAAAAAAGTGGTTTTAAAAAAATATCTGTCTGTGAGTGGGTGTGTGGGTAACGCTCATATCTCCGGAACGGCTGGACCGATTTCGATGTGCTTTGGAATGAGGAGGTATATCAAAAATTCATCGGCAAAATAAGCTTTTAAAAAGAATCCGAAACCGGAAGCGGAAGTTAGACATGTTTTTTTTGGTAGCATTTTTTTCAGAAACGGAATTTTGGAAATTGGAATAGTGGAAATTATAGAAAGCCTTAGAAGAAATCAAACGTTTTTTTTACCGAACTCTCTAGCTTCAACATGGCGGCCGCTACGAATTTTTGAAAATTTCGACTTTAACGCCCATTTACTCAAAAACCAGTTGTTTCATTGGGATCAACTACATCTTGTTTGGTAGCCCCTTAAGGTTACTATACCATAAAATATCATTAATTTTGAAAATCGAAAAACTATCTCAATGGAACCACTCCAAAATTTTTGAAATTTTCAAAAAAAAAGATCTCAAAAACTGCCCACACGTTTTTGTTTAAACTTTTTAAGCTGATAGAGCTGAGAATCTTCTACAATTTATTTTTTTGCGCATTGCTATAATTTCACTGTGACGCCCTCTGTGAATTTTTGAAAATTGAAAATTGGTACCCTTTTATTTATTTAACGGGGGGCAATAAAATATTTCTGTTAAAGCAATATAGCTCATCATTGATAGCAAAATCCGAATATCATAATATTTTTTTGCTACTTTAATATTTAGGTGGGCTACTGTTCCCCCTCCCCCTCCAAAATTTTCGCTACAAAATTAAAAAATTGATTTCTTCTTTTGTTTGCTCTAGGAGAATCTTTTTACAAAAAATCAAAAAATCGAATTGTTTGCCCCTTAATAATCTTTTTGTCAGAAGAATTTCACATACTTTCTCCAGCAGTTGTATTCTTGTACTAGTCGTTTAATGTTCAGTGTAGGCTAACTTTTTTATTTTAATAGATAGACTCGCAAACTCAAGAGCAAAGTTGTAGGGAAAATTCTTATCGATTGTATTCAAGAAAAAAACTTGAGTTTCCAATTTTAATATGGCGGCCACGGTAAAAAATAACTTTTTTTTAAATGGAAACGTGGCATTTTGGCTTTAAAATCAGAAAGGTTTTGAAATTCTAAATGCAAATTAATAAGAGTAATTTCTTGCTAAAAATAATACTTCTCGAGTTATTAATATATTTTCAAATATCAATTTCCGCCCTTCCGTTGATCAGTCAGAATATTTTACCCAACCATATGCTTGCAGAGCGCAGCGGTCGGTCTTTCTTCAACCGCTTCAAGATGTTACAACTTATAAGAACCATTTACTTTAACTAGTCGTGTCTAGACAGGTGCATATCGAAACTGTTGGAAAATATAAAACAATGTTATTTTATAAATATAGGAAAGTCCAGGCGAAGTGTTTCGCTCATTTTTTATTATCTCTCGATATGGTTCTATTAAAAAAGTACGTTTTCACATATGTTTCAATGAAATTCGGTAGGCTAATACGGCTATGGTGCACTTTTAAAGGCAAGTGGCATTTGCTTTACATTTCTTGAGCAGTTGTTAGTGATTTTACGTAAGTCATACTATTACTTTAACAAAACATATTTTAAATAATCTAAAAAAATCTATAGTTTAAACTTTCGTTTTAAGTGTACCACCATAGAGTACATTCAGCGCTGATTCCAAATATCTTAAAAATATATACCGTGTACTATTTAAAAAGTAAAAGTTATATGCTGTTATTCAAAAACAGTAGGCGGTGTTTAAAATTGGTATACCGTAGTTTGTACCATATATACCTACAGGCATTTAAAAAAAAGTTTTCATCTATATCGTTATTAATAACGAAGTTACCAGCTGTAAAGCGATTTACAAACACTCTGTATACATCTTAATACAATAAGAGCTTAAAGGGACACATGTGTGAGAGCAAGAAATTTTCAAAACAACGTCATAACTTATCTTAAGGGTTCTTTCTGCCTACTTTTACATTGATAAATCTGTTTTAAACTAAGGATTAGTAAGGATGAATTATTTAAATCTATTTGGTCATTTAATAAAGTAACAGAACTATTTTTATTATATTTATTAATTTTATTTTTCAATCGCTTCCAGAATATTTAATTTTTGACTTTTGTTACTTAAGCACACTGAGAAAACAGGATTTGTTGATTCAACAAGATTACGACTTTCAAAATATTTCTGTCGAACCAACTGATTTTTGCTTAATCGGAACGGAAATTCTATTGCTTTAATAGTGACAGGGTATTCATGCAAAATAAATAAACTGTCAAACTATATTTGTTTCATTGAACACTATTGTAGGGTTGAATAATTAGTGAAAACAACTACAAATTGTCATATTATACACTGTGTCCATAAAGTAACCCCCCCCCCCCCAACTAAGTTTTGAACGACTTGATATTTTACCACAATATTTTCTGTGCTTTAATATGAAATTAAATACTATTTTTTAGCCAACAACTAAATTTTGTATCATTCAAAATGGCGACTGGGCGCCATTTTAAACTTTTTTTTTAAATAGGAGGGGGGTCGAGTGACACCTCATTTGAAAGGTCTTTTAATTCTGCGTCTGATCCTAGAGTCTCAAAGTAAAATATTCAGCCATAACAAAATGGCGGATTCTAAACCAATGGACTTACTCAATTCAAAATTGTTTTGATATTTTATCCAGGGTCGAGTGACACCTCATTTGAAAGGTCTTTTAGTTTTGCGTTTGATCCTAGAATTTCAAAGAAAAATATTGAGCCATAATAAAATGGCGGATTGTAAACCGATGGACTCACTCAGTTCAAAATTGTTTTGATTTTCTTATCCAGTAGTCCACTTTTTCATTTGGAGGACTAAATTTTCCCAGAAATATCTCAGGTGGCTTGAAATAATATTGAAAACGTTATGTTCCAACAAGACGGTGCGCCGCCTCATTATTATAGGCCTGTTTCTGACTTTCTCAACGGACATTTTCTTGGAAGATGGATTGGTAGGCGGGGGCCTGTAGAATAGCCGGCTCGCTTCCCAAATTTAACTACCTTAGATTTTTTTTCCTAAGGGGATATCTGAAATCGAAAGTGTACAGAACCCGTCCAGAAACAATTGAAGAACTGGAGCAACGCATTACAGAAGTTTGCAGAAATATCACTCCAGAAACTTATGAAAATGTAATGCAGGAATTTCATAACCGACATTTTATGTGCCAAGAAGTGAATGGTAAACATTTCGAACACTTAATATAATTAATTTAAGCTTTAATTCTTAGTTTTTTTAAATAGACTTCTTTATCTTCAAACATTGTCATTTTGTTATGGCTGAATATGTTTCTTTGAAACTTTAGGACAGACGCAGAACTAAAAGACCTTTCCAATGAGGTGTAACTCGACCCCCCTTTCTATTTAAAAATAAAATTCAAAATGGTGCCCAGTTGCCATTTTGGATGATACAAAATTTTGATACGGTCTGAAAAATAGTATTTAATTTCCCATTACAGCACACAAAATTTTGTGGAAAAATATCAAGTCGTTCAAAAGTTAGTTGGGGGGGGGGGGTTACTTTATGGACACAGTGTATAATATCCCTTAATAAGAAGAATCATATGACGTAATAGTTATTTGTGTACCAAGGCCAAAAAGTGGATTTTTTTCGACCGTGTCTGAGTTTAATCAGAAAGCAGAGACGAGGACGAAATAACACTTTTTGGCGGTGGTGCACACAATATTTTTTAGGCGACCTTCATTATAAAATTTACAAATTTGTTAGATTTTTATTTATGATTTATTGATATAATTATTTATAACAACTGAACAGTTGTACATATTTGTGACTCCTTCAGAAACGTTTATATTTTTCTACAAATTTGTTAGATTTTTACTTAAAATAATCAAGATAAAATTACTGCAGCAACATCAAAAAGCACACAAATTGTTCATACGAATAATGAAGCTATATATGCCGAAATTACTTCGAGTGTAAATAAAGAAAATATAAACGTTTCTGAAGGAGTCACAAATATGTACAATTGTTCAGTTGTTGTAAATAATTATATCAATAAATCATAAATAAAAATCTAAGAAATTTGTAAATTTTATAATGAAGGTCGCCTAAAAACATTTGTGTGCACCACTGCTAAAAAGTGTTTTTTCGTCCTCGGCCAAAAAACGGTTACTTTTTGGCCACTTTTGAGTACTAAAAATTCAATTTTTTGTTAAGGTCGCCTAAAAAAATATTTTTCGGAAATATGAAAATTGTAAAAATATTTTTCGAAAATATGAAAATTGTAAAAATTCTAACGGCTCAAAATTTTAGACATTTTCAAAAAATTACTGCTCAAAAACTGCCCACATCATTTTTACTTTCCCATACTTTTACTGAAGTACATTTCATGCAAATATTCGAATTTCAGATTTTAACAGAAATACGTATTTTAGAGTCCAAGAAACCCAAAAAAGTGGTTTTAAAAAATGACTGTCTGTGGTTGGGTGAGTGGGTCGATGCGTTGGTGGGCAGGTGCGTGGTGGGTGGGTGCCTTCATTTCCTTATATCTCCGGAACCCCTTTACCGCTATATACAGGATGTATCAAATTGCGTGTTAACTATGGGGATCTCTTATTTGAAGAGATGCGACGATGGTTAAATTAGAGAAAAGTTGTGGAATTTTATGCCCATTAATAATCTAAAAAGATATTAGACCTATCTTGCTTAGTTTATAAAAGAACTGAAAAAACCTGAAATTTTGGATTTTTTGTTTTCGGCTATAACTCATTTATCATTTATGTTGCATATTTCTAGTTAACGCATTATTAGGATACTTTTTTATGCTAAATCTAAATGACTGTCAATTTTTTTTTCTTTTTATGGTCGGCATTTTAAATTTTATATTTTTGAATAGAGTTTTTAATTCTGATTTCAACGATGTGTCACACTTTGCATTTGGTTTAAGTTTTGAGCATTTTATTACAGAAAATAAAAACTTCATAAGAGTGCCGCTTCTCGTATGAGTTCCAGTACCTTTTGTTCTAGGCTTTTTTTGTCTCTTGCTATAAGCGCTAAGTCGTCAGCGTATCCAATTATTTGTGTAGAGCTGTGCGTTGTCGTGTTATTTCCCCACTTGGCTATGGCTCCTTCTAGCGCTATACTAAATAGAGTGGCTGAGAGTCCATCTCCTTGTCTCACTCCGACTTCTATATTAATTTCGTTTGTATTACCTTCATTTGTCGTTATTTTTGCAGTAGAATTCGCCATTGTCATTCTTGACAGTCTGATTAGCTTTCCTGGTATTTGCATGTTTTTCATTTCTCTCTGTCTGTTAATGGAATCGAAAGCTTGTTGGAAGTCTATGAAGAGGATGTATATTTCAATGTCATGTTCATAGCATTTTTCTATTATTTGTGTTAACGTATGGATTGCATCTACCGTTGATCTTCCTTGCCTAAATCCTTGTTGGTACTGCCCTAGCTTTTGTTCGGTGTATTTAGTCAGTCGGTTTCTTATTATTGTGGTTAGGATTTTGTATGTAATGTTCAATAATACAATTGCTCTATAATTGTTGCATTTCGTTGCATCTCCCTTTTTATAAATTGGGTGTTATTTGACCTTTTTTCCAGTCTTGTGGCATGCTTTCCTCAATGCATATCTTTACTATTAGGTTATATATTCGTGTTAGTATCTCCTCTCCTCCATTAATTATTAGTTAGTTCATTACTTATCTCGTCTGGCCCGGCGGCTTTCTTTAATTTCAGTTGTAACTACTTCTGAAAATTCTTCGTATGTAGGGGTGTCTACTTCATTGTCTCTTTCGTCGTTTAGTTCTTCATCTGCTTTTTCTGTTGTGTCTTTATATAAGTCTGTGTAGTGTGTCTCCCAATCCCTTTTACTTATTTTTGCTGTTGTTGATTTTTTTGTGCTAGACTGTCTTATATACTCGAAAAGTTTCCTGTTATCTTTATTGCTTACTTCCAGTAGCTGCATTTTGTCGGTGATCCAGGCTGATTTCTTCTTTTTGTATAGTTTTGCTGCTTCTTGTTTAACTTTTTTATATTCGTTTAATTCTTGGGCTCGTCCTGTCTCTATCCATTTCTTCCTTGCTTCGCCTTTTGCATCGTTCTTGGTTTGGCACTCTTCGCCGAACCATTCTTTCAATATTTTGTTACCCTTTTGTCCTATCGTTTTTTCTGCTGCATTAATAATACTTGTTTTTATGTTAAACCATTCATTTTTAATGTTGTCTTCTTGCGTAGTTAGTGTATTTTCTATCTCTTCGCGGAATTTTGTTTTTGTTTCTATGTCGCTCAGCTTTCTTATATTCCAGTTTCTTCTTGTTTCCTTTGTCTTCGTATTTTTAATTATATTCATTTTAAACTTCGTTATTACTAGTATATGGTCTGTATCAGCATTTGCATCTATGTAGGATCTTACGTCGTGTATTAATTTCTTCCACTTTTTTGAGATTAGTACATGGTCGATTTGACTGCCGTCGGTTTTACCAGGGATCATCCAAGTGATTTTGTGTTGTAGTCTGTGTTTAAATTTTGTGCTAATTATAAATGACTTTGTTGATGAGGCTAGGTTACACAACTTTACGCCGTTGTTATTTGTGTTTTCGTGTATTGCTTGTTTTCCTGCTACGTCCCTGTTATATTCTTCTTTGCCTATCTTCGCGTTGAAGTCTCCGATTACTATAAGTATATCATTTCTGTGTACGTCCTCGCATGTTTGTTCTAATTTTTCGTAGAATTCTGTCTTTTCGTCTTCATCTGTCTCTTCAGTTGGTGCGTAGCAGTTTATCATCGATATATTGCTTGTTTTCTAGTCTTAAGTAGCATATCTGTTATATCTTTGGTTCTTGAAGGGGCAAATATATTAATACACTTTAATGCAACATTATATATATTAAACACTTAGCAATACATTATACATCAAACTATCACAGCATACCATTTTACACTGACCCCCCAAAAAGCATTACTCCGTACCCGATCATGCGCATGCACTTATCTTATATTATTTATTATCAACTATACAACACCTCCTTCCTTAAATACACAATAAATTAAAACCGAATCGTTGCGGTGGTTTAACATTTCTTTTTGATCGGCGAAGTTCTGTTTCAATACCAGCTACTCGTATTTCGGGATCTGAAGTTTCAACTGAAGTAGGAAGTGATACAAATTTTTGTATTTGGTTAGCATGGCGTTTCCAGTTAACTTCAAGTTCCGGAATCCTCACAATATATGTACACACTGAGAAAAATCTCCTAATTAAACCGTTTTGCTAGAATTTCTTTCATTGCCACAAATATATGTTTAATATTTACAAAACAATGACTTACTAGTTATAAGTAAATGCGTTTTTTTGAAAAAGATTTTTTGCTACAGAAAGTTCTCTTACTGTAATAGATAATCCAGGTTGCTATTGTAATGCAATAAATTTTTTTAATGGAATTTTCTTCTAGTTATTGACTTGTGTAACTGGCGCACTTAATCAGTTTGCTGCAATAGCATTATAAGTAAG
This sequence comes from Ctenicera cuprea, assembly GCA_958336395.1. Classification (NCBI taxonomy): domain Eukaryota; kingdom Metazoa; phylum Arthropoda; class Insecta; order Coleoptera; family Elateridae; genus Ctenicera; species Ctenicera cuprea. Next base: position 44,661,249 of record OY284486.1, on the reverse strand, counting down.
TACCACTATAAAACATGAAATGATTAAAGCGTTTACTTGCGGCAATGCCACATCGCTCTAAAACTATCATTGTGTTTTCTAGAGACAAATAACTGTGTTTTTGCCACTACTGTATAAAAAATACGTTCGCAGCCGATTAGGGCGATCGCCGGAAGTCGGAACCGCCAACCGCCATCACCCTGCGTCATTTTCGTTGTGTTCACAAACCAATATACTAGGTTGTGTTGTCTAGTGAGTGAAGTTCTTATCTTATGTGAAAAATGGATAATTTGCAATATCAAGACAAATTAGAGGAATGGGGCCTGGGCAGCTACTTAACATTTTTAGGTAAGTCTCTTTGATATACTAACTCCAAGTATATAACAAATCAAGTTTGTACCTATTAATGTTTACAATCCATGTGAAGTATAAAGATTCTCTTTAAAAAAAAACACCACGAAGTGATAGACATGCACATCATTCAAACTAGTGATGTCTCTATAAAACATGGTCTAAAAACCGTTGGGGCTGTGTGTTGGGAATCCCCGCGCTTTGCAGCCATTTAAAAATTAGATCTGCGTTGCGCTGCGTACGCAATATCTATCGGGTTTAATTTTGTGACCCAATGGAAAATACGTGTACTATACGTACCTATGATTATTCTGAATGGAAAAATTAGGGACTAAGCCCGGACACTAAAAATTTTTATTCAAAAAACAATATAAGCATACTGCAAAATTTTACGTCGGTAGTTCGCATAGTTGTTTACATAAACAACCATAGATTTCGGTGTCAGCAAGAAATTATAAATTTATAATGGCGAGTATATATTACATGAAATTTATTTTTTTAGTTTGTGTCGTTAACTAGCAAATGGGCAACATTTTTAAATACAAGTTTGCGTTGGCAACGGTTGTAGAAGTAGGGCTGTCACAGTTTGCTGATATTGTTATGTAATTAGTATTTGGTTTAAAGTTTTTAATGAGGTATTATACTTTAAAAAAATATTTTCAGCAATGTTTTACGAATAGACAATAGCAGGTACATTAAAAGTTATTAGGATGCATATTTTGTATTTTGCCAAATAATTTGTTATTATTAAATTAAAAAATGTTTGTAGTTGCACTAGTCTACTGACGTCACGCAGTAATAGGGATAGATCAAGGAAGGTGCTAAATTCAGCAGCATTTTAAAGTAGTCTTAATTTGTGTAATTTTTAATTTAATAACAAATAATGCAAAATAAAAAATATGCATCGTAATAACTTTTAATTGACCTACTATTCGAAAAAAAAATTCTGGAAATATTTTTGTCTAAGTTTTGCAAAGTGAATACGAAATGTGTTTTCACTTTTCACAAATTCGCTTTACACAAATACTTGTTTTATTTCAAAACAGTTAAACGTCTAGTTCTCGAGATACACCTATTCATAAAAATATTTTTCAAACCGCCTCTGTATTTTTTTGCATATTTAGAAAAAAAAAGTTAATAAGTACCTATGTTTAAAATTGAGTAGGTAATGAATAATGACCTAAATTCGTAATATATAATAACTGGGCAATTTATTTATAATTATCTGTTTTATTACAGAACTATTCTTAATTAGAGGAAACAATATCCAAAAGGAGAGAAAAACTGAAAAAATATGACGTTCTCCTTCAGCCATTTGCAGTAGTGATTGGACAAATTAAAGTGTTGAAACGTTCTATATTATTATTAATGAAAACAAATACAAATGCAACTCCAGCATTAGATGCTTAGAACTCCTGTATAAAACATTTCATGCACTTAACCTGCAATATCCTGCCGAGTCAAAACATGTTTGGCTTTTCATACAAGAAGTGGTCTTCCAAATGAATGCTACAAGTAAGAATAGCAGTACTGCTACTGTCATAGCAGATATTAAATATCACCTCAATCAGAAGTAAATGTATAATCAGATACTATATTTTGAATAGTGTTTTAGTGTAAGTTTTGACTATTTTATTTTGTTGTGCATTACCTATTTTTCTAATGGAGAATGTTAATGTTTTTGTGTTAGCGCATTATTTCATTTAGTTTTATATGGCATTTGGCAATTTACTATTAGCAACTATTGCTTACCGATTGGGAGTATAAGTAACATAACATGATTTTCACGTGACTGAAAATTTTGCAGTAGACATCGCTCTTGATATTTTTTAGGGAGTTGGGTGCTTTGATATGGTTGAATTGCTTTATCAGTTCATAATAGTAGATAAATATTTTACTATAGATATTTTAAATTCTCGTTTGAAATATTTTAGTTTCGGTATCGACAAAAACAAGCCTCCTTTATTAACACTTGCAAATTTAAAAAGAAAAAAAAATTAAAATGAGCTGTTCAGAAATGAAATGTTTTATCTTGTATGCAGGTCTTATTTTTGGAGATCTAGTTGCAGTTGAAAATGCATTTTGGCAAATTTATATATTGCTTAGAAAGATTCTTTCAGTTCTTTTATCAAACCATATTTCTCAAGATATGTGTGATTCACTATCACATTTAATTCATGAACATCACACTTTATACAAAACTATTTGGCTTACCACTTAAACCTAAACATCATAATCTGACACATTACCCTTATATAATTGAAAAAGTAGGACCCGTTGTTCCGTTATCCACATTAGGATAGGAATCGAAACATCGACAGTCTAAGCTTTCAGCTAATGTGGTGTCGTCCCGCATTAATATTACTAAAACATTAGCTATTAAACATCAGTTACAACTGTGTCAGAGATTTACATCAAAAAAAGGATTTGAAAAAAATTCGATTTATGGAATGAAGAATATTACAAATATTTACTCAATTTTACCTAATTTTGATGACATTGTTTTGAACTATAAATCTTTTGATAACTTTAAAGGAGATGTGTTTTTTATGAAAAAATTATCTATTCATAATAATTTGTATAAAATCGGCGATATTTTGCTAATAGAGACTGCAGCTAATAGTAAGTTGCCAAAATTTGGAATTATATCTTTTATACTGATAAATGAATTAGAAGAAGTATGTTTTGTTTATGAAGAGGTAAAGACAGTTAGAATGAATGGTCATTTATATGCTTATGAAATTAAAATTACGCAAACAATAAATTGTATTTTGTTTACACATATTGATTATATACACAGTAGTCTTGTAATATCTGCAGCCTGATTTACTAATTTTCTCACTTAAAAATGAAAGATAATAAATTGGCATATAATTAAACTATCACATGACTTTTTTTTATAAATAAAATAGTATCCTCACATCTAATATAATTGTGTTATAAGCAAATACCGACTTTCTCATATATTTATGGTTTTTAATACAAACTTCATTGTTAAATTTAATTTTTTTTATACAAGTGCAGCTATGTTTTTAAGATATTTGTTCTATGGGAAATTAAGTTTTGCAGTGCTGGAAAAATGTATACCTAATACATTGTACTATAATTCGAGATAAATTGCTGATTTTTATATTATCATAACAGCAACCTAACTTCGGAGCCACCAGTTTATCCTTAGTGCAAGTGTTATCTTTTAAATGTGTTCAAAATATGATAAGTTACAATTTCACAGATAAGGATTACATAATCAAACTGTTATTGTTAGTAGACCCAGTAGTTGAAGCAGCAATGCGATCAGTTGCGATTGTTAAATCAGTTTAATAATTTGAAAGAATTAATGGTTCTGCCATAATTATATGGTAATAGAGCAGCAGCTGCTCTAGATTAGCTGTAGCAAGTAAACTCGTAACAGTCACAATCAGGTAAACCATTAACTGCAATAATTTTGTTTATCTGTGGTTAGGAAACTAATTATCTATCACAAGAACTCTGTTTAATAATGCGAAAGAATTAATGTTTCTGCCATAAATATACGGTAATAGAACGGCAAATACTCTAGATTGGCTGTAGTAAGTAAACTCTTGCCACAATCGCATTCATATATAATATTAACTGCAATAATTTTGTTTAGCTGTTGTTATGAAACTATTTATCTACCACAATTAAAAAAAATCTTATTTGCACTTATTGGCACAGTCAAACTGGCTTTTAACCCCAATGAAATGTTCTGCATGGCACAAGTACTTATAAAGTATTATGATGGGTTACTAATGTTTAGCTACCACAAGACAACAAATTTAGAAATTCCGGTTTACTTATCATAAGACAACAGTTTAATGGTCACCTATTTAATTCAACTTTTTTATTAGGGTTATTAAAATTTTAGTTACAGTCATTAAACATTTTTCTCAGTGCAGCTACCTATTTTTTTGAAACTATACCTTTAATCCATTTAGGGTGGTTAGGGTCTCTATAATCTTTAACAATCACATGCTCATTTACATTATATAATACGTTCTTCCTCCCCTTAAAATTTTTAATTTGAATTTGTTGACTCCTAACTACTCGATCTTTAATATCAGGCATAATTAAATCTAATCTATGACGTAAATTTCGCCCTAACATCAACATTGCGGGGCTAATACCTGTAGTGCAGTGCTTAGTATTTCGATAATCTAACAAAAACTTATTTAAAATTAAATCGAAATCAGATAAATTTGGAATACTACGACCAATAGCGTTTTTGAAAGCATTTTTTATAGTTTTTACGGCATTTTCCGCTGCGCCGTTAGACTGCGGATGGTAAGGAGGTATATACATGTATTCAATTCCATTGTTTGACAAAAAATTCTTAAATTCACTAGAAGTAAAATTTGTTGGATTATCCGAAACAACTAATTTTGGTAACCCAAAACGAGCAAATACGCTACGCAAAATTTTTACTGTGTTAGATGAAGTAATACTGGAGACTGGAAAAACTTCCAACCATTTGCTGTGTGCATCTACTATGACCAAAAAATGTTTTCCGTGAAAAGGCCCTAGATAGTCAATATGGATTCTTGTCCAGCGTTCTTCGGGAAATTTCCATGGCTTAAGCTCTACTTTTGGTAGTGCCTTCTTATGAACAAGGCACGTTTCGCACGATTTTGCCATGCTTTCTATGTTTTGGTCTAAATTTGGCTACCAAATATATGATCGGGCAAGACTTTTCATTTTAGTACCCCCCATGTGTGACCCATGTAATTCTCTTAATATATCACCACGTAATTTGGTAGGAATTACTAAACGATGGCCCCACATTACGCAACCTTCTTCAATACTAAGTTCGTCTCTACGCATCAAAAATGGTTTTAATTCAGTATCTTTCACTTTCGTAGGCCAACCTTTTTTTAAATATTTTAAAATTTGCATAAATAATTTATCTTCTAAAGTTGCTTTTTGCACACCCTTAAAATCGATTGGAAGGTTTAAGTTTTCTGTAAAATAATTGCAGTAATCTAAATGAACTGATTCCCACTGTTCGTTTACCGTTTCTTGAACCGGCAAGGGTAATCTAGATAAACTGTCCGCATTATTTTCTTTAGATTTAACGTACTGTATTTCATATTGATACCGCGAAAGAATTACCGCCCACCTTTTTAATCGATTCGCAGAATATTGAGGTAAACTTTTATGTGGATTGAATATGGACAATAAGGGTTTGTGATCCATAGCCAAAATAAATTTAATGCCGCATAAATATTGGTGAAATTTACACAACCCAAATATAATTGCCAACCCTTCTTTTTCAATCTGTGAATACCTTCGCTGAGTTTCTGAAAGCGTTCTAGAGGCGTACGCAATAGGTTTATCATTATTATCTGGAAAAACGTGCGTAATTACGGCCGCGATTCCATAATCAGAGGCATCAACTGTTAGCTTGATTGGTAAGCTGAGATCGTAATGCACCAGCACTTGCGATGACATCAAAAAGGTTTTGATTTTTTCAAAAGCAACTTTACATTCTTCTGACCAATCCCAGTTGGCATCCTGTTTTAGCAATTTATATAAAGGAAATAAATTGCTGATAAATTTGGGACAAAACGTCCATAATAATCAACCATGCCGAGGAAGGATGTTAATTTCGTAACATTTTCCGGAGCAGGCGCATTTTTAATTGCTAACACTTTAGATTCGGAAGTACGCAAGCCCTCCCTGTCTATTTCAAATCCTAAATATGTGACGGATGATTTAAAAAATTCACATTTATCCATGCGTAATTTCAACCCAGAATCCTGCAAAACTTTTACCAATCTTGCAATGTGTTCCGACCTTGATTTGCCCGTGATCAAAATGTCGTCCAAAAAACAAACAACTCCTTCTAAACCCTGGAATAAGGTTTCCATGATTTTTTGAAATTTTGCTGGTGCACAGGCAACGCCGTATGGTAATCTGTTATATCTAAATAGCCCTTTATGGGTGGAAATTGTGACCAACTCCTTACTACTTTCATCTAAACAAACATACCTGACTGTAAGCTTGAGATAAATCAAATTTAGTAAACTCTGTGCCACCCCGTAGCTTACAAAACAAATCTTCTATCCTTGGAAGTGGATACTGATCTACCTCCAATACCGGATTTATTGTTATCTTGAAATCTCCGCACAGGTGAACTGTACCATCTTTTTTAAGCAAGGGTACTACAGGAGTCCCCCAATTACTATAATCTACTGGCGCCAGAACATTTAAATTAATTAATCTGTCTATTTCGATTTCAACCTTGTCTTTTATCGCATAAGGCAAAGGCCTGGCTTTGAAAAATTTAGGGCTGACATTTACATCTTTTAATTTAAGAGTAGCAACACCCTTTGAAAATGTTCCAAGCCCAGGTTCAAAAATGTCTTTAAATTTATTTAAACATTCCTCTAAATCTGCGGAGTAAACAATATTATTGAAATCAGTTGATCCTAAACATTTACTTATTTCTAAGTTAAAAATATGCATAAAATCTATGCCTAAAATTACAGGTCCTCCATTTTTTATTACGTAGAAAATTAAAGGTTTTACGATGTTGCTGTGACACAAATCTACTTGAAAACACCCTAACGGGAAAACTTTTTCACCTGTATAATACAAAAAATAATCATTCGTAGCAGTACATGGAATATTAGAAAACTTATCAGTCCACAATTTATCAGACATTGCCGAAAAAGTTGCTCCAGTATCAATTTGACATCTAATAGGTACATTATTTATAATTACATCCACACAAATAGGTGGTATTTTACGTTTAACATTTAACGAATATAATGTAAACAAAGACGCATTATCTTCAACTTCTAAAAAATTTGTGTTAACATTGTAATTTTTATTAGAACAATTTGAAGTATTAAATTGTTTACGAACACCTTTTTTATTTTTATTAGGACAAACAGGAGCCAAATGGCTTTTTTGTGAACAAATGTGGCAGTTATAATTTTGATATTTGCACATATCCGAGTTGTGTTTCTTACCGCACACCTGGCAGCTTTTTCTTGCCCACAAGCTAGCGTGCTGCATGCGATAAGCACCGCGCTGTTCTCGAATGTGATGCAGGGCCGGCTCCAATATAGTGGATGTACACGGCAAGTCGAAATTATGTCCTCATATGGCGTATTTTCCGGTCCGTAGGTAAACACAAATTGTACAACAACTTATATGCATTTTCACTTAAAGTGTGTAATAGAATAGCCCTCTTCTTTAAATTTACTGTGATATCTTTGACAATAAAATAATTTTCCAACCTGGCGTTGTATATATTCCAATCATTTGATTTTAAATCAAATTCACGTAGTTGGCCAATATCGCTCATGGTGTAGCCGCGTCCGTAAACCTCGTCGCCACTGTTATATCTTTGGTTCTTGAAGGGGCAAATATATTAATACACTTTAATGCAACATTATATATATTAAACACTTAGCAATACATTATACATCAAACTATCACAGCATACCATTTTATACTGACCCCCCAAAAAGCATTACTCCGTACCCGATCATGCGCATGCACTTATTTTATATTATTTATTGTCAACTATACAACAATAAATTGTATTATTATTTTCGTTGTTTCCTCATTGACCATAAATGCTGTTCCGTTTCTCCCTTGTTTCTTTTCTCCTAAATAGTATAACGTGAAATGTTTCTTCTCAATCATTCCCTCATTTTTCCATCTTATTTCTTGAAGCGCTAGAATGCTTATTTTATACTTTTTCATTTCTTTTGCTATTTCCTGCATTTTGCCTATTGGCAACATTATTTTTACATTCCACGTTCCGATATTCAATATGTTTTCTCTACTCTTACTTCTTGCTGTATCTTGTTTAATTTTCTTTCCTTTTTTGATATTTTTCTTTTGTATTTCCATTTCCATAAACCATTCCATTGCTTTTTTGTTGTCCGTGTGTCCTTTGGTTGTCTCGCTAGTTTTTTTTTTTATTAGGCTTCCTCCCTCTATATCGGACCATTCGTATTTAATTCCATTCACTTCCAGTTTGCGATAGCCTACTCTTGTGTTTTTTCCTCTGTTTTTCTCTTCCTGTGCTACTCTCCTGATTGCAAGTTGTATTCTGCATTCTTCTTTGGTGAGGTCGCTGTCGATGTAGATGTTTTTTGTTAATTTCTTCTTGTTTTGTAAAGTACTTATTATTATTACTAATTATAATGTTAATGACATGCACTACGTCCGCACCAATTGTGTCAATACAGCACATTTTTAATGTTGTATTATTATGTACTGATTTTTGTTTCTAGTCTATTTTTAATATATGTTTTAAATTTCGTTTATCATTATGTGTTTATGCGGTTGGTATAGTACACAATTATAATATGTGCAGGTAGATGGTACCCTCGCAGTCTAATTCGATTACATCTTTATACTTTACTACTGCTATTGCTTAGTTTTGTTTTGCTTATGAACTCGTTTATTACATGGCCATTACATTGTCATGAGACATCATGTATACGATTGACATAATCTATAATAACTCACATAATACATACTACATACACAACATCTCCCTTTCTATACACAAAAGTCTTTATGCCACGCTGGCACTTTCACTTGCCTGCCGGACCTCGTGTTCACTGTGTCTTCGTTTATGTGTTTATTTATGTTTATATCTTTCACTTCACTTTCTACTTTCTTCTCTGTTGTGCTCTGTTCACCTTCCACTTGCTGTTTTCCATATTGGTCTCAGATGGTCGAATGTGAATTCTGTTCCTTCTATACTGTTTCCCCTCCAGGTCTACTTCAAATAAACGGTCTGACAGTTTTTCTGTCACAGTTCCATTTTTCCATAATTCCCCATCAGTTGGAGCTCGGACTCTAATTTCTTGACCAATTTTTAGATCAGGTAGCTGTCGGCTTCTTCTATCATATTGGTATTTCGCCTTCCTCCGTTTTTCTATGATTTTCTCGCTTGCGTCTTCTTCAGTTTTTGGCTGCATCAGCTTCTTCGCAGTTCGAATTAAGTTACGAGTTCTTCTCGACATCTTTGTACAGGGCTTGCACCAATGTCCTCTGTAGGTGTGTTTCTCCATTCTAATAAGGCCTTCCATAAATCGTGGTTGTCTCTGACTGCCTTTTTTATTAGTCGCTTAGCTATCTTAACTGTCGCTTTAACTTTCCCATTTGACTGGCTATAATGTGGGGACGACGTATTGTGCTTAAACTCCCATTGGTTTGTAAATCTTCTAAACTCCTTCGCCGTAAACTGTGGTCCGTTGTCCGTGTCCAGAATTTCTGGTATTCCGTGTCTACTAAAATTCTTTTTAAAACTTCAATCACTGCTTCTGCTATAGTATTTTGGAGATCTTCAATTTCGAAAAAATCCGAATACCAGTCTGCTATGATTAGGTACGTTTTCTTTTCTGGTTGTTTCACTTCATACAAATCGGCGGTTACTCGGTTCCACGGTAAGTCTATAGTCAACATTTCGGCTTTAATCTGCTGTGTGGCCATTTCATTACAGGTCTCACAATGTTTAACTTTATCTTGTACTTGTTGCGACTTTCCTGGCCAGAATAATGTATCCCGTGCTCTTCTCAAGCAACCTTGTATTCCCAAATAGCTGTAATGGATGCGATTCAGCATCTCTTTTCTTAATTCGTTTGGTACAATGATTCGTTCCCCTTTGAACAATATTCCATCTTGGGCGGTGATCTCATCTCGGTATTGCCAGTACTCGTGTAGTTCGGTTGGTACTTGTTGTTTGATCTCAGGCCAACCTCTGCTCACTAATTCTATTAGCTTAGATAATGTAATATCCTTAGATGTATACTCCTTGAATTGTTGCAATCGAGAATCTGACATGTGCAATAAATAATCAGCTTGATTAATACTTTCTAGTTCTTTTGCAAATTTTCTTTCTTTTCTAACTTGAAATATTTCTTCATTTCTTGCTAGTTCGTCTGGTATTATTTCTTTCAAATATGCTCTTGATAAATGATCAGCTAGATACATTTCTTTGCCCTTCTTATACTTAAGATTTATGTTGTATCTTTAAAGTGTCATTCGCATTTTCTGTAATCTTTTCGGTGTTGTCAGTAACGGCATTTTGAATATTATCTCCAATGGTTTGTGGTCTGTCTCCATGATGACTTCATGTCTCTCGCTCAGGTACTGATCAAATCTAATACTTGCGAATACTATTGCCAAACATTCTTTCTCCATTTGTGCGTAATGAGATTCAGTTGCGGTCAGAGCTCTCGATGCATAGGTTACTGGTTGATTGTTCTGTATCAACACTGCTCCAACAGCTTTTTCGCTTGCATCGCATTGTACCGTCACTGGTTCGTCTACACTGTAATGTTTTAATACTGGTGGATTGCCGATCATTTTCTTTATATTTTCAAAAACTTGCTCTTGCTCGGCTTGCCATACGTACCGATTTTCATTTTTCAAAAATCTTCTTATTGGTTCTAGGACATCCGACAGCTTCGGTAAGAATTTTGCCAAATAATTTACAAATCCTACGTATGTTTGCACCTCCCTCTTGTTGGTTGGTCTAGGCATCTCCATTATTGCCTTGACTTTGTTGATATCTGGCTTTAGGCCTTTATTTGAGATCACATGTCCCATATATGTTACTTCGTTTACTGCTAGTTTCACCTTCTTCCTATTTAGTTTCAAACCCGTTCTTCTTGCTCGTTCCAACACTTTCTTGAGGTTTTTATCATGATCTTCTAATGCTTCTTCTTTTGTGTTTCCACTGCCAAACACTAGTATATCACCTGCAATAACTTGTACTCCCTGTAAACCTTGGTGTTGCCTTCGCTGGTACTCTTCTGGTGCTGATTTCAGACCAAACGGTAGCCTCATAAATCTGTATCTACCCATTGGCGTCCAAAAGGTTGTTAGCTTACTGCTTGGCTAGTCTAACTCCAACTGCCAGAATCCGTCTTTGGCATCTAATACTGTAAATATCTGTGCTTTGTTCAGATGAGGTAGTATATCCTCTATCGTTGATAGCTTCGTTAAGGTGCTGTGGATCCAAACAGAATCTTAATTCGTTGCCACGCCTAACTAACAGAATATTTAACACCCATTCCGTTGGTTCTTCTACCTTTTTTATCAGCCCTTATGCGACCATTTCTTCCATTTTCACCTCCAAATCTTTCCTGAGGTTTGCTGGGATTTTTCTAGGGTGTGCCTGTGTAGGTTTAATTTTCTCATCTAGCTCGATATGGTATTTTCCTTCCATTTTGCCTAAACCTTCAAAGATATCCTCATATTCTTTTAGAAGTTTTCCATATCTCTTCTTAGTCTTTTCTTCTACTGTATTTACCAGTTCCTGATTTATTTTCACTAAATTCAACAGCATACAGGTTTCTGCTGACAATGGTGGTAGTTGTTTTGTGTGAATAATTTGGAATTTGTGTTTATATTCCTCCATATTTATTCTACAGCTGACTTCTCCTACGCCTAAAGAATTTATTTCTCCTCCATAGCATTTTAGTTTTACGTTGGAGTCTTCCAGCTTTGGGTCGAGTTGCTCTGTAATTGAACGATAATCTTCCAGGCTCATAACATCACACGTTGCACCCGTATCTAACTGACACTTAACTTCTTTGGCTTTCTTTCCATTACTGAAGAGATTCAAAGTTGCAGTCAAACACTTCTTTCTTGCATTTTGATGAAAATTGACTATTTCGACTACTTGGTACGTACACTCTTCATCAGTCTCACTGCTCGGTGTTCCGTCATCTGTAACTTTGTGCAAAGCTTGGTCTTCCGAGGTCTGTTTCTTCTTAATTATGCAGACATCTTCCCAGTGATTACTTTTACCGCAGTAATTAAATTTTTTCCCAAATGCTGGGCACTATAGTTTTTTCTTTTGATGTTTCGTACCGCAATATTTACACATAATACGATTTTGTGTTGCTACCTGCTGTTTATCACTGCGCTTTGTGGTATGCACTTTAGCAACCGCTTCGGTTTCTGCATTGATAGTCTTGAGTTGTTTATCTGCTATTTCTGTAGATCTACACGTATCTATTGCTAACGTTAATTTTGCTTCACTCAACAATTTCCTACGTAAATCATTATCATTTATGCCTATTACAAGTCTATCTCTTATTAGCTCATCTTCCAGTGTACCAAATACACGCGTCTTGGCCAGATGCCTAAGGTTACAAACATATTCATCTATTGCTAGCTCATCTTGGTTCGTTGTGTTGAAAACATATCTTTCGTATATTACATTTAACATCGGTTCGAAGTGACTTCCTAATTTTTCTAGGATTGTTACACTATTCTTTCTCTCGTCTTCTGTCAGATGAAGTGGTAGTGACATTATGTTCTCACCCTTCTTATTTTGCAGAAATAAAATGGATATGTCAATGACTTCCTCCTCCGCTTGTAAATCCAGTTTGGGGCCCCGATACTTCTTTTATTTCCTTGGTGTATCCGACAGGCTCTTAGATGTGGGTTTATATCGTCGTATTTTACTACGCTTTATTCTATTTTTCTTGTAAAAACGCTTTAAAGCGCCACCACTTCTGACACCATGTTTTGCTTATGAACTCGTTTATTAAATGGCCATTACATTGTCATGAGACATCATGTATACGATGGACATAATCTATAATAACTCACATAATACATACTAGATACACAACAAGTTTCACTAAATAATTGCAATAAAAATTAGTACTCTCTAGTATTTAAAGAAATATTTGGAGTAAGATAAAGTATAATTCACATGGAGATCAAAGAATTATTAATGTCTTCATGTTTCTTTTTGAATTACAATGCCTTACAGTCATACCATTTTATAACAGCATAAACTGTAGCATTTCACCATGACCCGTACACATAATAATCATCACATCTAATTGCTGTACAGAACCAATTTTGTTTTCGTTTTTTTTGTGTTTTTGCTTTATAATAAACTGTTGGTCATGCCAAAACAGAATGCATTAAAATCTGTTTTTTTTTCGAATTTCCCAAGAATAATAAGTTTTACCGCTTCGCCGCATTACAGATCCTTTTCCGGAAGCAGAATTCCGTAACTAGTGATTTTAATCGGCGTGACGATATGAATTTTCAGGATATATTAAATATTTACCTATTGCAGTATTGTAATAAATAATGAATTGTAGTGAACTATTATCAAGAATAGTTAATACTATAATGTTCTTATAATTCTCGAGTTATGACAGTTTAATAGCACAGTATAAACAAGCTTAGGTTAGAATAGCATTGCGTGCCGATTTCAAATTTGGCGCGCAAACGTCGTTTTTTTAGTAACTATTAACTGCTGCGCCTTCTCTCCGCCGAACAAATCGTGACGCCCATATCAAACTCGAGCACAGATTTCTAATAGTTTTACTAGATACACGACTCCAGCTTCTGAACAATGAAAAAGGTGTAGCCAGTCTGCCATTTTGTATTTGGGCAACGTCAGTTTTGACATTTCACAAATTCGAACATTTCAACGTTAATATAAACATTTAAAACTAATTTTTAAAGTTTTAAAACCTAATCTTCGAGGCATGCAACAAGCGTGTTGTACGGTGGAGTGTAAAAATTAGTACAGAATTTGTATCAAAACGTTGAGTGGGGATTAGTGCCTTCGAGGTAAGCGGAATAGGTTCAGGGAGTTCTACTGGTAACGTGTGTTGCTTTCTGTGAGTAATATGAGAATAGATGGAACTGCGGCATTTCTAAGAAGCGGAACACTGGTTCCAGGACCTATAGTAAATAATTATTGGGTGTAAAATGATTGCTGCAAATAATCGTATATTGTGTAGGTTTAAAATCTTGTCTGTTTACAGCTTCTATCCATTTGTTTAAACGTTCTTCGTTTGACAAGGGAAATCTTTGTTAACAAGTAACATCAAGAGGTTTTAATTAGTATCAACAGCAGTATAATAGTAGCATTCCGTATTTAAAAAAAACTATGCTATCTTTGTATAAAAATTGCATGATTAACCTAATTTTTGACACTTATTATAAAACTGTAAACCGCCTCCCTGTTGCCGGCGATTTTTACAATCCACCGCACAACACGCTTGCGGCATGCCTAGAAAATTAGGTTTTACAACCTTTGAAAATTAGATTTAAATATTTGTATTAACGTTGAAATGTCAAAACTGACTTTGCCCCAATACAAAATGGCCGACTAGCTACATTTTTTGCGTAGTAGTCGTGCATCTAGTAAAACTATTAGAAATCTGTGAACTCGAGTGACAACACCATACCCCTTCCAGTCATCTTGACACAGGCATTGTGACTTAAACAACAAAACTTTTCATCAAATAACAAATAAAATTAACAACAAAAAACATTCAACGCTTACAGCGTATTATATTTTTTATCTATGCCTACAACACACAACGTCAGGTAGGCTATATTTGCCCTGCAGCAGCCATATTGAATTTAATTTGACCACTACTTGACCACATACACAACATTTTAAAAGAAACTACATTTTATGAAAAAATGTCGTTTGGTAGGTACTATATTTAATTAAGTATCCCGAACACCCATTTGACGAAGAAATGATCGTCAAAATAAATCAAATTGTGGAAGTGGCATATTGTCCAATAAAAAATATTGACTAACCATAAGAAAAAAACAGTCCGTTTTTCAGAAGGTTAAGTGTAAAACAATGTTATCAGGGGCGTGCTGGCCTATTGGATACCGGGCAATTGCCCGGTGGACAGCCATTATTTTTTACAAAAAGTGCCCAGCGATTATGGCAAAAAAATCTATTTGGTAGGTTGTTCAAATAGTACCTTAACATAGTGTCCCTAATTGTTTTGAAATCATTAAGATTTATATCACTAAGAGCCTTTGCATCAACACCACTTAAGAGATGTAACATAATAAACATGTAAGAACTTAAGAATGAAATTCGACATCAACATTCTGGAGTAAAACAAAAGAAGTAAATTATTTTTAAATAAATGGGTAAAGTTTCAGAGAATAAATAGAATAGATTGAAGTTAAAAACAGTGATCTAATGAAGACTGGTGTTTGCACTCTATTCAATTGTTTTCATCTCCAAACATTGACAATCTCACGGCTCCTTGTAAATTTTATCAACAGCAGGCGCAACTGTAAACGTCAATTTTATTTTAAAATAAATTTGAAAAGTAAGACGTTTTTTTATTTATTTATTACCGCGGTAATGTTCTAGGCAAAAAATGCCAAAATACTGTTGTTTGTGCGGCCTATCAAAAGCCGATAACAGAGATTTATCATTATTTGCTGTTCCCAAGGCTAATTTACTTATTTTGTTTACCTATAATTGCTAATTTGATAGAATTACATACTAAAACAGAATGTGAGAATTGCAGTACAAATTAAAAAAAACATTCCCAAAAATGGTTTTACTTGTAGTAAGCATTTTAATGACACCATTCAAGTTAAACTTAAATGACGGATACTCCTTAGTAAAAGAAATTTGTAAGGCAGTCTTATATGATAAAACTAATTAATAAATAAATTTCAGAATGTTCACTGAAGATAAAACTAATGCGTATGTACGATAATGAGAACATATCAGTAAATAAATGGTTTGCATTACAATTATGCTTCGTACAAAGTTAAGTTTATGCAGTGACTAGAAGAACGCTTACATTTCGTAGTAGTAAGTAACGAGTTCTATTATTCTACTGACTGCAGTTTGTTTTTGCACTATAAAACCAGCTTATTGTGGCGTTTTGTTTGTCCAATATTGTTGGTTGTTGGTATTATTTGGATTTTAGTATCATTATACCTTTTTTCCAACTAAAACCCACCACAAAAATAACTACAATAAACTCTAAACATTACGTAAAAATGCAGAATAATCGTTCATTTGCTTGCATATTTCATTAATAAAAGTAAAAACAAAAGGAACTTATTAACCTAACCGTGGTAAATAAGTGTTGTATACAGGATAAGTGTCAAAAATGGTCCAGTAGTGATATAAATAATTATCAAACCGCGCCAAATTTGAAATATACCTTAAATGTGAAGTTTTAAGAGCGCCATCTATGCGCAAATCTTATAAAGAGTCCCGAGATTGTCAAACTTTTAGGATGATTTTTTTATATAGGCAAATGGTAGGAGTTGCAACACCATACTCTTCCTTAAATCACTTTAAAATCAGTGACCTTTTAGCTTTCCTAGGTATTGGTTTGGGTTTAGTCTGTTTTAAGATGAATGAATTAGATACCTACCTTTTTTATGAATTAAAGTATTACTAAGTACCTATCAAGTTTTTAACTGAAATAAAATCGGCAACTTAAGCCAGTAAAAAATACACAAAACAGCACCAAAAAGGGACACTACAGATTTAAAGTTAAAATATGCCCCCATCAAAAATATATCATAAACAAACAATACGAATCAGCAAGACTGATGACAGGGAATGAAGAACAAGGCAAAACTCAGTCCTCGCGCTTTTGTACCCTCAAGCAATAAAATCTTTTGGGTAAATGCCTTCAGTTTGACCAAACCATTTTAAAAATCCCAGAGCTTTCAAGCGATTATGTAGGCATCTGTATTCTATCGATGTACAGCGTGGCCTAAATTCGTTGATTTTGCAGGCTGTTTCGGTTATTACGGCAGTTAATAAAAAGCTGATGGACCTGTTATGGCCTAATTTTTTCAGTATATTGCAATAGCAAAACCGGACTTTAGCTATCTTCTTTTGTTTCAAGTTAGGCACCAAAAATGAATTTCTTCAAAATATAGAGGGTCTTATGTTTCAGTTATTTCAAAAGATAGAAGGAAACTGTAAAGACACTTTTAGAGGTATATTTACAAAGAATTTAAATGAGTTAACAGATGTTAAAATCATTCATTTGTTTTTGAATTATAACACAAACTCATGTTTATTCAAATGGAAACCATAGTTGGCTGTGACTTTATTAAAAAGGCATTTGTTTTACGGTTCAGAAAATATATACTTTTGTATACTTATTTCCAATAGTAATCGATTTACAGCAACTTTTCTTAATTTTTATATTTTACCCATAAATAGGCTATGAATTTAAAACGTTTTTTAAAATCAATAGAAACCACTGAAGTCAGTAAATACATTTTAAACAAGTCAAAGATATATCAAAAGTGGAGGAGAACAATGTGAGCATCCTTAAAGTTAATACCAATGTGTTTGCTATAAAACTTCTGTATTACTTTGTTAAATGTTTTTAAACTGTAGTTTAGGTTTTGTTGCTTTGTGTCGTTTATTTAAAAGTAGATAATATTTCTTAATCTGTTTATAATCCTGTTACTGACTTCAGTTGTTTCTATCAATTCTGAAAAATGTTTTAAATCGATAGCCTACTTATTATTTAAATTCAAATTCAAATTTAACTACAATAATACAATAAGGTATAATACATTACTTCTGCACTTAAGCGAAGGGGAAAACACTTAGGAAAACATAAAAATGTAGGCTATGGATTTTAAACATTTTTCAGAATCAGTGGAAACTACCGAAGTCAGTCAATACATTTTAACAATTTCAAGAAATATTATCTAGTTTTATAAGTAAACAAAAGCAAAACCACAGATGCAAAATATTTAACGAGGTTCAAATTGTTCTCCACTTTTTAATAAATTGTAAAATTGTTTAAAATGTATTTACTGAAACTTCAGTTGTTTCTACCGATTCTGAAAAACGTTTTCAATCCGTAGCCTACTTAGTAAAATATAAAAATTAAGAAAAGTTACTGTAAATCAATTACTATTGGAAGTAAGTATAACCATTGACTATGTATAACAAAGTACCGGGTGATCATAAAAAAAATGATTCAGAGCAGGCCATGACCGAAGTGTTAAAGTTGGCAATACTTAATATAAGCCAATTGTCAAATGTTGACAGCTGTAAAAATTTTTGTTTAGATACATTAAGTGACCTACTAAATGTTCGTGTAGTGCAAAGACTTAAAAGGTTGAAACCCTTGGACTTACCAAATAGATTTACCTAATATCTCAAATGATTGAAAAATGTTAAATCAAGCCATTTAGTTTTAGCTTAGTTTTAGCTAGTTATAGTTATATTGAATACACATATAGTAGTCAAAAGCCAAACTATTTTAGGGTATTTAAGGGTAATTGCTAATTAGGCAATAACCCACAAGTCATTAGCAACATCATAAAATTTAAAATTTACTGAATGCTTGTATTGTTTGGCAGATTGTAAATAAAGAGAAACAAAAAAAAAAGATACATTAAGTTAAATGTATCTAACCAAACATTTTTACAGCTGTCAACATTTGACAATTGGCTTATATTAAGTATTGCCAACTCCGCCTGAGGTTAGTTGCTGGGTGGATTGAGTGGCCCAAATGATCTAGAACATGATTTGTACAATCAACAAAAATCAGTATATAAAGTAATAAAACACTTAAACAAAGAAGAAAAAGACACAGTGAATATAAATAACATTACCCAAAATGAATGGCTAGAATGCTATAAAGAACTATGGACAGATAATAACGAAAACAAAGTTGGAAAAACAAAAAAAGAAGAATCGTACAGGGCATGTGTAGATCTCCTTACAAAAGAAAAGCTAGACGAAGCACTAAATAACAGCAAAAACAGAAAGGCCACCGGAACAGATGGGATAAGTGTAGAATTATACAAGTATGGAGGCCTACTCCTAAAATACCGACTACTACACCTATTTAATATGTGTTGGCAACAAGCAAGAACACCAACAAGCTGGAATATTAGTATAGTACAACCAATACATAAAAAAGGTGATAGAGACAACACTAATAATTATAGAGGCATAAGCCTACTCAATGCTGAATATAAGATATTCTCCAAAATAATAACTAAACGAGTACAGACAATAATCGAAACGATACTGATTGAAGAACAAAACGGATTCAGAAAGGGGAGATCCACAATAGATAATACATTCATATTACAGCAATTAATAGAAAAAAGAAGAGAAAAAAATCAAGAAACGCATTTTGCTTTTGTCGATCTAGAAAAGGCGTTCGACTATGTAAATAGAAACAAATTATGGAGTATACTCAAAAACAAAGGATTACCTATACACTTAATAAAAATGATAGAAAGTTGTTACTATAACACAAGTTTTAAAATAAGTGGAGGGGAAAAATACGAAATTACAAATAGAGGTTTAAGACAAGGGTGTCCACTCTCACCCGCACTTTTTAACATATATATTGACCAAGCAACAAGGGAATGGAAAGAAGTAGCTCCAAAAGGAATAAACAAATATAAATATAAATATATAAAATATAAATATAAATACTGCCTTAATATACTACTCTTTGCAGATGACATGGTATTAATAGCCCCGACCGAACATGACCTACAAAGAATGGTATTTCTGTTAGATAAAATAGTAACAAAATACAAAGGAAGAATATCCACAACAAAAACAAAAGTAATGGCGCACTGGGGTAAAGAAGCAATAAGAACTAAAATTTAGTTACGAGACAAACCCTTAGAACAAGTCGCACATTTCAACTACCTCGGAAACGACATCACTTATGAACATGAAAACGATTACAGGAACAAGGTCAACAAATACCAGTCAGTATGTGGGACAATAGCAAAAACGTTCAAAAACAAAGCAAGATTAGATACACAAATACGTTTGTATAACTCATTAGCAGTTCCAGTTGCACTATATGGTAGCGAAACATGGGTAAAAACACAAAAAAAAGATCAAGCGTTAAGAACAGCCGAAATGAAATTTTTGAGAAGGATAAAAGGAATTAGCAGAGAAGATAGAATAAGAAACGAAGTAATAAGAAACGAATTAAATGTAGAACCATTAGAAGAAAAAGCAGAGATACAAACAAAAATGAGCGAAACACTTCGCCTGGACTTTCCTATACTTATAAATTAACATTGTTTTATATTTTCCAACACTTTTAATGTACACCTGTCTAGACCCGGCTAGTAAAAGTAAACAGCGTTTATAAAAACTTCAAGCCTGAAGAGCGTAACTTAAACGTACCATTACCACGCTGGCTCCGCAACTGAGTACATGTAAAACAACCGAACTGAAATGAACCGGCGGCACGAGTAAGGAAGCGTGTTGATGTTTGAAAATGTATTAATAACTCGAGAAGTATTATTTTTAGCAAGAAATTTCTCTTATTAATTTGTATTTAGGATTTCAAAACCTATCTGATTTTAAAGCCAAAATGCCAAGTTTCCATTGAAAAAAAAGTTATGTTTTACGGTGGCCGCCATATTAAAATTGGAAAATCAAGTTTTTTTCTTAAATACAATCGAGAAGAATTTGCCCTACAACTTTGCTCTTGGGTTTGCGAGTCTATCTATTGAAATAAAAAAGTTAGCCTACACTGAACATTAAACGACTAGTACAAGAATACAACTGCTGTAGAAAGTATGTGAAATTCTTCTAAGGACAAAAAGATTATTAAGGGGCAAAAAATTCGATTTTTTGATTTTTTGTAAAAAGATTCTCCTAGAGCAAACAAAAGAAGAAATCAATTTTTTAAGTTTGTTGCGAAAATTTTGGGGGGGAGGGGGAACAGTAGCCCCCCTAAATATTAAATTATCAAAAAAGTATTATGATATTCGGATTTTGCTATTAATGGTGAGGTCTTTCACATTAACAGAAATATTTTATTGCCCCCCGTTAAATTAATAAAAGGGAACCAATTTTCAATTTTCAAAAATTCATAGAGGGCGTCACAGTGAAATTATAACAATGAGTAAAAAACAAAATTGTAGCAGATGCCTATCTCTATCAGCTTAAAAAGTTTAAACAAAAACGTGTGGGCAGTTTTTGAGATTTTTTTTTTTGAAAATTTCAAAAATTTTGGAGTGGTGCCATTGAGATCGTTTTTCGATTTTCAAAATTAATGATATTTCATGGTATAGTACCCTTAAGGGGCTACCAAACAAGTTGTAGTTGATCCCAATCAAACAACTGGTTTTTGAGTAAATGGGCGTTAAAGTCGAAATTTTCAAAAATTCGTAGCGGCCGCCATGTTGAAGCTAGAGAGTTCGGTAAAAAATCGTTTGATTTGTCCTAAGGCCTTCTTTAATCTCCACTATTAAAATTTCCAAAATTCAGTTTCTGAAAAAAATGCTACCAAAAAAACATGTCTAACTTCCGCTTCCGGTTTCGGTTTTTTTTTAAAAGCTTATTTTGTCGGTGAATTTTTGATATACCCCCTCATTCCAAAGCACATCGAAATCGGTCCAGCCGTTCCGGAGATATGGAGCGTAACGGACCCACCCACCCACCCACCCACAGACAGACATTTTTTAAAAACCACTTTTTTAGGATCCTGGAAGCCCAAAACATGTATTTCCGTCAAAATCTCGATTTTGAAAATTTGCATGAAATCAATACTTCCCTATACTGAAAGTATAGGAAAGTAAAAATGAGCGAAACACTTCGCCTGGACTTTCCTATACTTATAAATTAACATTGTTTAATATTTTCCAACACTTTTGATATACACCTGTCTAGAAACGCAAAAGCAGTGTTTTAAAAAAAACTATAAAATAAAAAAAAAAATTTGGCCCCAAGCGAGGCTCGACCCCACAACTTCTTATGCAGTAAAACAGCAGTACAGTCGAACACACCCGTATATCCAACCATGCTATTGCCAACTTGCCAGTCAGCGTTAAATAAGTGCGTATTGAATGCGTGCGCAATAGAAATGCATAGAACGTTCAGAACTCTAATAACTTCCGTACAAGAATACAACTGCTGTAGAAAGTATGTGAAATTCTTCTAAGGACGAAAAGATTATTAAGGGGCAAAAAATTCGATTTTTTGATTTTTTGTAAAAAGATTCTCCTAGAGCAAACAAAACAAAAAACCAAATTTTTAATTTTTTATCGAAAAAAATTGGGGGGAGGGGGAACAGTAGCCCCCCTAAATATGAAATTATCGAAAAACTATTATGATATTCGGATTTTGCTGTCAATGATGAGCTATATTGCTTTAACAGAAATATTTTATTGCCCCCCGTTAAATAAATAAAAGGGTACCAATTTTCAATTTTCAAAAATTCATAGAGGGCGTCACAGTGAAATTATAGCAATGATCAAAAAACAAAATTGTAGCAGATGCCTATCTCTATCAGCTTAAAAAGTTTAAACAAAAACGTGTGGGCAGTTTTTGAGAAATTTTTTTTTGAAAAATTCCAAAATTTTGGAGTGATGTCATTGCCATCGTTTTTATATTTTCAAAATTAATGATATTTCATGGTATAGTACCCTTGAAGGGCTACCAAACAAGATGTGGTTGATTCCAATCAGATAACTGGTTTTTGAGTAAATGGGCGTTAAAGTGGAAATCTTCAAAAATTCGTAGCGGCCGCCATGTTAAAGCTAGAGAGTTCGGTAAAAAATCGTTTGATTTGTCCTAAGGCCTTCTTTAATCTACACTATTAAAATTTCCAAAATTCCGTTTCTGAAAAAAATGCTACCAAAAAAACGTGTCTAACTTCCGCTTCCGGTTTCGGATTCTTTTTAAAAGCTTATTTTGTCGATGAATTTTTGATATACCTCCTCATTCCAAAGCACATCAAAATCGGTCAAGCCATTCCGGAGATATGAGCGTTACCCACAGACACACAGACACACACACACACCCACCCACCCACAGACAGACATTTTTTAAAAACCACTTTTTTAGGATCCTGGAAGCCCAAAATATGTATTTCCGCCAAAATCTCGATTTTGAAAATTTGCATGAAATCAATACTTCCCTATACTGAAGGTATAGGAAAGTAAAAATGAGCGAAACACTTCGCCTGGACTTTCCTATACTTCTAAATTAACATTGTTTTATATTTTCCAACACTTTCGATATGCACCTGTCTAGGACACGACTAGTTAAAGTAAATAGTTCTTATAAGGTGTAACATCTTGAAGGGGTTGAAGAAAGACCGACCGCTGCGCTCTGCAAGCATAAGGTTGGGTAAAATATTCGGACTGAATCAAGCGAAGGGCGAGCGGAAATTGATATTTGAAAATATATTAATAACTCGAGAAGTATTATTTTTAGCAAGAAATTACTCTTATTAATTTGCATTTAGAATTTCAAAACCTTTCCGATTTTAAAGCCAAAATGCCACGTTTCCATTAAAAAAAAAGTTATTTGTTACCGTGGCCGCCATATTAAAATTGGAAACTCAAGTTTTTTTCTTAAATACAATCGAGAAGAATTTGCCCTACAACTTTGCTCTTGGGTTTGCGAGTCTATCTATTAAAATAAAAAAGTTAGCCTACACTGAACATTAAACGACTAGTACAAGAATACAACTGCTGTAGAAAGTATGTGAAATTCTTCCAAGTACAAAAAGATTATTAAGGGGCAAAAAATTCGATTTTTTGATTTTCTGTAAAAAGATTCTCCTAGAGCAAACAAAACAAAAAACCAAATTTTTAATATTTTATCGAAAAAATTTGGGGGGAGGGGGAACAGTAGCTCCCTAAATATGAAATTATCGAAAAAATATTATGATATTCGGATTTTGCTATCAATGATGAGCTATATTGCTATAACAGAAATATTTTATTAGCCCCCGTTAAATAAATAAAAGGGTACCAATTTTCAATTTTCAAAAATTCACAGAGGGCGTCACAGTGAAATTATAGCAATGAGCAAAAAACAAAATTGTAGCAAATGCCTATCTTTATCAGCTTAAAAAGTTTAAACAAAAACGTGTGGGCAGTTTTTGAGAAAAATTTTTTTGAAAAATTCCATAATTTTGGAGTTATGTCTTTACGATCGTTTGTATATTTTCAAAATTAATTATATTTCTTGGTATAGTACCCTTGAAGGGCTACCAAACAAGATGTAGTTGATTCCAATCAGATAACTGGGTTTTGAGTAAATGGGCGTTAAAGTCGAAATGTTCAAAAATTCGTAGCGGCCGCCATTTTAAAGCTAGAGAGTTCGGTAAAAAATCGTTTGGTTTGTCCTAAGGCCTTCTTTAATCTCCACTATTCAAATTTCCAAAATTCAGTTTCTGAAAAAAATACTACCAAAAAAACATGTCTAACTTCCGCTTCCGGTTTCGGATTCTTTTTAAAAGCTTATTTTGTCGATGAATTTTTGATATAGCTCTGCATTCCAATTTTCATCAAAATCGAATTACGGGTTCGAGAGATATCAGCGAAATGACGTATCGTGCACGAACGCATTCGTAAAAATGAGCGAAACACTTCGCCTGGACTTTCCTATACTTATAAATTAACATTGTTTTATATTTTCCAACACTTTTAATGTACACCTGTCTAGACCCGGCTAGTAAAAGTAAACAGCGTTTATAAAAACTGCAAGCGTGAAGAGCGTAACTTAAACGTACCATTACCACGCTGGCTCCGCAACTGAGTACATGTAAAACAACCGAACTGAAATGAACCGGCGGCACGAGTAAGGAAGCGTGTTGATGTTTGAAAATGTATTAATAACTCGAGAAGTATTATTTTTAGCAAGAAAATACTCTTATTAATTTGTATTTAGAATTTCAAAACCTTTCTGATTTTAAAGCCAAAATGCCACGTTTCCATTTAAAAAAAAGTTATTTTTGACAGTGGCCGCCATATTAAAATTGGAAACTCAAGTTTTTTTCTTAAATACAATCGAGAAGAATTTGCCCTACAACTTTGCTGTTGGGTTTGCGAGTCTATCTATTAAAATAAAAAAGTTAGCCTACACTGAACATTAAACGACTAGTACAAGAATACAACTGCTGTAGAAAGTATGTGAAATTCTTCTAAGGACAAAAAGATTATTAAGGGGCAAAAAATTCGATTTTTTGATTTTTTGTAAAAAGATTTTCCTAGAGCAAACAAAACAAAAAACCAAATTTTTAATTTTCTATCGAAAAAATTTGGGGGGAGAAGGAACAGTAGCCCCCCTAAATATTAAATTATCAAAAAAATATTATGATATTCGGATTTTGCTATTAATGGTGAGCTATGTTGCTTTAACAGAAATATTTTATTGCCCCCCGTTAAATAAATAAAAGGGTACCAATTTTCAATTTTCAAAAATTCAGAGAGGGCGTCACAGTGAAATTATAGCAATGAGCAAAAAACATAATTGTAGCAAATGCCTATCTTTATCAGCTTAAAAAGTTTAAACAAAAACGTGTGGGCAGTTTTTGAGTTATTTTTTTTTGAAAATTTCAAAAATTTTGGAGTGGTGCCATTGAGATCGTGTTTCGATTTTCAAAATTAATGATATTTCATGGTATAGTACCCTTGAAGGGCTACCAAACAAGATGTAGTTGATTCCAATTAGATAACTGGTTTTTGAGTAAATGGGCGTTAAAGTCGAAATTTTCAAAAATTCGTAGCGGCCGCCATGTTGAAGCTAGAGAGTTCGGTAAAAAATCCGTTGATTTGTCCTAAGGCCTTCTTTAATCTCCACTATTAAAATTTCCAAAATTCCGTTTCTGAAAAAAATGCTACCAAAAAAATATGTCTAACTTCCGCTTCCGGTTTCGGATTCTTTTTAAAAGCTTATTTTATCGATGAATTTTTGATATAGCTCTGCATTCCAATTTTCATCAAAATCAAAGTACGGGTTCGCGAGATATCAGCGAAATGACGTACCGTACACGAACGCATTCGTAAAAATGAGCGAAACACTTCGCCTGGACTTTCCTATACTTATAAATTAACATTGTTTAATATTTTCCAACACTTTTGATATACACCTGTCTAGAAACGCAAAAGCAGTGTTTTAAAAAAAAACTATAAAATAAAAAAAAATTTTTGGCCCCAACCGAGGCTCGCCCCACAACTACTTATGCAGTAAAACGGCAGTACACCCGAACACACCCGCATATCCATCCATGCTATTCTGAACCTGCTCATTATCGTTAAATAAGTGCGTATTGAATTCGAGCGCAATAGAAATGCATAGAACGTTCAGAACTCTAGCCACTTCCGTACAAGAATACAACTGCTGTAGAAAGTATGTGAAATTCTTCTAAGGACAAAAAGATTATTTAGGGGCAAAAAATTCGATTTTTTTATTTTTTGTAAAAAGATTCTCCTAGAGCAAACAAAAGAAAAAATCAATTTTTTAATTTTGTAGCGAAAATTTTGGGGGGGAGGGGGAACAGTAGCCCCCCTAAATATGAAATTATCGAAAAAATATTATGATATTCGGATTTTGCTGTCAATGATGAGCTATATTGCTTCAACAGAAATATTTTATTGCCCCCCGTTAAATAAATAAAAGGGTACCAATTTTCAATTTTCAAAAATTCATAGAGGGCGTCACAGTGAAATTATAGAAATGATCAAAAAATAAAATTGTAGCAGATGCCTATCTCTATCACCTTAAAAAGTTTAAACAAAAACGTGTGGGCAGTTTTTGAGAAATTTTTTTTTGAAAAATTCCAAAATTTTGGAGTGATGTCATTGCGATCGTTTTTATATTTTCAAAATTAATGATATTTCATGGTATAGTACCCTTGAAGGGCTACCAAACAAGATGTAGTTGATTCCAATCAGATAACTGGTTTTTGAATAAATGGGCGTTAAAGTCGAAATTTTCAAAAATTCGTAGCGGCCGCCATGTTGAAGCTAGAGAGTTCGGTAAAAAATCGTTTGATTTGTCCTAAGGCCTTCTTTAATCTCCACTATTAAAATTTCCAAAATTCAGTTTCTGAAAAAAATGCTACCAAAAAAACATGTCTAACTTCCGCTTCCGGTATCGGTTTTTTTTTAAAAGCTTATTTTGTCGGTGAATTTTTGATATACCCCCTCATTCCAAAGCACATCAAAATCGGTCCAGCCGTTCCGGAGATATGGAGCGTAACACACCCACCCACCCACCCACCCACCCACCCACCCACCCACCCACCCACCCACAGACAGACATTTTTTAAAAATTACTTTTTTGGGGTCCATGGACCCCCCCTCGACTATTTCCGTTAAAATCTCAACTTTGAAATTTTTCATGAAATCAATACTTCCCTATACTGAAAGTATAGGAAAGTAAAAATGAGCGAAACACTTCGCCTGGACTTTCCTATACTTATAAATTAACATTGTTTTATATTTTCCAACACTTTTGATATACACCTGTCTAGAAACGCAAAAGCAGTGTTTTAAAAAAAACTATAAAATTATAAAAAAATTTTGGCCCCAACCGAGGCTCGCCCCACAACTACTTATGCAGTAAAAAGGCAGTACATTCGAACACACCCGCATATCCATCCATGCTATTCCAAACCTGCGCGTTATCGTTAAATAAGTGCCTATTGAATGCGTGCGCAATAGAACGTTCAGAACTCTTCACTTCCGTACAAGAATACAACTGCTGTAGAAAGTATGTGAAATTCTTCTAAGGACAAAAAGATTATTAAGGGGCAAAAAATTCGATTTTTTGATTTTTTGTAAAAAGATTCTCCTAGAGCAAACAAAAGAAGAAATCAATTTTTTAATTTTGTAGCGAAAATTTTGGGGGGAGGGGGAACAGTAGCCCCCCTAAATATTAAATTATCGAAAAAATATTATGATATTCGGATTTTGCTATCAATGATGAGCTATTTTGCTTTAACAGAAATATTTTATTGCCCCCCGTTAAATAAATAAAAGGGTACCAATTTTCAATTTTCAAAAAATCACAGAGGGCGTCACAGTGAAATTATAGCAATGCGCAAAAAAATAAATTGTAGAAGATTCTCAGCTCTATCAGCTCAAAAAGTTTAAACAAAAACGTGTGGGCAGTTTTTGAGAAATTTTTTTTTGAAAAATTCCAAAATTTTGGAGTGATGTCATTGCGATCGTTTTTATATTTTCAAAATTAATGATATTTCATGGTATAGTACCCTTGAAGGGCTACCAAACAAGAGGTAGTTGATTCCAATCAGATAACTGGTTTTTGAGTAAATGGGCGTTAAAGTCGAAATTTTCAAAAGTTCGTAGCGGCCGCCATGTTGAAGCTAGAGAGTTCGGTAAAAAATCGTTTGATTTGTCCTAAGGCCTTCTTTAATCTCCACTATTAAAATTTCCAAAATTCCGTTTCTGAAAAAAATGCTACCAAAAAAACATGTCTAACTTCCGCTTCCGGTTTCGGTTTTTTTTAAAAAGCTTATTTTGTCGGTGAATTTTTGATATACCCCCTCATTCCAAAGCACATCAAAATCGGTCCAGCCGTTCCGGAGATATGGAGCGTAACACACCCACCCACCCACCCACCCACCCACCCACCCACCCACCCACAGACAGACATTTTTTAAAAATTACTTTTTTGGGGTCCATGGACCCCCCCTCGACTATTTCCGTTAAAATCTCAACTTTGAAATTTTTCATGAAATCAATACTTCCCTATACTGAAAGTATAGGAAAGTAAAAATGGATAAATCATCTTGACAGAATGGATGAAAAGAGGATCCCAAAAACCATAAGAGGATACAATTCTAAAGGCCGACGAAGCATCGGCAGACCAAGAAAGCGTTGGTGAGACGGAACAGGTCAAGGACCTAAACCGTAAATGGATACGACGACGATTAAGTATTGCCAACTTTAACACTTCGGTCATGGCCTGCTCTGAATCATGTTTTTTACGATCACCCGGTATATATTTTATGAAGCGCAAGACAAATTCCTTATTCCTTATTTAATGAAGTCACAGCCAACTATGGTTCCATTAAAAAAAAACAAAGTTTGTTATAACTCAAAAACAAATGAACGATTTTAACAGCACTTCTGTGTGCAACTATGATAGCCGGTTCATTGCTTTTTCGCATGGATTGTAGCTTTGCTACATTTCTTCCCCCACCATGCTTTACATACATGTCTCTAGGGACATTTATCCCCATTTAGGTATAAGACGTAACAATATACCTTTCAAACAAAAATATTAATTAGAAATTTCCAGTATTCTGCAGTTTTATACAAGTAAACAGTTTATTAACATTATTATCATTTATAATACTAAGTGAACTATAACATAATTTAGCAAATAATTGCAGTAGTAGGAGATATGGTAAGCAAAAAAATATTTTCAATTATTTAGCAAGACATCTTTACTGATATTTGTTACTTGAAAACTGATGTCCTATTCAAATATTATATAGAGTTGTAAAATTCAAATTATAATGCAATTTAGATATGTAAATACATAAAAACTATATGTTCAAAGTTGAATAGACAGACGATAAGTGCAAATGATATGATTAATCTTTTAATTACGTTAATTAAAAAATTAAATTATAAACAATTAATAAGCAATATTGTTCGATTTAATAAAAATTTATATTTCAGTTTAAAGAGCCTAACAGGGCTTTACACAATATGCAAATTCAAACTGCTTAAACAATATATTTAGCACTCTCATTTGCCTTAATCCCAAATTCCATCACAAGCCTTTAGTTTGAACTTAATCTCGAAAATAGGCAACAAAATTAACTAGATGCTAAAAGTTAACTTGGGATACACAAAACCTAGTAGCTAACTTGAATCATATTAGCACAGTATAAATAATATTACAATAGTTACATCTACAATTATACACCTAATAATACAGTTTTTCAAAAAATGTTTAAGAATCCAACAAAAAGCAGCTGGGTACCTAGATAAACATTTAAACATAAACGTTAAGTAAATTTGATTTAAACAAAAAAACGTCGATTTTGATACAGAAGAGGAAGTTTAAAACCAGTATTGATTAAACTTTAGGTTTCACCCCATCAGCCCAGCCACCTCTACTTTGAAATTTCAAATAGCACTCCTAACCTGTGATGCATCATTTTAAAGGTGGAAAAAATTCTCATCTACCCACGTTAAAAAAATTGGATTCAGTCAATCCGTTTACCAGATAGAGTTAAAAATATTTTATTTCCAAAAATACTCCATAGCACCGCCTATCTTGTGATGCATCATTTTTAAGGTGAGAAAAATCCTCATCCACCCACCTTAAAAAATTTGGATTCAGTCGATCCGTTTTAAGTTAGGGTAAAAATTTTTAAGATAAAGCCACAAATAATTTGTTTTCAGCAATATTACAATTTTTGAAAAGTCACTCATAACCGGATAGACTGAATCCAAATTTTTTAAGGTGGGTAGATGAAAATTATTCCCACCTTAAAAATGATGTATTACAAGGTAGGGTATTTTTGGAAATAAAATATTTTTAACTCTATCTGGTAAATGGATCGACTGAATCCAATTTTTTTAACTTGAGTAGATGAGGATTTTTTTCCACCTTTAAAATGATGTATCACAAGGTAGGGTGTGCACCTGCATCATAATCTGAAAATTATAACAAAAAAAGGAAATTGAAATCCCTTTTTCGAAGTAATCGTTGATATAGAAATGGTTAGCAATTGTTGTTGTTTCGTTGCTATGTATATTTTTTATATATTTGTTGATTTGTGAAGTTTGTTTCGACTTTGTGTTCGTGAATTACAAAATGAACGAAAACATGGATATTTCATCCGAGATTAGAATGTTAGCCGAACAAGCTGAACAGCGATTAATCCCCAAGAAATCTAAACAAGCGTATTGCAAGGAATACGAAAAATTATCCAACTGGATGGCCAGCAAAAACTACAAGGTGGTTGATGAAACACTAATGTTTGCCTATATGAACAAAATGGTAGGTAACAATTAATTATTAAAAAGAGCAATTAGTTTACGTAAAATTGTGTTTCATGACAGTCAACTATCTACAAGTCGTCCACTGTGGTGCATCCATTCTAAATTGCAAACGATGCTGCGAATCAAGCACGGAATGAACGTTGCTTCTTTTCATAAACTACATGCGTTTATGAAGGGCACAAACAAAGGGTATGACCCTACAAAGTCTTTGGTGTTTACAGAAGAGCAACTGCGCAAATTTTTCATTGAAGCCCTTGACGATACCATTTTATTTTTGAAGGTTTGTACTGAGTTGGCAGTTGTCACAAAATGTTGACAATAATATTTCGAGTTTCAGGTTGTCGCTATTTGTGGAATATTTGGGGCTTGCCGGAGGCATGAAATGTGCAACCTCCGCATGTCGGATATTAAAAAAGAGGGGTCTGTTTTATTAATTAATATTTGACCATGTAAGGCCGAAAAAGGTAGAAAATTTGCCGTAACTGATGACTGTGAAATACCATATGTTCAGATTTTTAAGAAATACCTTTCATTACGCCCAGATCAGATGCCTACGGATAGAGTATTCTTAAAATACAGCAAAGGCAAATGTATCAGGCAGGTTGTCGTAGTGAATGCTTTTGGCAGGTTTCTTGTGGCGAAATATCTGAACCTTCCAGACGCTGAAAAATTCACCGGCCACGCGTTTCGGCGGACGTCTGCGACAACATGGCAAATAGTGGAATGAGCGTGGATGAGCTTAAGCGGCAGGTTGGATGGAAATCATCGACGGTAGCTGCTGCTTATGTTGAAGAGTCCATTGAGAACAAATTAAATGTTTCGAGAGGCGTTGTTGGGGCTGTTAATGGAAATAATAATACTACATCAACGTCCTCAAAATTGAACGTCCTCGAAAATGCAAAAAATCAGCAGTCTGCTAGTTTACAAATAACTAACAATGAGCTGATTAAAGCTTCTGGTTTACAAATTTCAAACAACACCAATTGTATGTTTCATATTCATTTAAGTAGGCCATATCTTACGAGGCAAAAGCATGCTGAACAAAATCATAGAAGGACAAGTAGAAGGAAAGAACCCGAGAGGACGTCCACGGCTGAAATATATCAAACAAATAATGAATGATACAAACGCAAGAACCTACAAAGAACTGAAAGAAATGACACAAGATCGACGTATGTGGAGAACTGTGACAAACCAGTCGGAAGACTGAAAACAAGAGAGAAAGAGAGAGAGAGAGAGAGAGAGAGAAAGAGAGAGATAAAGATTAGTTCTGATTACCTGTGTATTTACAGGGTTCCCACTAACTATCAAGAATTAGAATCCATGACTTTTCCAGGATATCCATGACCAAAAATCATACTTACCTATGACTTTCGACAAAAAAATCAATAAAATTAGAAACGCAAAAATAATCACGTTTATGCGTTTTTTATCAATTCACAAGACAGTATGTGGCGGTCTCACTTGCACCTAATCATAAGCCATATTACGTTCCTTGGAATTTAACAAGGATAAGAAAAGTACCTCAATGATATTTTTAAAATCTTTAGCAGCAATTGTTTAATAAGCGGCAGTTTTAAAAATTCATTCGGAAAATTTTTAATTTTTTTAAATTATGTTACCAACACTACTGCAGGAAAATCAGGTTTTTTACTGTAAATCAAGAGAAAAGTCAAGACTTTTGCCAAATTTTGCATAAAATCCATGACTTCCAGGTTAAAATTTTAATTCCCTGACTTTTCCAGGTTATCCAGGGTCAGTGGGAACCCTGATTTATCATTGTTCAAAATTTGTAGGTGAATTTGTTGTTACCTACGCAACTTTAAAGCACTAGTGCTTTAAAGGCCCGATTTTGCATGCTTTTTAGTTTCAAAAACAGAGATTATGATTCAGGTATAATAAAAAATGATTTAACAGCTGTCATGTTAAAGGTCATAAAATAGAATTTTTGTTTTGTTTTCATAGCACATCTATTTTAATTTGCAATTTATAAAAAACCAAACAATAAAACCTAGAAATTTTTAAATTTAGTATACAAAACCTTATATTAAACTGAAAAAGAATTTAATTCTACATTTGATGGTGTCAAAAATTACCAGAAGTTCCATTTGAAATACAAAAGTTAATGACATTTGCAGTTTTGCAAAATGACATTAAATTACCAACACCCTATGTAATAATCTGCTGTTTTTAACATACCACTGAATACTTTGTAATGTGTTAATAGTCTCACATCGATGAGTGAAGGTACTTAGTATCTAAAATATTAATTTTGTAATATTAGTACACGAATATCAGAATTTTGGAAAAAAGTCAAACAACTCGAAAACCAGCAATTTTAAGACTGTAGTACCTTAATACTTTTATATCTAGAATTAAATATAGAATCTAAAAATGTAATCATTTCCAGGATGTTCCTATTAAAATAACAAAGTAAAGTACAAGCATAACTAAACACTCGGTATAATCGGTGATAATTGCAGCATGCATGTGGCACTTAATTAGCAACATTATGTAGCACTTAATTGACAACAACTTTTATTAAGAAAAAAGTTTGATTTTCTCAATAAATGACTCCGCCCTGTAGAGCATTTTGGTAATTGTTTTCGGTTTGTTAAACAGTGTCACTTTTTTCAATACTAGCTTTAGCCAAGAAATAGCAGAAAAACGATCCCTTAATTTTTTGTCATATTGGTCGCATAATGGCAAAAGTACTTATAGTAACTATTATCAAGGTCATGTGTTGTCCTTACTATAGGTTTAATAATTATATGTAGAACTACCATGTTCTAAAAATATACATATAATATACAGACTGACTGGGCAAGAGATATAAAAAGCACTTTTTTTAGATCGATGGATGGTATTTTGTAACCTCGTCGCGCTTGGTCCAGTTGAAAAGACCCTGTACATAAAATAAAGTGAAGCAGGTAGTTAACTTTCAAGAAAGTTTAAAACATCAGTAAAATCATAAGAAAAACTATACTCAGTAGTTACAAAAATCTTTTAAAAAGTTTGAAAACAATTTGTTGATAGTTTTATTGCCTTTTCTTATAATCCCACTGATTTTCAAAACATCTCAAACACTTTAAATGTTTTGTTTCTACTCTTTGTTTTTAACGGGACAAACAAAAACAATTTCTTTACCATAAGAACTTGTAGTTATCTTACATTACACTAGAACCTATCACTCTATCACAATGTTATTAAAAAAAACAGAGCACCTTAATTATATTCTAACAGAATCAAAAAACTGTTGTTTCAAAATAACAACACACTTTTTTAGTTATAAAATTTTCAACCTGTGAACAAAAAGATTTAGAATAAAAGTATATTCTTTAATTAAAATTACCCAATTACCTTATCTGAACGAAAGCATTATGAAACAACAATCTTCACTGCAATGCTTACATAACCTGCCAACAAATTTGCAGGTGCTTGTTTAAGTTATAAAATTAGAGAATCTTGTGCAAATTCATTGGTCTTTAACATTTCCAATGTTAATCTCTCATACTGATCAATTAGTTCTGCATTTTCTTGTATTTCAAGGGATATGTCTTGCATCATTTTAGCTGCCTCTCGAAAACTACTTTTTAATTTTCTATTTTGTAATTGATTATAATTTTGAGGAAGTTTAATTCCATTTTCAAGTTTTTCCAACACTGTTTTCATTTCATCATGATACTGAACACTTTCTATGGACAAATTTTCATAAAACTCCTCTAATTTTTGTTCATATGAAGAAACATCTTTATTTAGGATCATAGTCTGTAAATATACCGTTTGAGCAATTTTGTACCAATCTCCGAGGTTTTCTGCCAGTTGAGTGAATGTTGGGGTGCACTCCAATTCCAACAATTCTTTTACTCGGCGACTTGTTTCTGCAATTTTTATTCGTTCCAATATATGGAACTGTTCATCATTATAACTGAGTGACCTTGTAGCACGATCACGCACTAGATGTTGCCATGAATCTCGGAGTCTTTCGATTAGTGTTCTTGCACGAGCTGAGGCACGAGTTTGTGATGGACATTTAATAAGACGACTGGATGATTCCCATTCTAATCTAAGAATATCTTCGACTACATTTTTCTGATGCAACTGCTGAACTTTTGGTTCCGTTTCAAAAATAAAAATATCACTAATATTCTTTAGCTCCTCAGCATAGTTTGTAATAGAAAACTTGTTATTATGCATTGAATTTTGAAGTGTATTTGCCATTGTTTGTGCAGTATAAATTGCACGAGCAATTTCTTTATAACTGGAAGTGAGGTCAATTCGGTGTTGGCACTGCTGATGAAGTTTCTTTAACTCGTTTTTCACAAATTGTATAAAATATTCCACTGATTTATTAATTAGGTAGCTGGAGCACGCTATATTTTCTATTCTACGTTTGCACATATGACCAACACTGCATGCTAATTTAGCTTGTGAAGCATCATTTTCAACTGATACTAAAGTAGGAAACTCGGGAAATTTTGGGAGATCTGAATCTATTCTTAAGACTATGTTATTATTTTCTTTACTATATAAAATGAGTGGGTCATCGTCTTTCGTAGATGGATAACCACCAGCTCTGGTGTTTTCGCCTACAACATTAATAAACAAATCTTGTTTCAAAAGTAAAATTTGGTTGTCACAGGTAATATCTGTTTGTTCCGTTATATAACTCTGTAGCTGCTCATATACTTCATCTGGATGTATGAACACCTTAATACTGGTTGCGCAATTAACATGAAAAACGTTTATCACTTTTCGCATTAGTAAATTGGTAACTTCGTTAAAGAATTTATCGAAACTCCAAATTCGTTGCGGATCTGCTTCTAATAAACCAGCTAGCAAAGGTGTGACAATCTTTTTCAAACCAGCAGTTAACTGACAGTTAACTGGTAGTTCCCTTCCCCATTCAATTGGTCCCCCTTCTTTGGTTTGTATACCAGATATAACACCACTTGCCTTTTT
The DNA here is from genome assembly GCA_958336395.1 of Ctenicera cuprea. Taxonomy (NCBI): domain Eukaryota; kingdom Metazoa; phylum Arthropoda; class Insecta; order Coleoptera; family Elateridae; genus Ctenicera; species Ctenicera cuprea. Next base: position 44,625,387 of record OY284486.1, on the reverse strand, counting down.
AGTAGTTATGTGGAACATGGTTTCTTTGTTTCGCCTTCCACCATAAGGTCGAAATGGTAAATTTCCTGTAGCCACGTGATACAGTGTCACACCGATTGACCACAAATCCACAGTTGCCCCAAATGTTTTCCCAACAGGTTTGCGTAAAACTGCACGTTCATACATATCAGGATGCAAATATTCTTCTGTACCATAAAGTGAAACAAACTGCTGACCTTCTTGTAATTCCCTTGCAGCACCAAAGTCTGTGAGCTTATATACTGTTGTACCATCATCATTAATAAATTTCATAATATTGCCCGGTTTTAAATCACGATGTACCAAGTGGTTATCCCGCAAATGTTTCATACCTGCAGTTAGATGTTCTAATACTAAAAGAAATTCTTTTTCCTCAAGCCCATAGGTATTTTCTGGATCGTCCAAGATGTTAAAAAGGCTTCCGCCTGTGCACAATTCCATAACAATAACTTTACCTCTTCCTTCTTGTTCTTCTTCAATGGCTAAAAGTTTAACAATATTTTCATGTTTAACTTTTTTAAGTACTTCAAATTCTCGCATTTGAACATCCTGAGGACGCATATGACTCAGCTGATTAAATGTTTTTACGGCTACTGGTTCTCCATTAGTTTTGTTTACTCCTTGATATACTGCTCCAGTTGCTCCCTTGCCAAGAACACTCGTTGTGCACCACACATAATTAGCAGAGCCTCTTAAAAACGACATAGTTGATAAGGATAACAATAAACCACACTATAATAGTTTTTTTTTCTCATACGCTTAAGCATTCGAACTATTATTTGCCAAAACGGGTGCTTACAGTTACAAGATAAAAATCCGGATAAGTAAATAAAAGTAATATACAACGAAACAGACCGCGCAGACCGCCAACCCCTATACACAAACTACCACTAGCACTACGTATCACCATCAGCAACAGGAAACAGCTGATCGAGACCACATTGTGACATTGTTGTTATATGTAGGCGTATATTTGTAGCAGTGTAGAAATTTAGTTCGAAAACAAATGTTACTAAAATATTAGAATAGACGATATACCGCACGGTGTGTTCAGTCAACTTAAAAAATACAATCGGTAATTTAGTTCTGACTCGAATCACCAATGGCGCTGATTGCAGAATATATTTTGGTTGTTAAGATACGGTAAGTGAATTACTTGTTGACAGTTTGGTGTGTTGGTATTCTCTGACAGTTCTTTTGAAATTTAAAAATAATTTACACACAATTTAGATTACAGATATTTTACGTTTAAGTCACACTGTTTTATAACCATGGTGTTTAAATTTTGCGTTTTAAATTGTAAATTTACAAATAATGAGAAGAAAATGCATAATTTTCCAAGCAATCCTGATGTAAGTTATTTCTCTACATTATCAGTTTTATGTAGTTCTCACAAACTTTTGTTAAAATAATTATTGTACATTAATAGATTTACAAGAAGTGGATTGAGGCTGTAGGACGAAACATTGTTTTTGAGGAGAAACGGAATTTCAGAGTAGCGATGTAGATTTTAGCGAAAATATGAAATTTCAGGAACATCATAACAAGACCAATCTAAAATTTAATAGTTTTCCTACTTTACATTTACCAGAACATCTTCAGTCATCTGGGACATCTTCAGATAATTTGGATGCTTCCCAAATTTTACCCAAGGTGGAAATATAAAGAAGTCCACCACCAAAAATTCTAAAAATGAATAACTCCCCAATTTTATAAGCAGGAAGTTTTCAGTAAAAACCTTGAGCAAATTTTTCTAAAAATTCCCCAATTCAGAATATTTTCTCTAGAAAATGTCACCCCACATCACTGAATGTAATATTATGTAATCTTAGCTGAACTGATATGGACATGTGTTTGTCAAAAGACCCTGTACAAACACCAGTAACTGTATTGTACAAATTTAACTTATTTCGTAGGTCCTCATTTATAAATGTTTTTATATGGAATTAAAACGCTTTATTTCTGATATATTTGTAGTTTTACTAATACATTTAAATGGTATAATTTTACCTACAATTTAAATTTCCCGCTATAAAATGTTTAGCGCCATTAGCGATCTTAGTCAGTACTATTTCATGTATTGTAGTATGTTTATAGAGTTTCCTATCTATATAAACGTATTATATTTTTTATCTATGATATACCGGGTGATCGTAAAAAAATGATTCAGAGCAGGCCATGACCGAAGTGTTAAAGCTGGCAATACTTAATATAAGCCAATTGTCAAATGTTGACGGCTGTAAAAATTTTTGGTTAGATACATTTAACTTAATGTATCTGACCAAAAATTTTTACAGCTGTCAACATTTGACAATTAGCTTATATTAAGTATTGCCAACTGAATCTTTTTTTTACGATCACCCGCTAATATCAATACTAAGCTTAAAGATAATCCACCCAGATGGTGAACCAATTGATTAGGATATGCAAAAAGCGCGTGCATTGTTTTTCCATGAGTACACGCGAAACATAAGTGTTAAATTTAAAATGACACAATATTTTAAATGTCTTTTAGCTTTCATAGTCAGAGTAATTTAAAAATAAATAGAACGATAAGTATACATATTAAGGAAATTTTTGTTGATTTTATGGATGATATCACTACTGAACCCACAGATTCTTCATTTTCGACTGTTTACTTTTTCTTTTCTTATGGACCGCATTTTAAAATTGTTCATATTTCAATAGATTTTTTTATTATAATTTCAAGGATGTGTCACACTTTCCGTTTTGTTCAGGTTTTGAGCATTTTATTACAAAAAATAAAAATGTGTGCCATAGAAAGACCACGTAATTTAATTTGTTTAAAAAAAATCTTAGGCTAGAACTAATGGAAGCAAAACAAAACACTACTTTTATTTACTTTGACGTTTAGATACTTAAAGCATATGTATAATTTAGATCCTTAATTACATCATTTTTATTGTTCCACCAAAAGAAATCAAGCAATTAAGCTGATTCTGAGTAACCTACTGTAGTAAAAATTGTAATTTATAGTTATAGCTTTAAATCCTTTTTTATGTTCCATTAGTTACATAAATTGTTTATGTTAGTATAAAATTCTGTATCTCATACATTTCACATGTAATATATTTCCTCTTCCTAAATCGTGTATTGTTAAAGTTAAAACTCTAGAAATATCTTAATATAGTAATATATAATCTTAATATTATTGTAATAGTACTACCTACTTAAAACACCTTATTAGGATGTTCACATTCTGCTTTACTAAGAACATCATGAATTTTCCATTGTCAAAAGATATGAAATACCAAGACCTGGGAATGAAGTTGTAGTAGTAACTATGGCACCACAAGTAGACAACTGCGTGGGAGATGTGTGGTCAGTCAATTAACTGAGAGAGGGCAACCAAAATATTAAATTGGATACCTCGGACGATGAAAAGAGGATTGGAACCCTCAAAGATGCTGCTAGAGAGATGACCTGTTACATATTACAGGAAGAACATGACAGAGACTGTTAACACAAAGAAATGTATAGAAGAGAAGGGATACGCACATCCAGAAATGAATGATATAAAATTTAGAAAATATTTAAAAAATTATAAATTTAAACTACGTAACTGCGTATAGCAAGCAATTAAAATGGATTCCATTCTTTAAGCACTTATTTATTTAAGCATTATCTACATAACTACGTAAGTGTACCTAGACATTTATTGTTGTATAGTGTGTCCTGCCAAATACTGTTAAAAAGCTACGCTTAATACAGGAAAGTGTTGACTAATGTGCATTGCTAAATTGGCGACACTTGCGTAAACGCTATCTAGCAGTGTCGATTGTTTCCATGGAGCATTCATTTATCTACTGTACAAGCAAGAACTGAAAAAGGAATTACTTCAATTTTTTTCTAATCGTAAAAGTAATAGTTGCATTAATCTACAGTTTTCACCAAAATATGCTAATTCAATGGGATAAGTATTATAAAAACCATTTTTAATTCCATCCGAAAGTAACTTCCTATAGCTACAATAAGAAAAAAAATAGGACATCCTATATAAATAAAAGGTTAACACAAATTATTAAAGTTTATTAAGCTTTTATACATTCTATTTTAAGAAATAACAAATAACATTTTAAATTATATTAACTGAACACATGGCTTCCAGGCATTTTGGAAAAATATAAAATGGCCTAATGACTCAATTATAAAAAACAGTGACTTGAAATGTTGTAAAATAATGACAAATAAGTTTATAAATAAATGAGACTGACTATTTAACATTACAACATGACATATAACTTGTTTACAAAAAAAAGACTAATAATAAAAATTGGTAAAATGACTTCACTGGAAAGGCCACTAAGACAACATGCAATTCAAAATAATAACTTACAAACATTAAAAGTAAAGAAAAAAGAATCTAAAAAAGCTGTTGTTGTGTACTGCAATTCATAATTTTTTATTCAACGGTGGTTTTTCGTTTTTTATGAATGTGGATAGTCCACACTTCTCTTTCGTAGAACTTTCTCGTTGTATTAATGAATTTACACGTTCTATTTTCATTAATTCGTGGTTGCTATTTTACATTTCAATTAAAAAAAATATTTTTGCAGTTTCATAAAATTGTTTCGTGAAGTACTTTTAACACTCATGACCATTCATATTCTACGCTTATGAACCCTGTTTTATTTTATTTTACTACTACACAAGAATCAATTCCAGCTGACCAAATAAATAGTAACTATCTACACAAGCTAGCAAGGCCAAACATATGGATGTGTTACCATTCTAAGTTTGTAAATATGTCGTTTACAATTTAATACATGCGCCAACTATATATTTAAAGAAATTATGCTAGAAATAATTATTTATTGATTGCCGCATAATTTTAATACTGACTAAGTACTAGACTAGAAATCCGGACTATACCCATACCCTCTTAAACGCGACCCGATAAAACCACATTAGAATATTCTATAGGATCAGCTCGGAATTGCCTGTTTCAAAAACCACATATAAACCTTACACACATATTTCTATAAGGTTGTGTCAGGTGACTTTCAGTAGGGAAGCATTGCCCATAACTAAAGACCAGACTTTTAGTCGCAGAAGAGCAAAAAGTTTAGGTAAAATTCAATATGTAAACAAAAACCAAAGTCATTACGTTATACGTGAAATAAATTGGACAAGAGAATTAATTTTTCGGCTATTCATAATTTTTTATTCAACGTTGGTTTTTCGTTTTTTATGAATGTGGATAGTCCACACTTCTCTTTCGTAGAACTTTCTCGTTGTATTAATGAATTTACACGTTCTATTTTCATTAATTCGTGGTTGCTATTTTACATTTCAATTTAAAAAAATATTTTTGCAGTTTCATAGAATTGTTTCGTGAAGTACTTTTAACACTCATGACCATTCATATTCTACGCTTATGAACCCTGTTTTAATTTATTTTACTACAGTAGGATATAATGGACAGTTCTGGATCCACCCCCCACTCCTGGCCTTGAGTTCAAGGTCAAGGGGGTCGTCAGCGGGTTCCCATAGATATATTTTAATTCCACAACAAGCATTGCGTATCGTCAACACCAGTGGGGACGTGGTAGAAACCGGCAGCAAGCCATTCTGGGGTTAGCTCACCAGGCCAATTGTCGAATGTTTTTAGTCGTTTAACATAAGACTGGTAATTCGCGTTAGGCAACATCTTCACAGACTTGTCACTAAGCAACTGAAGTTTGGATTTGCAAACAAGGTTATATAATCCCAGGTACAAGAGTGGGGGATGGGTGGAGTCAACTCAAGGTTAAATAAGTTCAAGGTTGTAAGGATTTAAACATTTAAAATAAATAATTAAAATTAAGTAGTATAAATATTTATTTCCAATAATAGCTAATATACAGCAGTTCCCCGTTCCTAAATCGAGAGGTAAATCTCAGCACCTGCCGAACCACGTTCACCTTCGTGAAATACGGCCATGAAACTCAAGGTTATGGGCGCTACTTTCACCACCACTACAAAGTGCGACCTTGACTGATTGCAATATAAAGAGCATGCTTGTTTCGATATTTAGTTGAGTTTGTTTAGTACGCGAAAGAAGATCGAGTTCGTAAAAGTGATGGATAATTTATTACAAAGTATCGAAAAGGTGAAAAACCAAGTGCGAATGAAATCGGGGGAAGTTGTTAGTTGTGTAAATGCTAAACAAACTGCACCGTATCCAATATTGATACATTGCAGAAGTTATACTCTAAATAAATCGCGAAGCAAGTTTGTAGCGGTTGGTCTGTCAAGTTATACACCGCATTGGCCTGTAGTGCAACTGTATAGTTGTAAAAATGACTGGACAAGTTTCAACGAAGAAGAATGGAAAGTGTTCTTGGCGAATCAAGGGGTGATAACAAACTATTTCTTTTCAAGAGATTTTGAAGTTTAACCCTTGAGCATAAGTCCTTCAAAAACCATTTCCTTCCAAACTGTTGCAAAAACAAAAGTGATAATCATACAGGACCAGGGAGCATCTGAAATTTACTTGGGATTGGAGTCTCTTGTGGAATTATGGGAACTCCTAGCATTAATTGATTGTCGATTGGGTCTGTTAAAAGGCTTGGAGTTTGAAAAGTTTTACACAAGCGTTATCAAAAGGGTTGCCTGTATGTCTGGCGACTTAAAAAGCAACATTCAAAGCGTATTGATGAATTTAAATATAAAGTCTGAAAATGTTGTGTGTATGTTCGAGATGTTAAAATTTGGTGAACAAATAATTAGATGTGACGTTGAATTTGAAAACTTTGCAAATAAGATTAATTAACAAAAGGTGTCAGAATGTGGATGGCATACTCTGCAGCATCGCGTCCTGTGGCTACAGATTTACACACAGCAGTTATACGTCTTCAGAGTTTGCTTCAAGACTTGGCATTTGATGCTGGGCACGAAAGCGTGTATGGGTTTGAACGAATCGGAACTATCAGCGAGCTTGAGGAGTTAGAAAAAAAAAATATCAGAAGGGGGTCAAGTTATGTTGGAAATTTTTGGAGAACCGTATATGTGGAAAGCTCCTTCTGGAAAGTCTAATCGATATTGATTTATAGGAGTTTACTGCTGAAGTTGAAATATTTGTGGGTAAAGATTAAAACCTGATATATAACGATCAGCTGAAGAGCTGGCAATCATTATGTGAAAGTTCTATAAGGTGTTGAGGTGCCGATCGATAAATTTGGAAGACACTTGCATAGTCATCATGACCCTCAAATTTTTCTTGCAAAAATGGGTGAGGCGGAATTAAGAAGCGAATCTAATTTACTATTACTGGCTCTTAAGACCGATGAGAACGGCAATTTTGTTTTTCTTGGAGATGAAGCTAAACGCAACAGACGCGTGTATAAGTGTCCAATAAGGGGAACCATTACAAATGTAAGAATCTCGGTGAAGGAAGTTAAACTTTATATTAACGACAAAGAAATTAAGTACACTGATTTGGTTGGAGTTGACCTGAAGGTAGACGATGAGATTACAGCTATATATAATATAAAAAATAGCTACCAAGCGCTGATGTTGACGTTAACTTTGCAAAGCCCCCTTATAGTGCATGCATAAATGCCATAAAATGGTTCGCCAAGTGAAGTTTGATATGTCAAAAAATAAAATCCACAATATGATAGTATGGAGTTTCGCATATCGGCAAAGTAGAATAAAGTTTTGGGAATTTGTAGCTGTAGATCGATGTAGATTTCAAAGAAGAATTGAAGATACACATAAAACGCTTGTGAAAGTTTTAAGTTCGAACCATAGAAATGAGATCTACTTAGAACGCTTTGCATAATTTTATAAAGAAATTAAAATGTATTACTATTAATAATGTTCATGAAATGTTTTTGCGTTACAATGTATTATTAACAAATATATCTATCGTTTTAACGAAACCCGTATTTTATTAAATAAAACTAGTAAGTGCATAAAAAAATTTATTTGAAAATTATTGCATTACATAGTGTACGTATAAAATATAAACATTAGACAATGCACAGTAACATAGTGGTTTCACATGATGCATGCAAGATGGTTTTGACGCACTCAGTGCTGGTCGTTCTTCAATTTCAATTATACGTTTATCGATGAAACTTCTTAAAAATGTAGCTTTTTCATGTCCCTTTACGTAGACTACGTCAGCATCTCGAACAAGTCGCATCAAAATTTTTGGAAATAAGAAAACAGGCGTGAATCCTTCATCCCAATTAATACAGTGATGATTTTTCATCAACCAGTTAGCTTTTTGTTGTAAATTTTGGGGCAACGCAGAAAAATGAAACGGAGCTCTAAAAATGTAATGTGAAATGGTGTTTCCATCGTATGTAGCTAATTCTTTTGGTGAAAAATTTTTTTCGGCAATCATGAAACCTTGGAGATCTATTATAACAAACATGTTGTCGCTCCCAAGGCACTAATTAAACTAACCATTTGGTTTTAATCTTACAGCTGTTTAACTGCTTTTGTTAGCGCGTTGTATGTAAACATGCGATCGTGAAAAACCAGGCAATACGCTATTGTATCGGCCGCCATGTTGACTGCCGTTTCAAATTCGAGTCTAAACACAACAGCATTAGCTTGTAAGTAATCCTTTTGATTCGAACAATCCACAACAATCAGAGGAGCAGTCTTTTTAAATTCTTCTAGGGATAATAGAGGTTCGTTATGTTTGTTACAGTATGTTGATTGGAAGTGTGAATACATTTCGTATAGAGTTGCATAATGATTATTTGTGAAATCGATATTCAAATTATAGTATGGATATCTATCGGTGTTTAAGTAAACTCGAAGATTTGTAATATTACAATTATCAAATTCGCTCATTTTTTTGTCGATTTTTCCAGAACGATCTGTCTGGAAACCCAGTATAACTTGTCGCAGAGTCTGTAATTTTGTACTGGTGGCAATCGCATGAGAATGTTGCGTAACTTGATTTAGTCCTGAGATTATATGAAGTTGCCAACTTCTAAACGGTACTTGGGTGTCGATATTTTTATCTATGTATTTTGTTAGAGCTAATTCTTGAGCAAGGCCTGCTGTAATATGGGGAACTTTCCAATAAAATTTTTCAATTGTAACTTTGACATCTTCATCTATATTTGGACTATATATCGCATCGTTATCTGTATTACTTCGAATTAACACCAATTCTTGCCTGATATTTAGTACCACTTTTCCGCAATCCTCCGCAAAGCCCAACAGCATGCTGAGGGGTATGCAAACGTTAAAATTACCAGATGCATCAACTATTTTGCTTGTTGCGTTGGGAAGCCATCCAGCGTTTTGAAGCTTTTTAATATCGTTAGAACTGTAGGAAACATAACCTTTCATAGTAGATGTTATACCAGGTTTCGTTACCGAATCAACCACAACGCCATTCATTTCATAGCGAATTTCACTAAATAGGTGGGCAACTCCATTGTTAACAAATGTAGCGTTTGTAGCTCCTCCAACAGTTTTTAACAATTTTCCTGGTATATACAAGTAACTTAAACCGGGTAGTGTTGACATATCTTCTTGAATAGGAATCCGGATTTCGTCATTATTTTCAATGCGATTCGTATAGGGTTGATGGGTATGTATTTGATTGCTAACAATTGAATTGTCAACAAGAACTTTTTCACTAATATTTAAAATACTCATTGTAACACTTGAAAACCTAACGATTTAAGAAATGCTTTATTCTTCTTTGTCAACTGATCGGCTGACGACCTCTTACTGACTGCGGAACGTTTGGTATGTCTCATATTATATCCTTTTGGAGCTGTAGATGATGTGTCTGAGCTAAAATTGCGGTAAGTGGTGTTGAATCTGAAACCCACTATAGCTTCTTCAAATGCAAACTGACCGTCACGATTTCTGAACTGAAACTGACAGGAACATCCTCTTGGTCAAGTATTTTAATTGTTATGTTGGTAATTATTTTAGTGCTGATTGGAAGATAAATGACTGGATTTGGAGACGCAACTATTTTGTATCCAGACGGTACAGTAGGAAAAAATTGATGAATTATATGACCTGCTTCCCCATTCTTATAAGATCCCAACGATATATTGCAATGTATTAATATGGAATTTATTTTCATTATCTTAGTTATATTTTCAGACGAATGCCACACATTTGGTTTATATTTTTGAGGTAGAAATCCTAGTAAATCTCCTATCGAGTTATACGCAGTGAAGTCTATTTCGTGCGACCGACGACTTAATCATCGTTTTCAGAGTGCTGCTACTACCTTTTATTAAAACGTACTCTCGGTTAGCTGGATTCAGGCTAGTTTGTATGTAGTCGTTGATGTCGTTAATTTCATAAGCTCCTTGGGGTATCACAATATCCTCTCGCCCAGTAAGTTTGAAGACGTTCTTCGGTGGTGATATATTGGGAATAGAATTGTACGACTCAAAACTCAGTAAACCCATTACATATTCGCTGTCTTCTTCCAAAAAAAGTGGTGAATTGAAATCTGCACTTAATACTGACGATTTACCGGTGAGAGTAAAAATGGTGGACATTCTGAAGTACTTTATTCAAGAACTCAAAGCGCACTGCAGGTACATGTCAGTTTACGTAGCTATATAAAAACTGCAAACACAGATGACCACAATTGTAGGAATTTAGGTTCTGATATCTATCAAAGTTGTACGCGATGTTATTCTTGCTACCGTCGCTGCGAAAGTATTTTATTAATTGAAGAGGAGGTTTCAAATGTCCTATGCTGTCGAAGTATGTTCCGTTTTCACTACGCTTCACGTAGGCAGTCCAATGGGTGCCAGGACCTATTTTATCGTCGAGATTTACGATACCGCATTCGTTCTCATGAATTCTAGATGGCAAAGCATTGCGCATGAATATTTTAGCATACTTCGCTAAATCAACGTTTGTTAACGCTCGTCGCGGTAGCTTTACAGTTAGTTTTTTAGTTGGTAGGGTCTTAAATATAATCCAAATCCTCTTTTGTAGGGTCCCAAATGTAGACCTTTTCCAAGAGCAACGGACTCCATCGCTTTATTATGTCGCTCCTTTTCTTTAAGGTCCTTTGCAGCAGATTTAGTATCTCCCACTGCTTTGGCGATTGCTGCAGCTCCACCTCCTTAGGATCCTAGGGCGCTTAAAGCTGCAAATATTGGTATGAGCGGTAAAATACCGCCAGTTTTAGGGATTTTGATTATTCGAGTTTTTGGCTGAGCAATTTTACTTTTTTTAATGGTTGCTAAAGCTAGCTTTGCAGCTTTCATTACATCGTATCCTTTATTACCTTTAATACGGTTTCGCGCACGCGTGACCGCACCGGTAAAGCTAATAACTACACCAGAACGTTTTTGTCTCACTTTTTTGAACGTCTCTTTTTACGTAGAGCACCCATTCCTAGTTTGGTTTTTCCTTTCATAATACCTGTTATGGTTAGTGCAGCAGCTTTTTCTCCAAATTTAGCGTCTTTTGAACGAAAACGTTGCCACGCCTTTTCGGAAAGTATCTTGTCAGCTTCGTGTCGTTTCTGAAGATCTTGATGTTGAGAATATGCGATATCGTGCTCTTTGCACGCTTCGTCTAGCGGATTAATTCCCTGATCTCCCCTAGCAAGTCTTTTCTTTAATCGAGTACCTGGACCACAAAACTTATATCCAGGCACATGTAGTTCCACTGGCAAATTATTTATAAGCGTATTCAAAACACCACAACCTTTCCTCCTCACGGTTCGTCAACGAATACCAGGTTTGTGCGCGTAAACTCTCATATTAAACGATTTGAGGTCGATTGCAAAGTTTGAACTGCAAACATTTCTTTAAAACTTGTTCTTATATATAACTTGATCACTGTTTAGGTTTAGCTTAGTGTTTAGTGGGTGTACTAGAGAGAAAGGTGTCGAAATGAAAAGGATTACAATTGAAAAACAAAATGTAACCCTACCGATCGTAAATCACGATACTAAGTTATTGGTAAAACCATTTCAAAGGCATAGTGTTTTACTAGGGGAGAATTGTAAAAGAGGGCTTTTCGTGGGCAGCTCAGCTAGCGGTAAAACAAGCGTGATGGTTACTTTGATAGAACACCCTAAAGGCCTACGATTTGAAAATTTTTATTTATATTGTAAGACGCTAGATCAGCCTAAGTATGCATATCTTAAGAACTTATTAACTCCGATAAAAGAAATTGGTTACGAGGGATACGAAGATGGGGCTGCTATCCCACAACCTATGAACGCAAAACCCAATTCTGTAATTGTTTTTGAAGATGTGGTCGGAGAAAATCAAAATATAATTGAACATTATTATTGCTTCGGACGTCATAGAAATATCGATTACTTTTACCTATGCCAAACGTATTCATCTATTCCCAAACAACTCATTAGAGACAATGCTAATCTGATTGTAGTATAGTAGGGTGTATAGGCAGATTCTAGCACCGCTAGGGCTACCAACCTAAATCTAGTGACAAAAAAATCCCCTAGAATGCTACCAACCTAAATCTAGTGCCAAACAAAAACCTAGAATGCTACCAACCCAAATCTAGTGACAAAAAAAAACCTAGAATGCTACCAACCTAAATCTAGTGCCAAAAAAAACCCTAGAATGCTACCAACCTAAATCTAGTGACAAAAAAAGAGAGAAAAAAAGAGAGATAGAAAGAGAGAGAAGAGACAGAAATATCACTGTAAATTATTGTAGCCTTCATTAAAGATCCCACAATTCACCAATAAATTAAAAAATACAACAAACACATATACATATATTTATTTTAACACATTAAATCTACATACAACATTCGCAGATAGTTTTATTTTACATCCAAAGTAATAATTTTAGCACCTAACTAATACAGCATTTACAATGGATAGAATGCTAGAGTTATTAGTATAATAACTCTCACATTTTCACAACACTTATGTATACTGAGAAACTATTTATTCAACACAATAGACTAATAATATTAATAACTGTTACAGTATTTACAAAGAATGCAGTGTTAGATCTGTTAGCGAAATAAATACCACTTACATCTACTACTACTACTACACATAGATACCGTATCTACACTTCACATGTAAAATAATAATCTTAATAGTCAATACAGTATTTACAATAAAGATAATGTTAGTCCTAATAGTGTAAGTAGGTACCACATTTTCATGACGCTTAATAATCTTAATAACTAATAAAATATTTAGAATGGATGTAATGTTAGATTTATTAGTACAATAAATCCTACATTTTCAAAACTACTGAATTTACGAACTATTCGTTAGACGATAGTGCCCCCAAGCCAGAGTCTCTCCATCCCCATCGGGAATTATATATCTCTTATCATCAGCCCAAGAAAGTGCTATTTTATTCTTCAACTCAGTATAAATTATATGATTGTGGGAGCGAAAGGTGAGCATTTCCTTATAAATAACGTCAGCATTTTCTACAACACTTTTGTAATCTTCAATGCCCAATTCATTTTTAACAACGATGGAATTTACTCCTTTCGCCCTCTTTGTTGTTTTACCATCCACTTCAAATTCACCTTCTACATTTGTTATGTAGGCTTTAGCACCAGTCCCATAGAACTCCCAAATAATTCGACCACCATACTCATCCTTCATTTTACCGATGATTGATTCGTTTACAGACATATGAAACTGATTATCAAGTTTAAAATTAGATGTGTCATACTGACTTAAACTATTTTTCATGTGCTCATAAAAGTCATCAATAAATATCTGCAAAATGAGGGAATCAGTGTCCGAATAAAGAAGACGAACTTTATTACCAAACAATTTTTTAAGTGAATTGTAGTAAAAATCGTATATTATAGATTTTGATAACTCCAGAACACAGAAGCCGATGTAAAGAGGTTTATCATAGGTTACTCTTAACTTCTCCATTTGAATCGCTACTAGATTATCCGAAAATATTGCGCCACTTTTAAAATTAGGTTTTGCTATTAAACTTTGAGCACCAACTCTTTTACTCTTGTTTTCCCAGTGTGTCACCAATCTAATATCAAACCTACGATCGACATTCTCAAACGTTTTTCCGTACACACTGTTATTCATTAATTTGTAAAAGTCTTTTTCAAATTTACTAGCAGCATTATTTTGCATTCGAGTATTCAAATCAATATAATCCTTTAACCAAGTTGACTGTTTAAATTTTAATATCCGATGAAATTTTGATAATTTTAATCCCGCATCTAAACACTGCTTCAAGCTTCGATAATTTACTACCAGGTGAAATCAGATTTTCTGCACAAAACGGCAAGTCATTGTGGAGATCATGAAGTTCTTTGGAATAATCCAGACCAACTTCTAAAATATATCCGTCGGTTGACTGATTTTGATTAATGCTATCATCAAAACTTGAAATTTCCGCTTCAGATAACCATTTAAAGTCATTGGTGGAGAGGGGCTGGGACATGGCCGCACCATAGAGGTTAGTTGCGTCTAGATAGTTAATAAAGGAGGAGGGTAAAGAGGGATCATAATTTGGAATATACTTATTGTTAGCGATAGCTTTTCGCTTTGAACATTGAGCAATACCACCCCTTATACCTTTTTTAATGAAATGTAACATATCAACATCAGTCAACAGCTCCAATTCTATTCCCGTATACTTTAACATTGCCACCCAGCTTAAACTTGGGGCGGTTAAGAATTGGCCTGGATCGAGAGAGTAGGCCGTTATGCAAACGTTTCGGAAAGCTTCGAAAATGTCAGCCAAGAGTAGCACGTTCGACTTTAAATAAATATTAGAGTAGTCACCCAGGATTCGACAGTAGAAAGTTTCCCATACCAATTTAGCTCGTTCATAATCCGAATTAGATATCTCCTCTTTTGTTAAATTATTATAAAACTGTATTTGCGATGGAAGTGCCCCCTCCTCTAACCGCTCCATACTATCAACATAAGAATAGGGAAATACGCCCTTCTGTCTAATCAAATTAAACTCTGTTTCGTTTGGAAAATATTTGCGAATTTCTACACACTGATCATCTTTTAAATTTTTGGATAATCTATCTAAAGAAGAGCTCATAAATCGATAACTATCTAAAAACCCAATTTTCATAAACATTCTTTCTGGACACCCCTTTGAGCTGGTTATAGTATCAACATGCACATGTTTAGAAAATGAAATATATTTTCCTTGTTTTCAGCTATAACATCAATTTTGTTATCATCATCTTCAGAACTTAGCGCTCTTATAAAAAGATGTGCATCATAATTTGACAAATTGTGAAAAAACACGGGTATAAATTTAGGTAGTTTAAAATTTAGATTGCAGGTATGATGGGCCGCCCCCCTATACAACCCCATCCCCAAATGATCATGATCCTGTACCCGGTCCTCGCCCTCAAGAAAAGGTTTTTCGCAAATGTGACAGTTTGGAGAGTTTTGATGGGTCAATTTTTGATCATCGTTAAGTGACTGCATAGGTATAACATGTTTCAAATGGCCATTGTATATTCTCTTTACATCAGTTTCCAGCCGTTCATAAAAAATTTTGACACAATCCTGACCTCGATACGTTTCGAATTTTGATAGAGTATCATCATATGAACATTTAATGTAATACGCGAAACTATACGGGACATGTTCATGGGTTTGGTGAGTAAATGAATTATCGTTGGTGGGTTGACAACCTTGGATGGGTTTAAGTAGGCATTCGTAATCGGCATAAATTACAAAGGGAACTGTTAATTTTTTCTCGAAATTTTCAAATTTTAACATATTTTCCGGAACCGCGTTTCCAAATCTATTTATTTTTAGGACACGAATATGGTCACAATCATGTTTTTGATGCTCACGCAATTTCGATTCATTAGAAAAATATATTAAACAGCCATAACATAAAAATTTTGTATGTCCATGTTTTGATATCTGACTACTGACCAGTCTACTTAGGTTTTTAATTAAACAATAATGAGATTTGCTGTTTTCATCATCCATTACTAATAGGTTAACATGTTTAGACTTACGAGCCGCAGTAAAATATAGGGGACCTACCACTTCTGTAGTAACCTTTCCACTCCCCCACACAGACTCCAAGCCGTAAACATTAACTGATATATTATTTAAATGTTCAAATTTTGTAATATCTCTCAATTTTACTGGAAAGTCAATCCCTTCAAAATTTAATTCACCTTCAAATTTTAGGTAGTTGGTGACACGTTGAGGGTTCTTGCTAACAGGATGGAGTGCAGCTAATATACTCCACATAAAGCACTTTTCATCTGAATTTTGTATGTTTACAACAGCCTTCTTTTTCCAAATGCTTTCAGGTAGTGCTACATATGAAGAACCTTTTAATGGGTTAAATTTGTTTATATTTAATTCCAAATATAGAATTTTCTTCAGAGTCCAACCGCTATCCCGTTCCTGAAATGTAGATACTCGATTTTCGACATCATCGACAAATCTCCGATATATATCTTCTAAATCTGAAGCCTGCTCGACGTTCTTGTTCCGGGTATTAAAGGACTTGACTTCTTCTATATTTTTACTCGGGAGGAGAAACAGACCAAATAACTCCAAGTTGACCTTGACTGCTCCGTGTATTGATAACGAGGCCTTCAGCTGTTTAAAAACTCTATCTTTGATGAGACTCATGTACTCCTTAACGTCCAGTGTGGAATGGTTGCTGCTTATTTTGTAGGATGCGATTCTACTTTTGAACACATGTTGAATGAGTTCAACACCCTCTTCGCAGGTTGAACAAACATTCCATTTGTGCTTAAGACTGCGCAGGTGGCCTTGATAAGCGTGTCTCGGTATTAAGATGTTACACGTAGAGCACAATACTTCATCGAGTTTCAACCTTTTATTAGATGTTCCAGAAACATTTTCAGCCTTGCGTTTACCGCCAAAAAGGACGGGAAAGACTATCCTTTCTAGTAAAGGATTTATTGCAAGCTTCACACTTGAACATTTTTTCAGATCTGTAACAAAATGATATTGCGGGTATTGGACTAAATAATTTAACTATTAAGTTCGTAATTATAAATTTATCATCGCTTTAAATAAACTCAACAATAGTTCAACGTCCACGCTAAGCTGATAGGAACATTAAGAATATAACAACGATAGACAGAAATAAATTTAGACTATTACAACAATGAAAAGACAACAACCATTCTCACTTTAAATCGCGACAATGAAAAGACAACAATCGCTTTCTCTAGTAGATAACCGAAGCAAATTCACCGCTGTAGATGGCGATAGATACTGATGAATATTGAACGTCACATTTTCATAAACAAGCTCTTTCATATCAATTACACGTACCGCTTACAAAACATCAGTTCCGGTGGCACCTTAGAAGTGCGTTAATTTGTGCTATTTTTTCATAAGAATACGTGTAAAGTTAACGAAATTACCCATAAAATCACATTTTCCCATAAAAATACAAGTATTTCGAGACACAAGGTCGAATGATAAGAAACACTTCTGAAAACACATTAAAACCACAAACTTCCGGATGTGTAACGGTATTAATCATCATAAAATCCACTTTCAGGAAACTTGATGTATTTAAAACTTAAAAGTTTTGTGATATAACTGTATGTATGACGTCTATACATCAGTGAAGCATACAGAGACAAGAATGTGGTAGAAATAATATTTAGAATGCAGGTTTAAGCAGTGTATGAATGTCCGTTTTTTCGCAATACACGTCAGAGTAGCCACGTCGAGAACAAGAAGTTCCTAACATGAAGCCGCTCATGACTCTGTTTAAAGTATATTTTTCATGTTAGTTTTACCGAAACCAATAACACTGTACGTAAGGAGCTTTTAGCAGTACACTGCACGTCATTGTTAGACTCCGTCTCACCGAGTACCTGACGCTCCCTACTCTCCCATTTCAGAGCACCGGCGTATTACGGTTTCAGTAACAACAAACAGAGAAGAAACGGAAAATATTTTTAGCTTGCCAGCATATTAACTTACCTGTTAAAGCCGATGTGTCAATGCGATGTTAAACACGATTCACTAACTGAGACTGTGACCAACCCAAGTAGAGAATAGTCTTCGATGTATTGAAGTGTTAGAATACTGTAACCTCCAGAAACAAAATCCGCTTCAAAGGTGGATAGTTACCAGGCTAAACAAGAAAATTCTGAAAATTAGAGATAGAAATAAGTCATTTAAAAAATTAAATTACAATAATGGGTATGTAAAACACCAGATAATTTTCAGACATTCTAATAGAACACCGCTAATAAAGCAGAGCAGTAAAACTTATATATAATATTTTAATACCGGTATTACCGACTTGTATTACCGACCGGTATTACCACCCTGCATTATAGACCCGCTCATGTCAATCAAATATTCATACTAACGATAAATTCAACCTAACATGAAATCTGGAAGAATGGTATTAAACGTACACCAATAGAGCTGTATTTGTTTAATTTTCGATTGCAAAATGTTTTTGTGTCCTCGAATAGTTTTAGGCCACCCCAGTCAAATTAAGCTGCGGGACAACCTACACATACACCGAATGCTTATTGGTGTTTATTTGTAACGAAAAATTTAAAGCATGATTTTTAACCTAAGTCGAAATATAAAAAACTGAAAAAATCATGATAATTGTCTGAAACCCCGTAGAAGGCTCTTAATTAATGAGACCACTAAAACTTATAAAGGATGTTTTATTATAAACTGAATGCTCATCGGTGTTTACCTGTAACGAAAAATTTAAAGCATGATTTTTAGCCTAAGTCGAAATATAAAAACTAAAAAATCGAGATAATTTCTTGAAACCCTGCTGAAACCCGATCGGAAGAAATAATATCTACGACATAGCAACAGTAACAAATAAAAAAAATTTTGCGAGTCCAGAGAAAGAAATCGAAAAAAATCGAGATACCTAATTGCTTATAACTCGAGAAAACGTCCGGAATTAAGAAGAGTAATAAAACGTATAAGCAGTGTTTCGTTATAAAACAATAGTTAATGATGTTTACCTTCAATGGAAAATTTGAAAGCGAAACAAAGTCCGGATTGAAAAAACCAAACAATCGAAATAATTTGCTCGTAGAATATTCTGCAAAAAAACGAGCTTCTCTAAATCACGTAATCACGTTAAACTAATACCCACCAGGCTATGTTATAATACATTTTTGTATGAGGTGGAAATTTCGGCTAAGTCCGAAACTAAAGATTAAAAAAATTTAAGATATTTTTGTTTGAAACTCGACATATCTGACAAAACTGAAAAAATCATGATAATTGTCTGAAACCCCGTAGAAGGCTCTTAATTAATGAGACCACTAAAACTTATAAAGGATGTTTTATTATAAACCGAATGCTCATCGGTGTTTACCTGTAACGAAAAATTTAAAGCATGATTTTTAGTCGAAATATAAAAACTAAAAAAATCGCGATAATTTCTTGAAACCCTGCTGGAAGATCCTTAACTAACGAGACTAGTAAAAGTTGTAAATAATGTTTCGATATTAAAACGAGCCTTAAGCGTCTTTACCTACAAAATAATATTCATTGACAGAAATTTTCCAAGTCCAAAATTAAAACAAGGAAATTCGAGATATTTGTCTGAAACTCAACATAACTCAATCATTTCACAAGACCAGTAAAAGTTTCTAATTATGTTTCGATATCAAAACCACCCTTAAGCATCTTTACCTATAACATAATATTCATTACCAGAAATTTTCCAAGTCCAAAATTTAAAAACGAAAAAATCGATATATCTCGAATACAGGTATACGAACGACAAAATACGACAAAAATAAATCAAAAATTACCCCCGTCGTAGTAACCCCCCTGTCCAGATATCTACCTACCAATCACATACATAAATTTAAAAGTGCCACCCTTACTATGAAACCACCCAAAAGATGTGCACCTAAGTAAATACACACGATTTTTCTTAAGTCTTATAAAATGCTAAAGATCTATGATATTCGAAATTTCGCTAAGGTTAAAATCTATCACCCTTGCAAATTTGATATACGGCTTACCTAAATTGTGAGATGACCGGGCACGTCTGCTCGCTTCTAGCAGCTGCAGGGAAAAGAAAGTTCCTCACGTTCCTTTAAGTTTATATAACCTCGGTTACCCGGGGTCAAGGCCATATTCATACGTTGATTCCTTTGAACCTCTCGAGCATGGACAGTTCCGGAACCTCTTAAGCTTTCAAGATCACAAAATCTCAAATTGTTGAAATTTCGGCTAAGTCTGAAGCTAAAGAATAAAAAAATTCAAGATATTTTTGTTCGAAATTCCACATATCTCAGTCATTTAACAAGACCAGTAGAAGTTCTGAATATGTGTCAATATTAAAACGATCCATAAGCGAACTTTACCTACAAACATAAATTTCAATGCCAAAAATTCCAACAATTTAAAACACAAAAATCGATATATGTTCGATTCGGGTGAGAAATCGAAAAAAATAAATTAAAAGGGTATAAAAACATTTTGCAATCGAGAATTAAACAAATACAGCTCTATTGGTGGACGTTTAATACCATTCTTCCAGATTTCAGCTTAGGTTAAATTTATCGTTTAATATCGACACATATTCAGAACTTCTACTGGTCTTGTTAAATGATTCAGATATGTCGAGTTTCAAACAAAAATATCTTAAATTTTTTTAATCTTTAGTTTCGGACTTAGCCGAAATTTCCACCTCATACAAAAATGTATTATAACATAGCCTGGTGGGTATTAGTTTAACGTGATTACGTGATTTAGAGAAGCTCGTTTTTTTGCAGAATATTCTATGAGCAAATTATTTCGATTGTTTGGTTTTTTCAATCCGGAATTTGTTTCGCTTTCAAATTTTCCATTGAAGGTAAACATCATTAACTGTTGTTTTATAACGAAACACTGCTTATACGTTTTATTACTCTTTTTAATTCCGGACGTTTTCTCGAGTTATAAGCAATTAGGTATCTCGATTTTTTTCGATTTCTTTCTCTGGACTCGCAAAATTTTTTTTATTTGTTACTGTTGCTATGTCGTAGATATTATTTCTTCCGATCGGGTTTCAGCAGGGTTTCAAGAAATTATCTCGATTTTTTAGTTTTTATATTTCGACTTAGGCTAAAAATCATGCTTTAAATTTTTCGTTACAGGTAAACACCGATGAGCATTCAGTTTATAATAAAGCATCCTTTATAAGTTTTAGTGGTCTCATTAATTAAGAGCCTTCTACGGGGTTTCAGACAATTATCATGATTTTTTCAGTTTTTTATATTTCGACTTAGGTTAAAAATCATGCTTTAAATTTTTCGTTACAAATAAACACCAATAAGCATTCGGTGTATGTGTAGGTTGTCCCGCAGCTTAATTTGACTGGGGTGGCCTAAAACTATTCGAGGACACAAAAACATTTTGCAATCGAAAATTAAACAAATACAGCTCTATTGGTGTACGTTTAATACCATTCTTCCAGATTTCATGTTAGGTTGAATTTATCGTTAGTATGAATATTTGATTGACATGAGCGAGTCTATAATGCAGGGTGGTAATACCGGTCGGTAATACAAGTCGGTAATACCGGTATTAAAATATTATATATTGCAATGATATGCTTGGTCTTGTGATTACTAGAATACAATCCCTAAACTTTCTGCAATTCACGCAATTAAATTTAAACTTGCTTTGAGACTCTTTTAACTTTCTCAGGGTCGTTATTTTGCTTGTAAAATAAATTGTTTAAATTAATTTTTAAATAGAAATAAACACACAACGATATCAACTTTACAAAATAATAATTTTTATTAAATAAATGAATTTCTAAATGTGGTTTCCGAAAATGAATAAATTTTACTAACTACTATCGTCTTTTTTTAACAAATAAACACTTATCTTAACGTCTTCTTATTCCTCGCTCTAGCAAAACGCTCTGCTGGCCTCTCGAGAAACAACAAATACCCTCTCTTAATCTGAATCTTCTTCTTGTGTGTTTTATATTATTACCAATTTGGTTTTACTACCATCACAAACGTACAAACTTCCTCGATCACCTTTTATTTATAATTCTTCTGGATTTTTCTTTAATTCGTTATTACTTCTTGTATTTTCCTCTTTTATACACGTAATTACTTTTATCTAGCTTCTAGACTCGTTTTTCCTCTTTTCTTAATCCAGAGGATCTCAATTCTGTGTTTCTATTTACACAGACGAGCCGTAACTAATTAAACAAATTTCTTTTATTTTTTATATCTTTTTTCTTCCTCCTTTGATTTTCATTTTAATTACAAACAACTAAATCTCATGTCCATCAGTATCCTTTTGAATTCGTTTGTCATTTTGACACTGACATCCTAACTGACTTTTATCGACGCACAAATCAAGTAACTCTAAAACTTCTTATAAACTAAACCTTTTTAACAATTCTAATTTAAATTATAATTACAAATAACATAAATAGTCTTCGTATCAATCTGTTGTGTTTTTCTTTTCTTTCAGTACCATACGAAAAATAACAATTATTAGAATTTATAACAGGAATTCTAGCAAAAATACGCGACCCTGAGTTTATAAGTCAGAACATTAAAATCTTACAAGTCTTCATAAATCTCCAAATGCAGATTGAACTGTAACAAACAATCCAAAAACTGCTTTCCACCAACCACAATACCCCAGTCAAATCAAACACCTCTAAATATCATAGCATTTTAAGTTTTACTGCTCTGCTTTATTAGCGGTGTTCCATTAGAATGTCTGTTTTACATACCCATTATTGTAATTTAATTTTTTAAATGACTTATTTCTATCTCTTTAATTTTCAGAATTTTCTTGTTTAGCCTGGTAACTATCCACCTTTGAAGCGGATTTTGTTTCTGGAGGTTACAGTATTCTAACACTTCAATACATCGAAGACTATTCTCTATTTGGGTTGGTCACAGTCTCAGTTAGTGAATCGTGTTTAACATCGCATTGACACATCGGCTTTAACAGGTAAGTTAATATGCTGGCAAGCTAAAAATATTTTCCGTTTTTTCTCTGTTTGTTGTTACTGAAACCGTAATACGCCGGTGCTCTGAAATGGGAGAGTAGGGAGCGTCAGGTACTCGGTGAGACGGAGTCTAACAATGACGTGCAGTGTACTGCTAAAAGCTCCTTACGTACAGTGTTATTGGTTTCGGTAAAACTAACATGAAAAATATACTTTAAACAGAGTCATGAGCGGCTTCATGTTAGGAACTTCTTGTTCTCGACGTGGCTACTCTGACGTGTATTGCGAAAAAACGGACATACATACACTGCTTAAACCTGCATTCTAAATATTATTTCTACCACATTCTTGTCTCTGTATGCTTCACTGATGTATAGACGTCATACATACAGTTATATCACAAAACTTTTAAGTTTTAAATACATCAAGTTTCCTGAAAGTGGATTTTATGATGATTAATACCGTTACACATCCGGAAGTTTGTGGTTTTAATGTGTTTTCAGAAGTGTTTCTTATCATTCGACCTTGTGTCTCGAAATACATGTATTTTTATGGGAAAATGTGATTTTATGGGTAATTTCGTTAACTTTACACGTATTCTTATGGGAAAATAGCACAAATTAACGCACTTCTAAGGTGCCACCGGAACTGATGTTTTGTAAGCGGTACGTGTAATTGATATGAAAGAGCTTATTTATGAAAATGTGACGTTCAATATTCATCAGTATCTATCGCCATCTACAGCGGTGAATTGCTTCGGTTATCTACTAGAGAAAGCGATTGTTGTCTTTTCATTGTCGCGATTTAAAGTGAGAATGATTGTTGTCTTTTCATTGTTGTAATAGTCTAAATTTATGTCTGTCTATCGTTGTTATATTCTTAATGTTCCTATCAGCTTAGCGTGGTCGTTGAACTATTGTTGAGTTTATTTAAAGCGATGATAAATTTATAATTACGAACTTAATAGTTAAATTATTTAGTCCAATACCCGCAATATCATTTTGTTACAGATCTGAAAAAATGTTCAAGTGTGAAGCTTGCAATAAATCCTTTACTAGAAAGGATAGTCTTTCCCGTCATTTTTGCGGTAAACGCAAGGCTGAAAATGTTTCTGGAACATCGAATAAAAGGTTGAAACTCGATGAAGTATTGTGCTCTACGTGTAACATCTTAATACCGAGACACGCTTATCAAGGCCACCTGCGCAGTCTTAAGCACAAAGGGAATGTTTGTTCAACCTGCGAAGAGGGTGTTGAACTTATTCAACATGTGTTCAAACATAGAATCGCATCCTACAAAATAAGCAGCAACCATTCCACACTGGACGTTAAGGAGTACATGAGTCTCATCAAAGCTAGAGTTTTTAAACAGCTGAAGGCCTCGTTATCAAAACACAGAGCAGTCAAGGTCAACTTGGAGTTATTTGGTCTGTTTCTCCTCCCGAGTAGAAATATAGAAGAAGTCAAGTCCTTCAATACCCGGAACAAGAACGTCGAGCAGGCTTCAGATTTAGAAGATATATATCGGAGATTTGTCGATGATGTCGAAAATCGAGTATCTACATTTCAGGAACGGGATAGCGGTTGGACTCTGAAGAAAATTCTATATTTTGAATTAAATATAAACAAATTTAACCCATTAAAAGGTTCTTCATATGTAGCACTACCTGAAAGCATTTGGAAAAAGAAGGCTGTTGTAAACATACAAAATTCAGATGAAAAGTGCTTCATGTGGAGTATATTAGCTGCACTCCATCCTGTTAGCAAGAACCCTCAACGTGTCACCAACTACCTAAAATTTGAAGGTGAATTAAATTTTGAAGGGATTGACTTTCCAGTAAAATTGAGAGATATTACAAAATTTGAACATTTAAATAATATATCAGTTAATGTTTACGGCTTGGAGTCTGTGTGGGGGAGTGGAAAGGTTACTACAGAAGTGGTAGGTCCTCTATATTTTACTGCGGCTCGTAAGTCTAAACATGTTAACCTATTAGTAATGGATGATGAAAACAGCAAATCTCATTATTGTTTAATTAAAAACCTAAGTAGACTGGTCAGTAGTCAGATATCAAAACATGGACATACAAAATTTTTATGTGATGGCTGTTTAATATATTTTTCTAATGAATCGAAATTGTGTGAGCATCAAAAACATGATTGTGACCATATTCGTGTCAATTTACCAACAACAAACTTAAAAATAGATAAATTTGGAAACGCGGTTTCGGAAAATATGTTAAAATTTGAAAATTTCGAGAAAAAATTAACAAACCCTTTGTAATTTATGCCGATTTCGAATGCCTACTTAAACCCATCCAAGGTTGTCAACCCACCAACGATAATTCATTTACTCACCGAACCCATGAACATGTCCCGTATAGTTTCGCGTATTACATTAAATAATGATGAGACTATCAAAATTCGAAACGTATCGAGGTCAGGATTGTGTCAAAATTTTTTATGAACGGCTGGAAACTGATGTAAAGAGAATATACAATGGCCATTTGAAACATGTTATACCTATGCAGTCACTTACCGATGAGCAAAAATTGACCCATCAAAACTCTCCAAACTGTCACATTTGCGAAAAACCTTTTCTTGAGGGTGAGGACCGGGTACAGGATTATGATCATTTGGGGATGGGGTTGTATAGGGGGGCGGCCCATCATACCTGCAATCTAAATTTTAAACTACCTAAATTTATACCCGTGTTTTTTCACAATTTGTCAAATTATGATGCACATCTTTTTATAAGAGCGCTAAGTTCTAAAGATGATGATAACAAAATTGATGTTATAGCTGAAAACAAGGAAAAATATATTTCTTTTTCTAAACATGTGCATGTTGATACTATAACCAGCTCAAAGGGGTGTCCAGAAAGAATGTTTATGAAAATTGGGTTTTTAGATAGTTATCGATTTATGAGCTCTTCTTTAGATAGATTATCCAAAAATTTAAAAGATGATCAGTGTGTAGAAATTCGCAAATATTTTCCAAACGAAACAGAGTTTAATTTGATTAGACAGAAGGGCGTATTTCCCTATTCTTATGTTGACAGTATGGAGCGGTTAGAGGAGGGGGCACTTCCATCGCAAATACAGTTTTATAATAATTTAACAAAAGAGGAGATATCTGATTCGGATTATGAACGAGCTAAATTGGTATGGGAAACTTTCAACTGTCGAACCCTGGGTGACTACTCCAATATTTATTTAAAGTCGGACGTGCTACTCTTGGCTGACATTTTCGAAGCTTTCCGAAACGTTTGCATAACGGCCTACTCTCTCGATCCAGGCCAATTCTTAACCGCCCCAAGTTTAAGCTGGGTGGCAATGTTAAAGTATACGGGAATAGAATTGGAGCTGTTGACTGATGTTGATATGTTACATTTCATTAAAAAGGGTATAAGGGGTGGTATTGCTCAATGTTCAAAGCGAAAAGCTATCGCTAACAATAAGTATATTCCAAATTATGATCCCTCTTTACCCTCCTCCTTTATTAACTATCTAGACGCAACTAACCTCTATGGTGCGGCCATGTCCCAGCCCCTCCCCACCAATGACTTTAAATGGTTATCTGAAGCGGAAATTTCAAGTTTTGATGATAGCATTAATCAAAATCAGTCAACCGACGGGTATATTTTAGAAGTTGATCTGGATTATCCAAAGAACTTCATGATCTCCACAATGACTTGCCGTTTTGTGCAGAAAATCTGATTCCACCTGGTAGAAAATTGTCGAAATTGATTCCAAATTTAAACCATAAAGATCGGTATATTATTCATTATCGAAGCTTGAAGCAGTGTTTAGATGCGGGATTAAAATTATCAAAAATTCATCGGATATTAAAATTTAAACAGTCAACTTGGTTAAAGGATTATATTGATTTGAATACTCGAATGCGAAATAATGCTGCTAATAAATTTGAAAAAGACTTTTACAAATTAATGAATAACAGTGTGTACGGAAAAACGCTTGAGAATGTCGATCGTAGGGTTGATATTAGATTGGTGACACACTGGGAAAATAAGGGTAAAAGAGTTGGTGCTCAAAGTTTAATAGCAAAACCTAATTTTAAAAGTTGCGCAATATTTTCGGATAATCTAGTAGCGATTCAAATGGAGAAGTTAAGAGTAACCTATGATAAACCTCTTTACATCGGCTTCTGTGTTCTGGAGTTATCAAAATCTATAATATACGATTTTTACTACAATTCACTTAAAAAATTGTTTGGTAATAAAGTTCGTCTTCTTTATTCGGACACTGATTCCCTCATTTTGCAGATATTTATTGATGACTTTTATGAGCACATGAAAAATAGTTTAAGTCAGTATGACACATCTAATTTTAAACTTGATAATCAGTTTCATATGTCTGTAAACGAATCAATCATCGGTAAAATGAAGGATGAGTATGGTGGTCGAATTATTTGGGAGTTCTATGGGACTGGTGCTAAAGCCTACATAACAAATGTAGAAGGTGAATTTGAAGTGGATGGTAAAACAACAAAGAGGGCGAAAGGAGTAAATTCCATCGTTGTTAAAAATGAATTAGGCATTGAAGATTACAAAAATGTTGTAGAAAATGCTGACGTTATTTATAAGGAAATGCTCACCTTTCGCTCCCACAATCATATAATTTATACTGAGTTGAAGAATA
This sequence comes from Ctenicera cuprea, assembly GCA_958336395.1. Classification (NCBI taxonomy): domain Eukaryota; kingdom Metazoa; phylum Arthropoda; class Insecta; order Coleoptera; family Elateridae; genus Ctenicera; species Ctenicera cuprea. The sequence goes on along the minus strand of OY284486.1, from coordinate 44,597,805 downwards.
AAATAGCACTTTCTTGGGCTGATGATAAGAGATATATAATTCCCGATGGGGATGGAGAGACTCTGGCTTGGGGGCACTATCGTCTAACGAATAGTTCGTAAATTCAGTAGTTTTGAAAATGTAGGATTTATTGTACTAATAAATCTAACATTACATCCATTCTAAATATTTTATTAGTTATTAAGATTATTAAGCGTCATGAAAATGTGGTACCTACTTACACTATTAGGACTAACATTATATTTATTGTAAATACTGTATTGACTATTAAGATTATTATTTTACATGTGATGTAACCCTAGCCCTTAATTAGAGTATTTTGATATATTATTGGAAATTTTAAAATCATTTCTTTATCTAGTATTTAAATAATTTACATACTTTATTATTGTGCAATAGCATAGTTCATTTCATATATTTCAACATGCTTGCTTAGGTATTTGGAGTCAGCTTAATGGTGTAATTAAAATTACCAATTTTGCTGAATCTTTTTGAACTTTGGTAAAGTAGGTTAGAAGTATGTGCAACAAATTGTGAAGATATATAAATTCTTTTATAAATTGCTATATTGCAAATTTGCATGAGGAATTAACTTTTGTCAGAAATTACCTTTTTAAATTGTTTTTCAATGCAAAACGTATTCACATCAATCATCAAAACTTTATATGCAAAATTGATTTGGAAAAGCTTAGTTCCTCATGGAAGTTAGTTGTTCTCTAGCTACGGGCTAGAAACACCTCAGAGCTTTAAGTTGAAAGTTTTGAGTTTTTATTTTATAACAGGAAAATAATTTCTTGTTAATTTAAACCAAAAGTTGTTTAATAATATTAGAAGTGTTAATTAATAATCTTGTGACCAAACTTACAAGTAAGTAAGTTAAACGATATTTTTACATTGTAATTTTTGTGTAATTGTTTGTGTTTGTTGGATTTTTATTAATTTATTAATATATTGATTGTTGGATATTTGGTGTTATTATTCATACATTTCTTCCAGTTTAATATTTATTTCAGGGATAAACATATTAAATTATAAATAGCATAATACAAGCAGATCTTGTGCTTAAGAAAATCCAATTCAGGTTTTTAATGGGGTTAATAAAAGCCTGTCTTGGTTAATCGACGTTTTCAGGTTGTGCATCTGAGTTGTTAGGGAAGCTTGAGTATTTCAGGTGTTCGAATCTGAGGGCTCGGTTATAGTGAAGTGTAGATACGGTATCTATGTGTAGTAGTAGTAGTAGTAGATGTAAGTGGTATTTATTTCGCTAACAGATCTAACACTGCATTCTTTGTAAATACTGTAACAGTTATTAATATTATTAGTCTATTGTGTTGAATAAATAGTTTCTCAGTATACATAAGTGTTGTGAAAATGTGAGAGTTATTATACTAATAACTCTAGCATTCTATCCATTGTAAATGCTGTATTAGTTAGGTGCTAAAATTATTACTTTGGATGTAAAATAAAAGTATCTGCGAATGTTGTATGTAGATTTAATGTGTTAAAATAAATATATGTATATATGTTTGTTGTATTTTTTAATTTATTGGTGAATTGTGGGATCTTTAATGAAGGCTACAATAATTTACAGTGATATTTCTGTCTCTTCTCTCTCTTTCAATCTCTCTTTTTTTCTCTCTTTTTTTGTCACTAGATTTAGGTTGGTAGCATTCTAGGGTTTTTTTTTTGCACTAGATTTAGGTTGGTAGCATTCTAGGGTTTTTTTTGTCACTAGATTTGGGTTGGTAGCATTCTAGGTCTTTTTTGGCACTAGATTTAGGTTGGTAGCATTCTAGGGGATTTTTTTGTCACTAGATTTAGGTTGGTAGCATTCTAGGGGATTTTTTTGTCACTAGATTTAGGTTGGTAGCCCTGGCGGTGCTAGAATCGGCCTATACACCCTACTTAGTATTTCAACAAAATAAAACAAATCTCAAACACATTTACGACGACCATGTCATTGTGGACATGTCGTTCGATCAGTTAAAGGAGTTGTGCTCTATTTGTTGGCAGGAGGACTACGGGTTTTTAGTTATAGATAAAGATAGTGCAATAAATTCCGGAAGCTACCGGAAAGGCTTTCATTGCTATTTCCACATAAATAATTAAAACTTACTTCAAACTGTTAGTGGTTGGCCAACAACTGTAAACGCAAGATGGATAAACGTTTAGTTGCCGAACTGCTTAAAACGAGAAAAGCCGTAAAAAGGAAATATCAAAGTTTAAGGTCAGACATTGCTCAATCGCAGTTACAGTTGGCGGAACAATTAAAACCAATTTCCCAACCCCTTCAGGATCTAATATCAACTCTAAAAACTGAAAGAGTAGATACTCCTGATATAAAAAGTAAAGTAGAGCATATGACCTCTCCACCCAAGCCTATTATTCCCCAACCAAATTTACTGAAGTTAGAGGACATTGGAGAGATTGCACCAGAAACAGAATTACAGGATCATGTAGAATCAGAACAAACCGCAGAAGATGAAGTGCTTGAAGAAAGCGTCCGGGAAGCTAATAAAACCGTACAGCAAATGATGCAGTCTCAAGTTTTAAACCAGTTCTTAGATCAGTATGACGGATTAGCTAGGCAATATATCGTAAGCATGATACATGACACACAGGACGAATTTGATATGCACTACGAAGTACGATGGGATCTTGAAAGCAATAAATTTTCTATAGGCAATAAAGAATTAGACTTTGATGGGGAAGACATGGTCATAATAGATGGAGCAAATAGGGTGGTTTACAAAGGAACGCCTAGATTGTATGAGTTAATGTTTAAAAAGAAACCCATAGGTTGCAGTAATGGGGTCATGGGACTGTGGTCTCAGGGGTGTGGGTAGGCCTTGCACCTCCAGCTTATCCGCACTCAAGACTGCTGGGTACCACCTTCAATGATTGGCGGTGTGCGATCTCAGATTGCATCCTTCTCGTGGTGACCCTGTTGAAACTAAATCCAGCAGATCTAGACTGGGAAGTCGATAAATATCCCCCAAGCCAAGGTGGAAGCAATCGTGCTGAAGGATGAATGGCAACTGGGTGATTGTTGTCTTGAACGATGCCCTTGGAGTACCAGGCGACCCTCCATTGTATTAGCCTTGTCCCAGTATGAGGCTCTGCGAGGATGGACCCTTATTTCCTCTTTACTCGTGGGAATTTTATGGACCCAAATACAAAAACTTCACCTTCTGATGAGGACTTCCTACTGGAGGATTCATTAAACAAAACCGCTACTGGAGGCTCCTCTGGGGAATCCAGCAGCGTCACAGACAGCATACTTGAGGCTACTGAAAAGGAGCTTCTTGACAACGTAGGAAAACTGAACCTCGAAGGGCGTCCCAAAAGGAAGCCAATTTGCGGTGCAGAGAAGAAAAGGCGGAGAAAAGCCAAAGCTGCCTTAGACAAAGTGGAGGAGGAACCCACTACGGCGGGCGGTTCTAAGCGACGGCTGCCGGAAGGGGAAACTCCTCCAGAAGCACGACAACAGGTGAAGAAACCGAAGGTCCCTCACCTGAAACCACACAGCTATTCTCAGGCGGTGGAGGGCTCCCTTAGGGTGGCCATTGTTAGCGATCGCTACCCCGAGACTAAACTCTCGGAGGAGCAATCCACTGCCTTAGAAAGGGCTATATGGAAACAGTTGGTAGGCCCTTCCTCTGGAAAGGCACTACCAGGCTTCCATGAATCACGCCTAATCCAGGGAGCCTTCATGGTTACGTGTGCCAATGAAGATTCAAAAGAGTGGCTAAGAGAGGCCCTGAAAACACTCCAACCTTGGGAGGGTGCTAAGCTCCAGCTTGTGGATCAAAGCGACCTCCCAAAATTGAAGAAGATGATGGTATGGATCCCTGGCGAGTCTAGGGAACTTACCGAAATCTACACCCTCTTAGAAGGACAAAATCCAGGACTCCGCACAGGGTACTGGAGATTATACAACAGAACGGAGGACCCACCGAAAGGCCTGCGTCTCGTGCTAGGAGTGGACGAGGCCTCCTTCATCGCCTTGAGGGCCAGGGACCTAAGACCATTCTTAGGAATGAAAAGAGTGACCTTCGTGCCACTGGAGAAGCCTGCAAAGGAGAAGACAGAACGTGAGGCTGGGAATTAACTATTCTAGTTAATGTCAGGTATCTCATGTTTACAGATTAATTTGCAACACTGCATCTCTGCCACTGCTTCCTTGTGTCAGCAGATTGCGGTAAATGCAGACATTTGCCTAATACAGGAACCCTGGTCTCACGGGGGCCATGTAAAGGGCTTGCCATCTAAAGGAGGCGCAAACTTTTATTGTGCCTCCAATGAAAACCCTAGAGCCTGTATTTATGTCTCTAACAAGGTAGATGCCACACTAATGCCATCTTTTTGTTTCAGGGACCTGGTACCGGTCAGTGTGAGATACGATGTGGACACAGAGCGGAAGAACCTACTCATCTGCTCTGCTTATCTACCATACGACTCACCTTCGCCTCCACCTAGTAGAGAACTGGAGGAGCTGATAGCACAGTGTAGGAACCATCGGATGGCCCTTCTAATTGGTTGTGATGCCAACTCGCACCACACCTTGTGGGGCAGTTATGGCGTCAACGCAAGAGGAAGGGCACTCCTGGAGTTCCTACAAACAACTGATCTGGAAATCCTAAACCGAGGAAACTCTCCTACCTTCATCACCTCAAGAAGGCAAGAAGTAATAGACATAACTCTTGGATCCTTTTCCATATCCCAAGAGATATCAGACTGGCACGTATCGTCGGAGCCTTCACTCTCTGACCATAGGTACATACGTTTCAGCCTAAAATTCAACCCACCTAACGTGGAGACTTACAGAAACCCCAGGTCTACCAATTGGGCCTCCTACAGAGAGGCCCTAGCCAGGAGACTTCAAGGAGCACTACAACAGCCCAAGTGCGTGGGTGAAATTGAACTGTCTGTAGAATCCATACAGAGAGCCATCATAACGTCATATTAGGAAAACTGTCCTCTACGTGTCGTTAAATCAAAACACAAAAACCCTTGGTGGAGCTCGACCTTAAACAAGCTTCGCAAGGAAACCCGCAAACTATTTAACGTAGCAAAGCGTACCAGGAAACCTGAGGACTGGGAAAGCCATAAGCAATCCCAGCAAAGGTACAAGAACGCCATTAGGCATGCAAAACAAGCAACCTGGAAGGCCTACTGCGAGGGGATAGAGAGTATGCCCCGAACAGCAAGGCTTTGCAAGGTACTTGCAAAAAGTCCTGGCACCCGGCTAGGAGCTCTACAGCTTCCCAATGGTGAATTTACCACCACCAATGAGGAGGCATTAAAACTCTTACTGAGAACGCACTTTCCCGACTCTAGGGAAATAATAATAGACAATATGCCGACTGCTGAGGCTCCTCAAGTCAGACCGTGCCTTGTCGACTGGAAGGTTGCCTCAAAAGTCGTAACGATTGACCGAACAAAATGGGCGATCACAACGTTTGCCCCGTTCAAAGCAGCAGGACCTGATGGTATCTTCCCGGCTCTCCTACAAGAGGGCTTGGAAATATTAATCAGACCTCTGTATCACATATTACGAAGCTGCCTAGCCATAGGTTACATTCCTGTACCATGGAGAGGGGCAAAGGTAATATTTCTTCCTAAACCTGGACGTGACTCGTACTCCCAGGCTAAGTCATTTCGACCTATCAGTCTTACCTCCTTTTTACTCAAAGTGCAGGAAAGATTGGTAGACCGCTACATTAGAGACGGATCCTTGAAAGTTCCTCCACTGCATCCGAATCAACACGCTTATCAAAGAGGGAAATCCACTGACACGGCCCTTCACGAAATTGTTCACAAGGTCGAGAAGGTGCTAAATCAGGGGGAATATGCACTAGGAACCTTCCTAGACATCGAAGGAGCATTTGATTGCACGACCTTCGACTCCATATGTAATGCAGCATCTGAGCGTGGCATAGAATCCACTATAGTAAGGTGGATTGAATACATGCTCAGACATCGAAACATAACTGCAACCTTGAAGGGGGACTCAGTGGGCGTCTCTGCAGGCCGCGGGTGCCCATAGGGCGGCGTACTTTCGCCGCTCTTGTGGTGCCTCGTGGCCGACGGACTGCTTCTGAGGCTCAACAACGAGGGGCTTTACACGCAAGGATACGCTGATGATTTGGCTATCCTTATAACTGGAAAATTCCTCAACACAATTTGCGAGGTAGCTCAAAGAGCCCTCACAATAGTGCAAGAGTGGTGTATTGAGAACCAGCTTTCAGTCAACCCTACAAAGACTGAACTGGTTCTGTTCACAAGGAAAAGGAAGATCACAGGCCTCAAAGGGCCTGTACTCTTCAACACAACACTGCAAACCTCGGGTGAGGTCAAGTATCTGGGAGTAATCTTGGATGCCAAACTCACCTGGGCAAGCCATGTGAAAAGACAAGAGCAACGGGCCTGCGCGTCCTTCTGGACGTGTAGGCGCACCTTAGGAAAAACATGAGGATTAAGGCCTAGAATCGTTCACTGGTTCTACACGGCTGTAGTACGTCCCCTGATCACATATGCAGCTCTTGTATGGTGGCCTAGAACAGAAAAGGCCACCACAAGAACAGCACTAACTCGTCTGCAGAGAATTGCCTGTCTCTGCATAACGGGAGCTATGTGCACAACCCCGACTGCGGCCATGGAGGTGCTGCTTGAACTCGTGCCTCTTCACCTTTTGGTGGAGGCCGAGGCCCGAGCGGCGGCGTACAGGCTAGGCTATACGGGGCAATGGAAACCCACACAGGAGAATGTAGGACATACCAAGGTTGCCTCGCGTTTGAGGTCGACCAATCCCATCTCTCGGATGGGAAGTAATGGTATGGTCCCCTACTTCTCCTTTGGCAAATCTTACGATACCCTCATCCCTAGCCGGGATGAATGGCTTTCGGGAGACCGATCCTTCCTTCAGCCCTGTGGCCTCGTGTGGTTTACGGATGGGTCAAGGACTAGGGAGGGATCAGGAGCAGGAGTGTATGGAGAACAACCCCGAGTCAAAATGAAATTTTCTCTGGGGAAATATCCAACCGTTTTCCAGGCCGAAATCTTTGCTATTTTGGCATGTGCAAACGAAAACCTCAGAAGAGGGTACACTAATAGGCACATCTACATTTGCACCGACAGTCAAGCGGCCATCAAAACCCTGATCTCCCCAAAGATCGGGTCACGACTGGTCCAAGAGTGTCGGCAAACTCTCACAAAGCTCTCTGCGAAGAACTATGTGAAAATCATATGGGTCCCCGGCCATAGTGAAATTGAGGGAAACGAAGAGGCTGATGCCCTGGCTGTTGCGGGGGCCAGGGAACCCCTAATGGGTCCAGAACCGGCCTTCGGAATTTCCCCCAAATGCGTGAGGCACGAGATATGCAGCTGGACGTTGTCACAGCTCCAATCATCCTGGACCTCTCGTCACACACCAAGACAGGCCAGACTCTTTATTAAGGGTCCTACGCCTAAAATGACAAAAATTATTCTGGGCCTAAACAGAAGACAAATCAGAACCGTGACAGGCCTACTAACAGGCCACGGTCACCTGCAAAAACATCTCCACACTATCGGGGTTGTCAATAACCCGCAGTGTAGAAGATGCCAAGCGAGGGAGGAAACTTCCGAGCACATACTCTGTGAGTGCGCCGCTTTTGCGGCCCTCAGGTACAAACACCTTGGCTCCCCCTCCCTAGAGCCAAGGGAAATACAGGATATATCATTGAACAGGATCTGGACCTTTGCTGAAGCGACCAACCTGTTCAATGAATACTAGATCATTTAAGGAGCACAATGGGCACTAGTAGCCTAAGTGCGGGAGGACGTAAGTCCTCCGACCCATCATAAATCATCATCATCATGACGGATTAGCTAAGCAATATATCGTAAGCATGATACATGACACACAGGACGAATTTGATATGCACTACGGAGTACGATGGGATCTTGAAAGCAATAAATTTTCTATAGGCAATAAAGAATTAGACTTTGATGGGGAAGACATGGTCATAATAGATGGAGCATATAGGGTGGTTTACAAAGGAACGCCTAGAATGTATGAGTTAATGTTTAAAAAGAAACCCATAGGTTGCAGTAAAGCTGACGAAGACAATTATAAAGATATCGTTAATCGGTCTGCAGCCAACCGACAAAATTACAATCCCGACGATCGAATAAGTGGTAATGCAGGGCAAAAGTACAGAAACGTTGTTCGCCGTTTAGTTGCACCCAAGCGACGAGGTAAAGGACTCCTAAATTTAAATAACAAGCAGATTGAATTTGTTCCCTGCAAAAATCCGAACACGTTAGTGAACAGATTACAGATTTTAATAGCCTCATAGTTGGCAGGTCATACCGGTCATAATAACGAAATTCTTAGTATAATTGACGCTTTAAAAACAGAAAAAATTATTAAATAAACAAATCGATGGTTAAATAGAGACCCAAGCTTGACTTCTCATCACATAGCTACGAAATGCCGATCGATAAGTTTGGTAGACACTTACACGATTCTCGTTATAGAGCCTATCCCAGTCATGTTTTGTTTAAAGTCAAAAATATATCGGAATTGTATTACGAAGTTCCTCTACACATCGTTGAATCCAAAACTGACAAAGCGGGATTCTTCAAACTCGGAAAGGGGCAAACAGAATACATATTTCCGTTAACGTCGGCTGTTGTTTTACAAACAAATAAATCTATAGAAAACGTGGAAGTGTATCTCAACAATGTTCATGTAACTAATCTGATCGGTCAAACATTGAAACGTGGAGATGCTTTCCGACTTAAGCTTCCCAATGGTGGAAAGGATGTTCTCATGTCGATGCAGTTAATTCTTAAATGTTCACTGCAACAGGAAAAGGTTCCAGTCTAACATGAACGTTAAACATGAAGTTGTCGAAGAATTGCACAAACCAGCTAGAAAAAATTTTAAGCGGCGATGCGTGATTGTCAAGGGAATAAACGATTTATTCCAAGCTGACTTGGTAGAAATGATACCCTACGCAAAACTTAACCAGGGGTACCGATACATTTTAGTTGTGATCAACGCATTTTCCAAATACGTTTGGGCATACCCCGCCAAGCGAAAGAAGGGTCAAGCAGTTACCGAAGCTATGAAGGAAGCGCTTAATGCTGCAACACAAAAGCCTAAAAATTTGCAGACTGATATGGGAAAAGAGTTTTATAATGCAGAATTTCAAAATATGATGAAGAAATTCGGCATAAACCATTACAGTAGTTATTCAAATCTAAAAAGTAGCATAGTTGAGCGATGCGATCGCACCTTGAAAAATATGATGTGGAAACAGTTCAGCTTTCAGGGAACCTACAAATGGTTAGATCTTTTACCAAAAATCGTAAAAGCGTATAATTCAAAGAAACACAGCACAACTGGGTTTAAGCCAAAAGATGTTAATAAAAAAAATGCCAACGAGATTCTAGAAGTTGCATTCAGTCATACTAAAACGGTAGATTCCAAGCGACAAAAATTTCACTTGGGCGATCATGTTCGGGTGAGCAAGTATAGAGCAGCATTTGCCAAAGGATATACCCCTACCTGGAGCAACGAAATATTTAATATTGCAAAAGTTCGTCTTACTAACCCAACAACCTACATATTGGAAGATGAAACTAACCAACAAATAAAAGGAGGATTTTACGAGTACGAATTGCAGAAAACTAAACACCCAGATATATTCCTAGTGGAAAAAGTGGTTCGGAGAAAAGGAAATCAACTGTTCGTTAAATGGTTAGGTTTAGATAAGAGGCATAATTCATGGATATCTAAAACAGATCTTGTATAATTTTCTTGAGCTGTAATTATGATGAAATAAAATAATTTTTAATATGTATTTAGTTTAATTATGTTGCTATACAAACGTGTTTGTTCTTTAGATTGTCATTTACAAATAATTGATATTAAATAGACTTCAACGAAGTCACGTGAAATATAAACATTTTTCTCACATTCTTTAGTTGTTTTACTTATTATAATATATTGCAATGATATGCTTGGTCTTGTGATTACTAGAATACAATCCCTAAACTGTCTGCAATTCACGCAATTAAATTTAAACTTGCTATGAGACTCTTTTAACTTTCTCAGGGTCGTTATTTTGCTTGCAAAATAAATTGTTTAAATTAATTTTTAAGTAGAAATAAATACACAAAGATATCAACTTTACAAAATAATAATTTTATTAATTAACTCAATTTCTAAATGTGGTTTCCGAAATATCAATAAATTTTACTAACTACTATCGTCTTTTTTTAACAAATAAACACTTATCTTAGCGTCTTCTTATTCCTCGCTCTAGCAAAACGCTCTGCTGGCCTCTCGAGCAACAACAAATACTCTCTCTTAATCTGAATCTTCTTCTTGTGCTTTTTATATTATTACCAATTTGGTTTTACTACCATCACCAACGTACAAACTTCCTCGATCACCTTTTATTTATAATTCTTCTGGTTTTATATATAATTCGTTGTTACTTCTTTGTATTTTTCACTTTTATTCTCGCTATTACTTTTATATAACTTTTAGACCCGTTTTTCCTCTTTTTTCTTTCAGAGGATCTCAATTCTGTGTATCTATTTACACCGACGAGCCGTAACTAATTAAACAAATTTTCTTCTTTTTTATATACTTTTTGTCTTCCTTCTTTGATCTTTATTTTTATAAAAACAAACACATAAACCTCATGCCCAAGATTATCCTTTTATATGTTTTTGACGTTGACACTGACATCCAAAATTGACATTTATCACCGCACAAATCAAGTAACTCTAAAACTTTTTATAAACTAAACCTTTTTAACAATTCTAAATTAAATTATAAATACAATTAACATAAATAGTCTTTGTATCAATCTGTTGTGTTTGTCTTTTCTTTCAGTACCATACGAAAACTAACAATTATTAGAATTTATAACAGGAATTCTAGCAAAAATACGCGACCCTGAGTTTTATAAGTCAGAACATTAAAATCTTACAAGTCTTCATAAATCTCCAAATGCAAATTGAACTGCAACAAACAATCCAAAAATTGTTTTCCAGCAACCACAATACCCCAGTCAAATCAAACACCTCTAAATATCATAGCATTTTTGCCCCCAGATTAAAATAAAATTTTAGAATATTAAACTAGACAAGTTTTATAAAGAAAATTTTGTTTTCATCGATTTCAACATTAAACTTCTTTAATATTGTAAGGAAAAATCATTGAAATATGAAATCTTCCTCTTACTTTTCCACTCTCTAACTCAGCTAACTCAAAAGTATTCTCCCCAAAAATCCTATTTATTTTGAAAGGCCCTATCTGATAAAACTTCTTTCTTTTTAAATTTTTATTCTTCCTTCTTTCATACTTGTTCAATGCTGCGCTGTTTTTGATTCTTGCTTGTTCTAAGATCTCACGTACATCTTCTACTACTTCTGCATGCTGTTGTACCTGATTCATTCTTCTCAGTATCTGTCTTGCCCCCATAATTCTTGCCAATAAATTGTCAATCGTTTGCGGATATTCATATTGTGGTTTGGTTATGTTATTTCTTTTACGAGCATCTAAACACAATCGAAGACTACCATTTTTTTTTTCTTAACAACCACCAACGGGTTCATATAACTAGTTGTGGATGATTCTATAATATTATCTGCCAACATTTTATTTATTTCTTCTTTAACTTGTATTCTATACGCAAAAGGTTAAACTTTAACATTAAATGGAGCTTTGTCATCTACTTCAAGTTTATATATGTGATTTCTTGCTACACACGGTTTTTCATTTATGAGGTCAATATTTTCACGTACCAGGTTATTTAATTGTACTTTATATTTCCAACAAGGGATTCCTATCTGCTCCTCCTTTATAAAGTCACTTATGACATAATTATTTATTTTAATATTATTATTATTATATAATCCATCTTTTGTCCATTCTATTTTATCATTATTTATTATAATACATTTATATTCGCCGTCAACTTTAACCCCTTCTTGTTCTATGAAATCTATTCCAATTATAAAATTTAACTGTAACTCTGGTACTACCAAAAATCTTGTCACATAACTTTTATTTCCAATTGTAACTTCTAAATTCACAGCTTTCGAAATAGTAGACACTTTTTTCTTCGTTGCAGACAACAACTCCAACTTCCCTATTTTATTTAAATGTTTTTCTGTTAAAGCTTTATTTTCCAAAATTATTTTTTCTTTGACTAAAGAAGCTTGCGCGCCTGAGTCAATTAATGCCAAATAAAATTTGTTACTAAAATTTAGACGAACTTCGGTGACCATGTGTGGTTGTTAATAACAAACAATTATAAATTATTTAAGTAAACGAAATTTTTATATAAAAAAAATTGTTCTGTATGAACTTACATCACCATCATCTTACTTTCCTCTCTCTCTATAATTTAACCGATCGTTATGTCCATAATCTCTGATTCCCGCAACAGTAATCGTATATCTTTGGTCTATTTTTACCGTAAAAATTATGAAGTATTTATTAATGTTTCCTTTCAATTTTTGTGCACCTTTTAACTGACGTGCCCCCATTATTGACATGATCGTATACCCTGATAAGCCATTATCACTTAGATTCTCCAGTTTTTCTTGTGTTATCTCAAGTTCCTCATCATGGTTTCTATTTTCTTCCTGTATCACAGCCCCAACAATTGTTAGTTCATTCTCATTTCGATTCACTCTACCTTCAACCTCTATTTGCTTTTTATCCAGTTCAACCTGCTCCTTTTGTACCTCCATTTGATCTTCTTTGATTTCTGTTGTGTTATCTTGTACCTGTTCCACATTTAACACCTCATCATTCATATCTCCCAATTTACCGTCGGTTTCTTCAGCAACTTCTTGTGTGTTCTTAACAATTCGATCTACCAAATTTCCTTCGCTTGTTATTAAGCCTTCCACACTTTCTTCAGTTTCTCTTGCAGTGTCTTCTATTTTCTTTTCCATACCCTCTTTAATTTCTCTTGCATTATTGTCAATCTTCTTTATCATTCTGTCCATGCTCTCATCCATTTTCTTCTCCATACTCTCTCTAAATTCTCTTGCAGTCTCTTCTATTTTTGTCATTATCATTTGCATCATAGTATTCAAATCTATTTCTTGTGGTACTTTTTTTCCACTTAAGATTCTACGATTTTCTTCTGTCATTTTCTAATAAATTATCACTCCTTTTAAATGTATAAGAAAAACTAAATAGCTAGCTACTTCCAAACTTTCTCTTCTCCACTAAACTTCTTTCTTTTAAATAAGAAAGTTCTTTATATTTTGGGTTCTTTATCAAATAAGCTTAATGTTGACAACTGTAACCAAACATTTACCAAAATGCCACGGTGTACATCAACGAGCCCCACGTTGTTAGGTGCCAATTTTAATTGCAATGATATGCTTGGTCTTGTGATTACTAGAATACAATCCCTAAACTGTCTGCAATTCACGCAATTAAATTTAAACTTGCTATGAGACTCTTTTAACTTTCTCAGGGTCGTTATTTTGCTTGCAAAATAAATTGTTTAAATTAATTTTTAAGTAGAAATAAATACACAAAGATATCAACTTTACAAAATAATAATTTTATTAATTAACTCAATTTCTAAATGTGGTTTCCGAAATATCAATAAATTTTACTAACTACTATCGTCTTTTTTTAACAAATAAACACTTATCTTAGCGTCTTCTTATTCCTCGCTCTAGCAAAACGCTCTGCTGGCCTCTCGAGCAACAACAAATACTCTCTCTTAATCTGAATCTTCTTCTTGTGCTTTTTATATTATTACCAATTTGGTTTTACTACCATCACCAACGTACAAACTTCCTCGATCACCTTTTATTTATAATTCTTCTGGTTTTATATATAATTCGTTGTTACTTCTTTGTATTTTTCACTTTTATTCTCGCTATTACTTTTATATAACTTTTAGACCCGTTTTTCCTCTTTTTTCTTTCAGAGGATCTCAATTCTGTGTATCTATTTACACCGACGAGCCGTAACTAATTAAACAAATTTTCTTCTTTTTTATATACTTTTTGTCTTCCTTCTTTGATCTTTATTTTTATAAAAACAAACACATAAACCTCATGCCCAAGATTATCCTTTTATATGTTTTTGACGTTGACACTGACATCCAAAATTGACATTTATCACCGCACAAATCAAGTAACTCTAAAACTTTTTATAAACTAAACCTTTTTAACAATTCTAAATTAAATTATAAATACAATTAACATAAATAGTCTTTGTATCAATCTGTTGTGTTTGTCTTTTCTTTCAGTACCATACGAAAACTAACAATTATTAGAATTTATAACAGGAATTCTAGCAAAAATACGCGACCCTGAGTTTTATAAGTCAGAACATTAAAATCTTACAAGTCTTCATAAATCTCCAAATGCAAATTGAACTGCAACAAACAATCCAAAAATTGTTTTCCAGCAACCACAATACCCCAGTCAAATGAAACACCTCTAAATATCATAGCAATATATACACATATAAATAATGCTAATTCAATCTACTTAAAAACTACAAAGCGCAAGCAAATATGAGTAATAACGTACAAGAAAGTTTCTGTAAACGATTATGGTAGGACTCCTGCAGTAAACTAACAACCAGTACTGCTCACTCGCGGCAACTGTAAATTAATTTAAATTTGTTCGGAAACGGCTGCCTCTAATAAATCCACCAAATCGTTAAGTCTGCCAACGCTAGGAATATCCTTGTGTCCCCATGCTAAAGTATTGGTAGAACCGGGAATAATGAAACGTTTGTCATCGTAAGAAGACAGCGCAACTTTATTAACCAGTTTGGTGTACATAGTGTGCAAACTAGAGCGAAAAACGGTCATCATACAAAACACTCTAGATTGCATGTTTGTAGCTACTGCGCTATACGTTTCAGTCGTAAGAGATTTTTCGATAGCGCATTTTTTCACACCCTTAGCCTTTCTATCTGTTTTATCGAGCGCGTTTACACAGTATGATTTTGCACCCGTTCCGTAATAATTTAAAACAGGGATACCAGCATATTCGTCTTTCATCTTGCCAACAACAGACATGGTTCGTGGCATTCTGTGTTCCCGAGTTTTATAATTAGAAGTATCAAATTTATCTAAATGCTCTTTCATGTCATCATAAAAATTTTCGGTGTAAATTAGCAATATAAAGGAGTCAGTATCCGAATATAGAAGAACAACGTTATTACCATACTTTTGTTTCAAAAAATTATAGAAAAAATCATACATGACAGTTTTCGATATATCCAGAACAGAGAAACCAACATAACTCGGTTTGTTGTAGAAAACAGAAGTTCTGTTCATCTCACCGGCTATTAAATTTTCACAAAATATAGATAAATTTTTGTTATTTGGTTTTGCAATTAAATTTTGAGCCCCAACTCTTTTACCAATTTTCTCCCAATGGCTAAGCAATTTAATGTTTACCCTTTTGTCCACGTTTTCCATTGTTTTTCCAAAAACGCTGTTATTAATACCCTTGAAAAAGTTTTTTTCAAAGTCGTTTTTACTATCGTTTCGAGATTTGGTGTTCAAATCAATATACGATCTTAACCACGGAGACTGGGTAAATTTCAATATTCTATGAATTCGCGTCAAGATTAATCCCGCATCTAAACATTGTTTTAAATTTCTGTAATGAATAACATACTTGCTTTTATCAAATAAATTTGGAATTAATTTTGCATCTTTTATTTTCCTTCCGGCGGAACTAGCAATTCGGGACAATATGGGAATTCATTGTGGTATTCGTGCAAATTTTGTGGGTAGTGCAAGTCAACTTCCAAAACGTAGCCCGTATCCGATTCGTCCGAAATGTTGGAAACGTCAAAGTTTTCAATTTCCTCCGCGGTTAGCCAAATAAAATCGCGCTGCGGCAAATACTGTCGCATGGCATAGCCATACAGATTAGTTGCATCTAAATACATGATAAAAGAAGTGGGTTTTTTCGAATCATAATTTTCAACAAATTTGTTGTTAGCAATAGCTTTCCTCCCCACACAAGTACTGACGCCTCCGCGTATTTCCTTTCGAAAAAAATGTAGCATATCCAAATCGGTTAGCAACTCTAATTCCACAGCAGTGTATTTCAACATAGCATCCGAACTTAGACCTGGAGCCGTGTAATAATGGGCCGGATCTAGTAGGTAATGCTGTAGGCAAAGAGTTCTAAAATTTTCAAATACGTCAGCCAAAAGTAGTACGTCCGATTTTAGATAGATGTCAGAGTAGTCGCCCAAAGTTTTGCATTTAAACGTTTTCCACACATCAACAGCGCGATTATAATATTCGACCGAGATTTCCTGCTCGTTCAAAGTATCATAAAATTTTTCTATTGTCGGCAGAGCGCGCTGTTGTAGTTTGGAAAACGAATCGACGTAGGAGTATGGAAACACACCTTTTTGCCTCATAAGATTAAATTTAACGCCGTTGCCAAATTCTTTCTGTATTTGAAAACACTGATCAGAATTTAAATTTTCAGCCAAACTTGACAAAGAACTGTTCATGAACCGAAAACTGTCTAAAAATCGCAAATGGATATATATTTTCTCGTTCTTGCCAGCATTATTTTGAATTTCATCAACTAAAAAGTGCTTGCTAAAAGATATATATTTTTCCTTGTTTTGTGGAATAACATCAATTTGTTCGTTTTTTAAGGCAATTTGTTTGACAAAAAGGTGGGAATCATAATTTAAATTATGAAAAAATATGGGAATAAAATTTGGAAGAATAAAATTTAGATTGCAATTGGAATGGGCGGCTCCGCGGTAATTTCCTGTGAGATAACAGTGATCTCTTACTTTATCTTGCCCATCGTCATCAAACGGTAAACTACAGATGTGGCATGAAAGAGCATCATTAAAATTTTTAATTTCGTTTGCGGTCAAAACTTTCATGTGCACAACATGTTTTAAATGGTTGGAGTATAAATTTTGAACGTCCCTCTCTAAACGCTCCATGAACACATCAACGGCATTTTCACCACGATAAATTTCGAATTTGGATAAAGTATCAAAATGGTTTCCAAATCAGCATAAATTACGAAGGGAACTTTTAATTGTTTTTGATAATTTTCAAATTTAAGAATATTTTGATGCGCAACTTTTCCCAGTTTGTTCGTTATCAAGTCAGTAGTTGGCAATTTTGTGTAAACGTGATTACAGTCAAAACGAAGGTGCATGTGTAACTGTTGTTCAGAAGTGTTTTGCGCCATCTCTAGCCGTTATTTGTTGGGAAACTAATCTAGACAAATCTTTTATCCAACAGTAATGACTATTACCCACCGTATCAGTAATAAGCAGTAAATTGATATGAACAAATTTTTTATTGCGGGTGTAATGCAGGGGTCCTACAATTTCGTATTTCGTAACATTATGTCGAAAAACTTCTTCAACATCGTACACGTTAATAGAAAGTTGAGGATTACATTTTTCAAATTTAGAAACATCGCTTAATCTCACCGGAAATTCGATGCAGTCGAAGCGCAATAACTGCCGGCAATCTGGATAGGAGCTGGTTCGGTTGGACGGTCCTGTCGGTTGACAAATGGCGGAAGTCACCGCCCAACCGAAACAGCATTCATCCTCATTTTGCACATTTACAACCGCTTTCTTGTTCTGAATCTGTTTTGGGAGCGGGATGTAGGACAAGGCTCGAAGCGGATTGTACTTGTTAATATTTACATCCAAATACATTAGGTGCTTCAAACGCCACCCTGTAAAAAGATATGGTCAATAAATATCGATGCAAAAGACAAGAAAAGCAAATATATGTACCCGAATTTCGCTCCTGAAATTCTGACACCTTCGCGTCCAGCATCCCCGTAAAACTATCATATAAGTCATTCAAGTCGGTCGCAACTGTTGCAATTTCATTAACCGTCTGAAACGTTTTTATATCTTCTATTTCTTGACTTTCCAAAACAAACAATCCAAATAGCTCCAAATTGATCTTAACGCTTTTAAATGTCGCCATTTTATTTTCCATTAAAGTTACAATTTTATGTTTAATCTCGTCCATAAATTCCGAGACTTTTATATAATTGTTGACGGGAGTTAACAATGCGCTGCTTGAAAGCGGTCTGACGGATCACCACTCCGTCTCCAAAGGCTGCTACACCAGATCGGCTTTTGTGGCGATTGCTCCTGAGATGTCCTACATACCCGGAGCGGGCAACGTTTTCGTCACACACATCACAGTAGCGCATAGGAGAAGGTCGAGAATCTAAAACAAAGAAAAACATATTACTCTAAACATCTGAAACGCTGCAGTTTGACTTACCATTAGGAGGATTTGTTTTAACTCTTTTGCTTGTGGAGGATCCTTCACCATCGTTTGCCACCGAAGCCTCCAAACCGTTGCCTGAAAACCGCAAAATCGAATATTCTTTTTACGTTATTAATCAGAAGCAAATCAACTTACCGCTCGTAGATGGGTGACTCAACTCCTGACGGCAACTCTCTCTTCGGTGGCGGTACAATGCATCCGATCTGGTGAAGAACTTGCTGCATTTGTCGCACCTGAACATGCTAGTTGGCTAGTAGTCAAAGACTAAACACACCTACCAACACCAGAAGGATATAAACAAATGTTAGCAGGAGAACTTTGTTATTTGTTCTTGGCAACCTAGAACGAGAGCATTTAAATAAAAAATTACTAGGCTCGGTGTAGACCTCCAACTGGAACGAGCGCGGACGTTGAACTCTCCAGTCTGGAAATGATTTTCGGGAAGGTTTCAACCATGTTACTATGGAATTGGATTGTTAAAATAAGACATATTAAGCAAAAGAGTCCTAATTAGAGTCTGCTGCACCCGAAGCACCTTTGACAACCTCAACTTTCTGGCCAGCTCATTCAAGCGCAACCGTCGTGTCTTATTAAGTTGGCGGATGGTATTCTGTATTTCAGGTCTTACAGCACTTAGGCCACGTTGTCGGGCCCATTGTGCGTACTACCTTACATACTAAGTCCTTAAAAACTACTTAAACTATTCTATGTTAAGAGGTTTCCAGGAGCTGACAACTGCCCCAGCCCGGATTCGAACACCCGGCCAAATAGAGCCACAGACTCCCGAAAGCCTCTGTGACCTTGGCTGCAAGCGCCTACTACACTCGCCTACCGAGGCCCCCTGTTGGCGGATGGTGTGACTGTAGTTATACCTCCTAAGGTTATCTTGGTGCTTCGAAATAATTCTCTGGAAACGGTTCAGCTTGCGCTCGCTAGCGTCAAGCATCTCGATGGTTTTGAGAATCTCCGTTTCCAGAAATTCGCTGGCGCGTAATTGGACTCCTTCTGCACACCAATCTTCAAAACCATCGTTTTGACTTTCTCGCGTGAAACGTTGTAATGGTGCAGCTAAAGCATCACTCGTTGGTGGAGAAGCTGAAGTACCTGCGGGGATTGGGTCAGCTGCACTATCAGAAAGATCCATGGATGTTTTCTCATGGGTTGCGGCGGTAAAGTGTGGAGTGTCAGCAACCAAACTGATGTCTGCAGCCAAACTCAACCCATGTTCTAAAACACTACCCTGAGAATCACCGTAATCAAATGTTTCTTCCAAAGAGTTATCAATATTCAAACTTTTTTTCAGATTTTGAGAACGATTTCGGGACAAAATACCGTTTTGTGTAAATTGTTCGTAAAAAGTTTGTGTCGACATTGCTTTAATAACATGGGAATTAAAAGTTGAATAAGGACTTAAATTTTGTGACAAAGGAGACATTTCAATAGTGCTCCAATCGAGCTTTTAAGCCAAAGGAGACATTTCTGTGGTATTTGAATACACTTCGGAATCAGAACTAAAACTTAAATTTTCATTATTATTTGAATTTAATTTTGAATCAGCACCATTTAACATTTGGTCCAAAGGGGTCATGATAATATCCGAGTCGACTTGTGAATTAGCGCTATTTTGAGACAACGGAGGCTTTTCATAAATGACATTTGAATCATTGCTAATTAAATTTTGGATGCTAGCTATAGAAATATCCCCCTGATCAAAACTTTCATCAAAAAAGTTATTAACTGCTTGCGAACAATCACGAGAAGAAATTTCAATAATTGTTGCAGGTTTTGCAATATTGCAGCTAATGACAGAATTATTCTGCTGGCGATTGTTCTCAAATAGTAAGAATTCGGCAATACTCTTTTTTAGTGCATCCACATTTTTACTTTCTCTACTAATTTTAGAATTTGAGGTGCTAGCTGCAGAAATGTTCTCATATAAACTATTTGAATTATTCGTCCCGACGCCGTTCAGCATCTGGTCAACGCATTCTGCCAAATTAAATTTCGGTTGCGAAATACATTCATTTATTTCAACACTATTTGCAGAAATCTGCTCGAAATGGACAGAGATTTCAGCATGATTTTCATTCGCAACATTTTGCACTAAAGCATTAAAATTCAATTTAGGTCGCGGAACACTTTTGATTTTGTTTAACAAGTAATTCCTCAAAATGCTTTCACACACTACGTCCTGAGTCAATCGTTGTTCAATAGCTTCTCCTAGGTGGTTAT
The DNA here is from genome assembly GCA_958336395.1 of Ctenicera cuprea. Lineage (NCBI taxonomy): Eukaryota > Metazoa > Arthropoda > Insecta > Coleoptera > Elateridae > Ctenicera > Ctenicera cuprea. The sequence goes on along the minus strand of OY284486.1, from coordinate 44,577,253 downwards.
TTTCAGGTCTTAGATGCTTTGCATTTTGAACAATTACATTTTGCAAAATTTTGATTTTATTGGTCGATTCTATAGGTAATGCTTTACTAACCTCAGAGCTGGTGGAAGCGCTCGGTTGCGGGCAGGCGCAGAGTTTAGCTTTGGACTGCTGGGACTTCCTCAAAGAGAGTCGCGACCACATGGACCGAACACCTCGAGGAAAATCACTACACCCCAACACAACACCGACCGCCACAAACGCCACAAGAACCGCTGTTAGCACTAGCATCCATTTCGCAAAAGAGTTCGACGTAAAATGGCTCCCCAGACATTGTGGAATGTTTATTACCCAGACAGGTTAACCTTAGCCTTGATCCCAAGGTAAAATGGTAGGGTTAATGGTGGGGATGCAGCCTTCAAGCAACATAAAAATTAGCAAAATTTTATAAAATCAGTTCAAGGTCAAAGTAGTAGTCCATGCTAACTCCGCTTGGATAAAGTTAAAATTCACCTCAAGGTGAAACTTGAAATAAAACAGTATATTTCAATTAAGTTATTTATGTATAAATTTAAGTATAAATTTATATATCATACATTCACGCTGGTGGTTGAGGTGTGTAGAAAGAAAACATAAAAAGAACTCGCAACATCCCCCCACTCCTGACCTTGAGTTCAAGGCCAGGAGTGGGGGTGGATCCAGAACTGTCCATTATATCCTACTTACTACTATACAAGAATCAATTCCAGCTGACCAAATAAATAGTAACTATCTACACAAGCTAGCAAGGCCAAACATATTAATGTGTTACCATTCTAAGTTTGTAGATATGTCGTTTACAATTTAATACATGCGCCAACTATATATTTAAAGAAATTACGCTAGAAATAATTATTTATTGATTGCCGCATAATTTTAATACTGACTAAGTACTAGACTAGAAATCCGGACTATACCCATAACATACATTTAAAGATTTAGTATACATCATTTATATTTTTAAATAAATTCGCAATAAACACACCATGTTCGCGTGGTTTTTGATTCCAAACTGATTTCTACTAAAGCAGTTTTTGTCGAAAGGGTTTTCATCTGGAGTGTTAAATGAATGACATGGTTTCTGATAGTGATTTTCAGCAGAGCGATTTTAACCTAGGACCATTGAACTATAATACTGACTGGAAAGAGTACGCAGATGACGATTTAAAACGAAACCCGGTCGCGAGATTTCTATTCCCAGTAGACTTGTGAGCGAGACGTATGCCATTGGTCGGTGACTTCAAGGCCAATGGCGGCAAATTCAAATCTTTTGTGGGTTCGTCTTATAGCTATAATGCAAACGTTTGAACTGTGAAAGAAGGTAAAAGTTGTGGGAAATTATTTTAAATAGAACAAATTCTTGGAGCGCCATAGATACAAAATATATTATCAATTATTTTCACAAAAATTTTTTACAATATCTTGGTGCAAATGTTGTAGGCATTTACAAGGGGTTTTGCTCTTGATTACTTATTTTTATTTTTTTTTTATTTTTGTGCTTTGCAATAACTTAATGCCATTTCCATTAAATTTTTTTATTAAACTTTGTAGTGAGATTACACAATATTAACTAAGTAATGCAATTAAACAAAATTTCTTACAAACTGTAAACAAATATACATTATATTATGTATTCGATAATAACACTTGTGTGTTTGGGTGCCGAAAAATGTAAATTTCGAAATTGTCTAATTTAACAAAAATATAAAATTAATATCAGGTATTCCATATACAGGGTGAATTTTTTTAAGTGTTACAAGGAGTTTTCACCAAAACGGTTAAAGATAGAAGAAAAATGTTAAGATAAATTTTAAATGGGACGAAGGGGGACATGTTTTGATGACAAGGAGCATTTCTGAAAATTTCTCCCCAATGGGGGGTGGGGGATCACTTTGAAATTTTAAATAGCACCCTATATTGATATTGGTGTCATTGAATAGCTGCGTTTTTACAGAATTCAGTGATATATTATAATTATATGGGTTAATAACCAAAATTTCGAGAAAAAAAACTGTTAAAACGGTGCAGCACATGATTTAAAATTGAACAGCACTAAAATATTATTTCTTAACTTTTGTTATTTTTTCTGGCAAACAATCTTTCGTTTTATCATAATACACTTGTTCTATTTGATTTAGCACATCTACTAATGAATATTACGTATTTTCTTAATTATGAAGTTTTGTGCTAATTCAGCTGCTGGTACAGTAATTAAGGACATATTTAGTATTTTCCTAGAAAAGTGTAAACGGTGTTAAATTATGCAAAACAACTATATTATGATGAAACAAAACATGTTTGCCAGAAAAAAAAAATTAAATAATATTTTAGTGATGTTCAATTTAAAATCATGTTGTGCATGGTTTTTAGTTTTTTGCGTTTTCTTGAAATTTTTGTTATTAAACCATATGACTGTAATACATCACTGAATTCTAAAAAAATAGAGCCATCCAATGACACTAATATCAATATAGGGTGCCATTTGAAATTTCAAAGTGACCCCCCAACCCCCTTTGGGGGGAACTTTTCAAAAATTCTCTTTGTCATCAAAACATGTCCCCCTTCGTCACCTTTAAAATTTATCTGAAGAATTTTGTTCTATCTTTAACCGTTTAGGAGAAAATGGCTTGTAGCACTTTAAAAAACTCACCCGCTATTAATAGGTACCATTTTATTTTTTTGAATGTGTTTTTCCTAAAGAAATATTATTTTCCACACAGTATGATAGAGAATGTGGTGCTGCTGTTTTGCTGGTTCGAGATACAGTGAAATTTTCCTTATCTTTAACTGTTCTGCTATATGCATGGTCAGACAGACGAAGCATTTTTGATGGTCTAAAACTATGAAAATTTCTTGAAAATCACTTAGCCACTGCAAAGCTGCATTTTTGCTTGTAAGGCTGATGCGTATCACACTGGAAAATCCATTATTTGGCAAATTCTCTGTCTTTATAACTCTCCCCTTATAATGAAGAGGTAAAAGTTGTTGCAACTGTAATAGTAATATTAATAAATTATTAAATGCAAATTAGAATGTTAGGTTATGTGGGAATTTTGGGTTACCTATAATATGTTATATCAGTACTTACTGTAGCTTGATGCTCGTCAGTTCCAATATCAAATTCCATAATTTAGCTATTTCACTGTTTTCATGCATTCATACATAATAAAAAATGTAACGTAAAAATATTAAGTGGCTATTAAACCTATTTTACGGCGCAGGTCACACGACTGATTTCAGCCAATTAGGTAACGCTGTATTCAAAAGTCTACTGGGAATAGAAATCTCGCGGGCGGTTATCCTTGTTTTACGCACGTGAAGAAGTGGGTGTAAATCAACGAGTTTGTGTTTTTCAATCATTTATTGTTATAAATAAAAAAGTGTTTCGCTTAAAATGGTTCAATTCTGTTGTGCCTATGGTTGTGGCAATGAATGGAAACCTAATGGAAATTACCGATTCCACAGGTAAGGATTTATACGAATTTTAAATAAAAAATTGAGGTTATGCCAGTTTCTAAGGCAAACAAAACTGTTTCAAATAATAAAAGATCATGTAAAGGATAAAATAACAATATTCACCAATTCCTTACCTTTTGTATTTTTATTTGTAGATTTCCATTAAAACGGCCTGATATACTAAAACTGTGGATACAGGCAGTCCGATTAGAAAACTTCAAGCCAAATACACATACAGTGATATGTAGTAGTCATTTCACTGAAAGCAGCTATTTGGAATCATCTTTGAATAAGAAACTTTTAAAGAAAGATGCGGTTCCTTCAATTTTTAATTTTCCTACACATTTTAATTCAGGAGTATGTACCTGATCACAGTTACACTATCAACATAAAAATGCATAACTCATTTACCAGATTTGTTTCAAACGGTAAACTATAATATGTACCTTCAGATGATGTGTTTGAAATTATTAAATTTACCGAAAAAGCATTCAGAGGCCAAATTGCATTGGGCTACACAAATAAACAAAATTTTAAGCAAAGAATTTTAAGTACGGTTATGCAGCATTTTTTTTACAAAAATAAATACATTATTTCAGCCCCCGCACCCTGTTGTAGTTATAAGTGCAGATTTGCATGAGGTGCAAATTATTAAATATATTTCTAGCGCTTTTGCAAATACTAGAATTTATACATACGCTAAGAAAAAAACATTAAGAATTTTAGGACGAAAAGCAACAATTCGACAAAAACTACACAATAGTATTTTATTTTATCATGTATAATTTATGTATATATTGTCATATGTATCCATATATTACCATATTTTGTGTTAAGTTTATAACAAAAAAAAAATAATATATACCTATTCCAAACAATAAGCAATTCGATTTCTTTTTGTCTCCGTTTGAGCATTGTTTGAGTTAATATTATCTGTTATATTTCAGCACCAATGACGTTTTTAAGTTTTCAAACATGTTCTTTCATTTTATTACCATCAAAAACTAGTAAAAATTGTATAAAAGTTTGATAGATCGCGATTTATCTTTCTTCCGGGCCGCGCTCGCGGTAGGAGTGTATGAGTAAGAAAAGGACGCGCGCCCAGTCAACAGCAACTACCCTCTTCTAACATCTAGGACCGGCTCTCGCCTTAGCGCGTGCTCCTTCCAGTTGGTAATATAGTTCAATGCCTAGGACCAAAGGCAAATATGCATATATCAGTAAAGCACTGTTGCAGTCTTCGAGATGTTCACAGTAAATATGTTTTGGATTTTTATCAACCCAAAACTTGTGCTGTTTGTAGCTGCATCAATTATTGAAATCACTCTCCTTTTTACATTCAATAACTACCATTAACACACACTACCTTCTAATAAATTATTAACTGGTTCAAACCCATGGAGCATATGGAAATTTTCCCACTCGCTATTTAATTGAAATATAATTAACGGCACATCTTGTGAACACTGGCCAATCACACCATTTACATACACATGACATAAAATGTGAGAATCACAAGTCTATAATAATAATGAGAAGAGTGCATAAGTTTATGTATAAACTCCAGTATGTACAGTTAATCTCGACACACACACACAAAAGAAATACAGAGTAATACTTAACCTTGTTTATTAACTATTAAAACTATGTGTATGATACAAAAAATATTATTGTAAACCTGACTATTATATAAACAATGCCTTTTAATATCCATTTGTCACATAATAAGTGTATATTCAGGTTTTGGAGAAGAAATACTGCCTACACACTGCTAAAGATAAAATTAATTTGAAAATGTATTGCTTCTTAATGCAGATGTGTATTCAGGAGTATTATTTAACAAGCTGCAATACATCCTTAAAATTCAAAAACTGTCCACTTTATTTCAAATTCTTCAAGAAGAAAAGCTCCAGAGCAGCTTGCATTTGTATTACATTACCAATTGCACTAAGTGTTCAAAAACTTCTATCACATAATTCTGGATACACGTCTGCATTAACTAAAGCATCATTTATTTCATTTATTCTGAATTAAAAACCTTAAATGATAATATAATTATGATACAGACAGAAAATAGCTCTTAAAAATGTTGCTCCATCTGCTATTAATACAAATAAGTACAGGATTATATTGACACCCGAAAACTTCAAAAAATAAATTATAATACTAATTTAGCAGTGCTGGCACAAATAAATATAATTTATGGTAACTTGATGCTTTTATTTATTGTTTCGCATATAAATTACATTTAATTGTTATTTAGTATAGTACTACTTAGTATTACAAAGTCACTGTTACTTGTTTGTTGGTGTGGGCTTAACTTTCATTGCTGTCCCAGACATCAATTTATGTCTTGCCCGTCCTTAATGTTGGAAGTATATAGTTTGACAGAATACATGAAATAAACCTTCAGAAATAAATGACACATGTACAAAGTTTCAACGGAATGTGTTTATTATTGGGGTTTTCAATATAAAATAAAGCATTTAAAAATATATTATTGCATTAAGCAAAGATTAAATGCTAAGCAGCATGTATTGTATGTATGCATGTAACTGAGTATAAAAATGTTAGTTTGATTGAGATACAGGGAATATATTCACCACTTTCTAGAAACAAAGTTTTAGTTAAATGTGGCACAAAATGATACTGCTAGGAAAATACGAATAAAAACACACCACTATTAATTATAAGTTTTACGGAATGGGCTTTTAACAAAAATGCCGAATACAGCTTCAGGTTACTTTTTATAGCAGTTTTTATATAAGCATTTGAACGTAACCAGTTGCTAATAATTCGACAAAAATCAATTTAATCCCTTGATTTTTGTCATATAGTCAATTGTTGGTGACAGCCTTTTTACATATTTTTTATATGTATATAACATATTGTGCTTAGCACAGTTATTGTAGATAATAATTAAAGTGAAAAAGGGGTTACAAGTGTTTGTTTTACAAGACATTTGATAATTTATGTTCTTTCAAGTAGCACTTACATAAAACTATTGCACCAATTATCAAGAAACTACTAATTTAGAATCCCAGTATGGCAGTTTTGCAATTTCCAAAAAACTGGAAATTTTATTGATTGTGCGTCAACATGATATTATTGCACTAACACTTATACAACAATAAGCACTTTAAAGTTTAAATTTTACTAGAGGACTTGTCTTTATAAAGATTTCAAAAATGCTGACAATCATATTAAATTAGGTTCCTATAAATTACAAATATTCAAACACTGTGTATTTCAATCCTCTATGTTTATAAATCAAAAATATTAAGATTATAAAATCCAATGTTCTCTATGCATGAAATTAAAGCAATAGTTCCATACAAATTTTCTGCATAGCACTAAATACTTACAACCAATACTATTTAAACAATTTTCAAAAGTATTCTTCATGATAATAACTTTCATCATTAAATTTGTCATTTGTACCTAGAACTCAATTCTATTAAATAAACTACTACAATTAAATAAAATTCTAATCCATGCTTAAGGAAAAAAAACTATATCATAAACGCGGCCCCTTCCACAAGGACCACCGCTGTCTTACAAGTATTGATAAAACACAAAAACCATGGCGGAGATAGCCCACGAGTTCCACTAGCACATTTTAATTTTGAAATGTGTAATAACACAGGGTTTTTCAGGAAAGTCGAACTATATTCAAAATGCATGGGATATTATATTTTTCCAGATATTATGTCCCTAGAATACTTTGACTAATAATTTAAACTGTATTATTGTTATAAGCAATTATTAGTGCGGTTTAGTCTAAAAAATAAATTTTTACATTTAAAATTAAGCAAAAACCTAAATAAATCCTAATAAATTCAAGAATTAATCCGAGAGTAACCACCACACTTTCTACTTACTGTCTTGGCAGCGTGGTGCTTAACGCTGATGTTTTTCATACCATGCAATTCACAAAAAAAGAGAATTAGGGCAGGCCGTGATTATATTATGAATATTGGTGGCACTGTTTCTCTTGTTTAATAATTTGATGTCAATGGCAATGTCATTGATAGACGTCAAAATAAAACTTGACAGTTGTGTTGTGGAGTACTTTATAAATAAATGTAAGTAACTATAATTTTATTTTATAACTTATACCTATAAATGTAATAACTTTTAATGTTTTTAGGTTGCGTAGAAAATACACAAACAAGTAATGCATAGTGCTACTCGTCTCTCGAATACATTTTGTAAAGTCCGAGGATCAATGGCATTGCAATTGCACCTGTTTTTAAAGATGTAACTCATTAATAAAAGGTTCCAATAAATCATTATGGTATCATTACATTTTTTTACAAATAAACTCAAATTCTTCTTTAAACTGTCAAGTTTATTTCAGAGTTTACAAATCAGATTACCATTGACATCAAATTTAAAAATATGAAAAGTAATGTTACCAACCTTAAGAGCGTAGTCACGACCTGCTCTAATTCCCTTTTTTCTGAATCGCACGGTACTTCTAACCCTGGGTATGAACAACCTTTTTTTTATTTATTAATTTTTTGAACCGTAATAATGAAATAGGCATCAATTTAATTATTTCATTGCCTGACGTATTAAAATTACAAGTTAACTAGGCAAATCGTATTCTATAATAAAAACGAATTAAAAAAAATATTGTCCTACTCAGGAATAGAATCGGGAGCTTCTGCATAAAAATCATCAACCTTAAGCATGACGGTAAAACAGTAGAAAACATTGTTGCGACTCTTGGATTAAATGAACACGTCTTGAATTAATAATAATTATTTAGATTTTCGCTTGTTTTTAAATGTAAAAATTATTACTTTTTGACTAAACGCATTAACAATAGATAATAAAAATAATAAAGTTTAAATTCCCTGCCAAAGTATCCTAGGTACATAAACTCTGAAAAAATATAATTTCCCATGCATTTTGCATATAGTTTAACTTTCCTGAAAAGCCCTGTATGTTTTAATTCATTTAGTAAACTTCTGTAAATGTTACTTCTAATAATACATTTCTTTACAGACGTTTAATTTAATTTTTAGAAAATTGATGTAAGCTTAATAAACACATTCAAAATAAATACCCTCCTTTTTTAATGTTGTACTCAATTAAATCGCCTATTAGCTTTGATTACACAAATCGTCAAAACTGTACTGGAAACAAAGGAATAGGTACAATAAGGGAACAGTATGAGAGATAGAGGCTAGTGAGACTAGGAGATATCCACATATCCATGAATTCTGTTGAATTTTAAAATTGAATTAATAAATTTAAACGTATCCATTGATACGTGCATCTCCACCTGGTTCGGCTTATCGTGGTGTCTCATGGCATTATCTTATTGCATCCATTCCTTCGTTTCTAGTAGAATCTGGCCTTTAAAATTGTCAATGTCAAATTGACAGCCTTATAAGTACAATACATAACAGTTTTACAAAGTTTGGTATGTGCTGATAAACTTTTATGACTGTAGAAAATTTGGATTGGAATCTATAATGTGGCAAGAAAAATTAAGTAATGCTAGCTGAAATATTAATAGTTCAAATAATTTGTCACTTAATGACATATAAGGCGTTAAATAAAAATATATATTATCCATTCAGGATCTTTCTGCAAGTCAGTTTAAAAGTTTTTGTTGTAAAGTTACTAACCTGCAATTTAAAATGTTGACCTGTGTTATCATGTTTGCTTTGCAAACATAGTGGCAAAATACCATAAATTATAACATCTAATCAACAAACAAGTGTTCTAAAATGGCACCAGTGACCATGCTCAAACTTAAAATAACATAACCTTCTTTGAAAGATTCTAACTTTGTCACCATCATATAGGGAAACACAGTCAAATTTGTTGAAAAGTGGCATTCATGTCGTGAATGGATAATATTTAATTATTTGTTTAATATAACAAAAGGACCTCTCATATAATGAATTTTTCCTTAATCATGGTTAGTAGTTCTATTATGTAAAATGGTTATACAAATATCAAGTCAACTACTAATAATTTAGTCAGCATTTGTTTATAACTTCAGTCTCAAACTTTTTAATAAAATTTCTGATACTTAAATTTGTAATAACTCATTTTGAGTGTTTATTAAAAAATATGTAATAGATAAACTCGTATGTAGAACGCAACAATTAATTAATTTCTGTGGTTAATGAAATATTGTATAACATCTATATAAATGTATAGATGATGCCACCTCCCCTCTTAATGGTAGTGTAAATCTAAGGAATTACGCAACCAATCAACAGGGGGGTGGGCGTGGCCTCAGTAAGCTGATGCTTCTTTATACTCTGATCCTTCCATGGTAAAGAAATCCTCTAACTTCCATTGAAGTGTTTCAAAAGTAGGCCTTTTCATTGGGTCACGATGCCAGCATTCTAGCATGATATCATACAAAGCATTAGGGCAACCAGGAGGACATGGCATGCGATAACCATGGTCAACCTGATGTAACACTTCTGCATTTGTCATACCTGAAATAAAATGTAAATTTTTATAATTTCAATTAACATAATCTGTAGTATACCTATCAACAAAAAATAAGCAAAGCACTTTACCTATAATTTAAAAATTGTTATATATATCATATTTGCAACGGGCCAACAGTGACTATGATGATGCATTTCTTGCCCGAACTCAAAAGTAAAGCAAGTGCTTTCAGGTAGGACATAGCTCAAGCAGAAAGACACCAGCACGTCATGGTGAAACCATTCAGAAACCATGTTTTCGTATGTTACTTTGTAAGAAACAAGGCGTTTATTGAATTTTTCGCATAAAAAAAGTTTCTATTTCAACTGCAGTGAGACATGGATGTGCCAGCAACTTATTGTAGTATGCTCATGCTACAGAGGTAGGAATGGTGTGGTCTTATAGTCACTGTTGGCGCGTACAACGTTGATTTAAACTATTCCTAAAGTATAAGAATGTTAAAGCAAAGTACTTCGCTCATATTTTTCTAGGTTTGCTGGTAGACTAGTACATGCATATCAATGCTATTATGCAGTGAAATGCATGTTTAATAATTTCCTTATTAGTTATAATTAAAGTTACACAAATTTCTATTATACCCCCATTTACAATTTTGTCAACATATATTTACAAAGAATGCTTAAAGGGAATTAAAATTTACCTGGATAAGGAATGCGACCATATGTCACAAGCTCGGTAAGTAAAATGCCAAAAGACCACACATCAGACTTAATTGAAAATTTGCTATAGTTTGCAGCTTCAGGAGCTGTCCATTTAATTGGGAATCTAGCACCTACTCTTGCTTCATACTCATCTTCCTAAAAAAAAAAAAAAACAAAGGATTATTCACATAATTTTAAATATATTTCACATTTGTAAATGTAACACCTACCACTTATACAGTAGTGTATATACAATTCATTTTCAAAGGAAACTGGACCTATAGGATTATGTAGCTAAAAAAACAAGGAAAAGGAAAGGATATGAAGGATTGGTATTACAAAGGATAAAAATAGATTTTTTTAATTTGTTACTTACCTTAATAAGTCTTGCAAGTCCAAAGTCAGCAATTTTAACTACATTGCTATCAGCAACAAGTACATTTCTTGCAGCTAAATCACGGTGAATATAATTTTGAGACTCTAAATATGCCATACCCGCAGCAATTTGGGCAGCCATATCAATTAATTGTTGTAATTTCAGCCCTTTACCCTTTCCTTGTAGATATTCAAGCAATGAACCGTTCTTCATAAGTTCTGTTATAATATAAATTGGTTCCTCCATCGTACATACAGCATAAAGCTGTATTAATTTTTGATGCCTTAATTTCTTCATAATTTGTGCTTCAGCTAAGAAATCTTTGGGATCCATTGTTCCAGGTTTCAATGTTTTTATCGCTACTGGTGTGGTGTTATTCCACATACCTTCCCATACTTCTCCAAACTGCCCGTGACCTAATTTCCTCACGAATTTTAGAGATGCTCGATCTATTTCCCACTGATCTCGAGTACGATGTGACAATCCCTCAGGTTGAGGCTTTTCCACCTTGAAATAAATTTGACAATTGAAAAATTTTTTAAAATACTAATATACGAAGAACGCAAATATTCAGGCTGTTAAATGAAGTCTATAGTGTGCACATGCTTATTAAAAAAATTGGAATTCTAATAATTAGGAAAATACAAATTTCATGTGAGTGCTATGGAGAGATTCCGTCTTTTAATTTATTTTAAAAAACTATAGTGGGCCATGAACAAAATGTTACTATAGAAATAGAAATAAATCACTATTTTCCTTACTTAAAAGATTAGATGGCCTTTTAGCAGAAAGCTTGCTTATTAGCGGAGAAAAGAGAGATATATGAACATACCGCAGATTAATGAATCATGGAGCTCCCTCTTTTTGCCTTTATTCATTAAGATAAACAAATGCAATTTTAGTATGTTTTATAGACTATAAAAGTTAAAAACACTTTGTATGGGCTAAAAATTCAATTATTTTCACTTTCGGTTTCAGTGGAAATAACATCAAATTTCTTATTTTTAATGAAACACCTTGTATAGTTTTGCATATTCAGAATTATGATGAAATTCCGAGTCTGTCTATGCCAATTAAGTGAAGTTTTGACATCAAAAAACTATATTTTTTGTTTTTTTGTTCACTACTAAGAGTGCCTCGACCACTTGATTTATAAGGTAAAATGTTTGGCTAGATGATTGTTTATTTCGTTATTACAGATACAAGTTCTAAAAACCTCTAGCATCCAATCATCTAGCAAAACATTTTACCTTAAAAACGAAACATGTAGTAAAACATTTCGTGCCACTAGGAGTAACATGCCTTATTATTGCGAAAACAGAGGTTGTGATTGGTAAACCGTTGCATTTTTATTGGCTGACGCATGTTCGCGGAATATAACCTAAGTAAGTAAAAATTATGATTACTTTTTGATTTCCATAGTAATGTTCTGTTCATGGCCTGCTATATATTTTTTTAAATATAAATTAGGTGACATGATCTTTCCATGACACTCTTATGAAATTTAATTTTCTTAAATAAGATGGCGAAAACCTAAAATAAATTGCAAAGCAAATTCATAATAAAAATTCTTATTTAAATTCGGAAAAATTTTAAATGTCGACCAACAAAATTCGGCACAGAAAAGTATCCCAATAATGCGTTAGCGATGTAAGATTAGTGACAAAAGCCTTATCGTCAAAAAACAAAATCCAAAATTTCAGTTTTTTTTCTTCAGTTCTCTTAAAAAATTAACTAGATAGCTCAATTTTCTGCTGACATTATACTTAATGAGCATAAAATTGCGTAACTTTCATCGAATTTAACTGTCCCCCTATCTCTTCAAATAAGTAAGGTGCTAATAGCTAACACGCAATTTGTTACATCCTGTATAGTATAATAAATTATAGGTATACGCATTAAAGAGTTGCAATTAAACAATCGTAAAAGCAGGAAGTAGAACAGTAGAGTTAAGCTGTTTATTTAAGCATTTGTTTAATTACTAAGTAGCATAAAACCTACTTAACAGTAGACATCCACTACAAGTTGGTTGTATTTACATAACTTATTTGCATCATCAAAACTGTATTCAACAATACATTTGAAATTTATTTCAACCATCTGTAATACAAATCTTACTGCCTCTATTACAATTAATTTGGTTGCAGAAGGCCTTTTGGTGAAATGAAGTTGCATAGAGTACACAACAATCTACAAAAAAGCTCATGCAAGGAAATTAAAAGTGTAACAGTATATTGTTTTATTCTTTACATGTATAGTTTCTGAAGGACGCTAAATGATTAATAAAATGGATAGTTACGCTCATTTCAACTTTAATTACCTTAATAATAGTTTCTAGTGGAGTTGTTGTTACAATATCTCCGTGATATTTTAAAAGAATAAACACAATGCAATAACTTTGTTTTCATGTTATTATATTCTAAAACCAGTTTTGGTTCCAACTAGTGAACCATCTTCAGGCACAATAAATTTATGACAAAAATTAAGCTGAAATTTAGCCATAATCACATTCTGAAAACATCACAGTAGCAGATTACCTATGACTATTTTGATATAACAAGAAAATGGTACGCTTTAGTCGACAACCTTCTTGATCGTTAGATCTCTTACCGGTCTGGGCATGTTTGTATTTGTGTAATTCAAATTTTACCGCATGGCATGTACCTAAATTATTTAAGTCACTCAGTGTAAACACGCAGAATATGATGAATTTTTCTTGACCTGACCGAAATTCACACCTACCTTTAGCGGGTGTAAACACCGATTGTTCAACCTAAATAACACATTGTGTACATTTACACCCAATTTAGTTTTGTGGCGTACAGTGACTTGATATAAAAAGAAAATTAAGAAAAGTAATTTTTTTTTTTAATATCGACTCACTGTATTGTGGTGGTAGCATATGCGCCATCTGTAAACCATTTATACATATATGCCGGAAAATCTTATCAAGGTTTGGCTACGAGCTAGTTTTGTTTGGTTTAGCAAACCTAAATAATTTAGATACTATTTGGTTGCGACCTATTCATTCCGTGTGAACGTACCCATTACATTATGTTAAGCTATGTTAATCTCAAATTTGAACATAATAAAGAAAAGACAAATAGAATTAATTGATCCGACTAGGAAACACAGGTTTTTGGAAACTTGCAATAAAAGTAGACCCAACAATACTAGCTCGTAACTAAACCTTGATAAGATTTTCCAGCATACATAAATTGTTCACTGAAGTCGGATATGGTAGGACCAAGATGAGACTGACTATAACAGATTTGGGCCTAACAGCAAGGTGAAGGTGTAAACGCTTGGTAACTTAGGGTATATTTGAGACTGGGTGTAAACGTACTCAGTGACCCGATCTTAGTGGAGGACTCATCCTATTTCGCCCGTTTATACCAAGTGACCTAAATAATTTAGGTGTATGTATGTATGTATGTATGTATGTATGTATGTATGTATGTATGTATGTATGTATGTATGTATGTATGTATGTATGTATGTATGTATGTATGTATGTATGTATGTATGTATGTATGTATGTATGTATGTATGTATGTATGTATGTATGTATGTATGTATGTATGTATGTATGTATGTATGTATGTATGTATGTATGTATGTATGTATGTATGTATGTATGTATGTATGTATGTATGTATGTATGTATGTATGTATGTATGTATGTATGTATGTATGTATGTATGTATGTATGTATGTATGTATGTATGTATGTATGTATGTATGTATGTATGTATGTATGTATGTATGTATGTATGTATGTATGTATGTATGTATGTATGTATGTATGTATGTATGTATGTATGTATGTATGTATGTATGTATGTATGTATGTATGTATGTATGTATGTATGTATGTATGTATGTATGTATGTATGTATGTATGTATGTATGTATGTATGTATGTATGTATGTATGTATGTATGTATGTATGTATGTATGTATGTATGTATGTATGTATGTATGTATGTATGTATGTATGTATGTATGTATGTATGTATGTATGTATGTATGTATGTATGTATGTATGTATGTATGTATGTATGTATGTATGTATGTATGTATGTATGTATGTATGTATGTATGTATGTATGTATGTATGTATGTATGTATGTATGTATGTATGTATGTATGTATGTATGTATGTATGTATGTATGTATGTATGTATGTATGTATGTATGTATGTATGTATGTATGTATGTATGTATGTATGTATGTATGTATGTATGTATGTATGTATGTATGTATGTATGTATGTATGTATGTATGTATGTATGTATGTATGTATGTATGTATGTATGTATGTATGTATGTATGTATGTATGTATGTATGTATGTATGTATGTATGTATGTATGTATGTATGTATGTATGTATGTATGTATGTATGTATGTATGTATGTATGTATGTATGTATGTATGTATGTATGTATGTATGTATGTATGTATGTATGTATGTATGTATGTATGTATGTATGTATGTATGTATGTATGTATGTATGTATGTATGTATGTATGTATGTATGTATGTATGTATGTATGTATGTATGTATGGATGCATGCATGCATGCATGCATGCATGCATGCATGCATGTATGTATGGATGCATGTGTGTTGTATGTTATTTGTAAAAATATCAATTTTAATATAATATATTATGAAGAAATACTTATTTTTCTGCAATCGGCAGGGAAGTGAGTACTTACGGGACTATTTTACGGCAGGGAAACAGCTCATTACAAGAGTAGTGTAATAGTTACTTACGTACACGTCAGAAAAGTGATGCTTTGCAAGTCGAGGCGGTTTATTGAAGTACGAGGCCGTAGACTGAGTACTTTAAGCCCCCGAGTCTCGTAAAGACATGTTCCTGACCTATTACGTCTACTATTTTTCTTTAATCGCTTTAATTAAATAAAAAATTTAAGTCATCAATATATAATTTCTACTGACAGTTATT
The DNA here is from genome assembly GCA_958336395.1 of Ctenicera cuprea. Taxonomy (NCBI): domain Eukaryota; kingdom Metazoa; phylum Arthropoda; class Insecta; order Coleoptera; family Elateridae; genus Ctenicera; species Ctenicera cuprea. The sequence goes on along the minus strand of OY284486.1, from coordinate 44,561,303 downwards.
ATTGACAGTGAAAAAAGTGTAACTAAGTATGTTAGGTAGACATATGATTGTCTCCAAGGTAGTATCTAAAAATCAGCATTGATATTTTCAAACAGTACTATAATGATTCATTATGTAACAAGTCAGTAAAGTTATGCTCTGCGGGACGAGTTTTGTTAAAGTACAAGGCCGTAGGCCGAGTACTTTATGCTCTGGATTCCCGTAAAGACACTTTCCTAACATATTACGTATACTATTTTTTTTGAATTCGCTTTAAGTAACTAAAAAGTTTAAGTCATGAATTCATAATTTCGATTGACAGTTATTATTGACAGTGAAAAAATTTTAATCAAGTATGTTAGGTAGACATATGTTTGTGTCTCCAAGATAATATCTAAAAATCAGACATGTTATTTCAAAACAGTACTATAATGATTCATTACACTACTCAGTACTGTAATGAGCTACTTCCCTGCCGCAAAAGTCCTGTAAGTAGTCACTTCCCCGCCGGCTGCAGAAAAATATACTTATTAGATTTTCTATTATTATTTTCCCTAGTGTGTATTTTCAAATAAAATGAATTTATTTTAGGTCTAAGTTAATACATAAACAGGAAATGGCTACATATTATTAATGAACAGTCAGTTGTGTAGATAGACCACTTTAGGTTTGTAATTATATTGACAAATTAAATTTTTCTTGCATGTAGTAAAAACCACAACAGAATACCTCCTGCATGAGGTATATTAGCTTTATGATTACATCTCTAATTTGAAACTTTCTCGAATCTAATAGAAAGGAAAACAAAACTTCTTATTCAACATATATAAAATTAACGGGACTATTTTACGGCAGGGAAACAGCTCATTACAAGAGTAGTGTAATAGTTACTTACGTACACGTCAGAAAAGTGATGCTTTGCAAGTCGAGGCGGTTTATTGAAGTACGAGGCCGTAGACTGAGTACTTTAAGCCCCCGAGTCTCGTAAAGACATGTTCCTGACCTATTACGTCTACTATTTTTCTTTAATCGCTTTAATTAAATAAAAAATTTAAGTCATCAATATATAATTTCTACTGACAGTTATTATTGACAGTGAAAAAAGTGTAACTAAGTATGTTAGGTAGACATATGATTGTCTCCAAGGTAGTATCTAAAAATCAGCATTGATATTTTCAAACAGTACTATAATGATTCATTATGTAACAAGTCAGTAAAGTTATGCTCTGCGGGACGAGTTTTGTTAAAGTACAAGGCCGTAGGCCGAGTACTTTATGCTCTGGATTCCCGTAAAGACACTTTCCTAACATATTACGTATACTATTTTTTTTGAATTCGCTTTAAGTAACTAAAAAGTTTAAGTCATGAATTCATAATTTCGATTGACAGTTATTATTGACAGTGAAAAAATTTTAATCAAGTATGTTAGGTAGACATATGTTTGTGTCTCCAAGATAATATCTAAAAATCAGACATGTTATTTCAAAACAGTACTATAATGATTCATTACACTACTCAGTACTGTAATGAGCTACTTCCCTGCCGCAAAAGTCCTGTAAGTAGTCACTTCCCCGCCGGCTGCAGAAAAATATACTTATTAGATTTTCTATTATTATTTTCCCTAGTGTGTATTTTCAAATAAAATGAATTTATTTTAGGTCTAAGTTAATACATAAACAGGAAATGGCTACATATTATTAATGAACAGTCAGTTGTGTAGATAGACCACTTTAGGTTTGTAATTATATTGACAAATTAAATTTTTCTTGCATGTAGTAAAAACCACAACAGAATACCTCCTGCATGAGGTATATTAGCTTTATGATTACATCTCTAATTTGAAACTTTCTCGAATCTAATAGAAAGGAAAACAAAACTTCTTATTCAACATATATAAAATTAAGAAATCAATAAATTTAAACTATAATAATTGTTCCAATACCTAAAAACATTAGCAATAGTTTCATATATCAAAGCAACTCATATATTAATATTAAAGTGATTATTAAATCATTGTAAAAGTGCAGATAACTAATGCTTGGATTGAATTCTTACTACTCAATTCTACTAAAAACAAAATTAAAACTAAACAGCTATTGATTATCGCATTCAATTATTAAATTAACACAAAAGAGAATGAAAGTGAATTTTTAGAATTGCTATGTGTATACACTAACTGTAAAATTTCATTGCACAAAACATTGAAAAACTGTATTAAAAACATACCTCCATCAAAGGATTCTGCATACAACGAAAACATATATATATATATTAGTTTGTAAACAATTAGATATGTACTATCATCTATTAAAAATGGCAATAGCCAATAGCTGTCAAAAAAATATGAAAATTTTGCAACCAAAACCACATAACACTATGAAAAATTATAACATTGCTGTATATCACATACCTGAACGCAAGGTTTGCACAAATTGACGCACAAGCCATCTGCATCTTTACTGTAATGCTCAACAAGTTCTTGCAGTGTTCGAAATGTAGTTCTTCTTGCAATGAAGAAACCGCCTTCATCCAGTTGTCTAATTCGATAATGTTTAACGGTGTCACCATCTCGTACTGAAAATGATTGCAATAAAAGTAATTTGACTCCAATACCAAAATTCTGCAATAACAATACCTACATTTATGAATCAAGAATATAAGTTTGTTTTCATTTTTTCATACCACTCTATAAGTTATGTAAAAAGTAATAACAGATCAATCGTGTCTGCTGCAAGTTCAAACCGACATTGATATTAAACTATGTTTTCATTGCTATGCTAGAAAAATCAACACCATCAAATAAATTCAAATTTTAACCATAATTAAAAATACACGAAATACAACTTTTTGAGTAGTTTCAAAGCACACACTTGAATTTCATACAGGTAACTTTGTTAGAATTTTGATCAAAATGGTTCTATGCAAGCAGAATGATTTTATTATTTCGACAACTTGAAAATTTATTGAAATATTTTGTAGAAATGAAAACGGCTAGTGTGCTAAGAATAGTAATTTATTTACAGGAGATAGGAACAAAGAAAAATATTGAACATAAAAAAAATCTAACAAGAACACCACAACGAAAACAACCACATAAACAACAATGATTAGAGTTATTTAGCCACAATGAATGCAGTGAATGTACGAAATTATAAAAAGCCCGTTTTCTTCGTAAACACACGAATACGATTTGTGGAAGATTCTAAAATTGAACGTGTGATACTTTTAAAGGTCTCCCTAATCGTCACTTCATATCCTCTATGGTGATCGGAGCTTCGCGATATACTACATCTTTAATTAGTCCCAAAAAACACCTATCGGCGTAAGGCAGGGGAACCTAGGCGCACCTGCAAACTGTTGGTTTAAAAGCGTTTCGACTGACAGATTTTAAGCGCCGTGTAGTGGGTTCGTAGAAAACTAACTGTGGCTTTAATATTAATTATGTTTTAATTTTGTTTCCATAAAAATGCAGATCAGTAGTTGTTTGCATAAAATTAGAATTTTGGAAATCTTGTTCTTTTTCAAATACTGATTATTCACCAGATCCCAAAAACGGGTTATTACCCTTAAACATTGACATTTTTCTAAAAGTAATTGAAAATAAATGTAATTATACAAACATGGATAAATCCTTTCTTTTCACAATAAAACAAAAATTTTTAATAAATAACTAAAAATGTGGGAATAATCAATTTTCTTTGTTACCTCAGCATTTCAGTTTTCGTGATCTAGGAAGTGGCGCCGCTCTGATATATTATAGAAACTTCGGCTTCAAAGCTTTTTACTTTTAACACGTATTAAGGAGTTTTGTAAAAAATAAAACAAACTCAGTTTTAATTTTTATTTTTTATCGAACTGTCGGAACGCTCTTAAGAACTCCCGCATATTTTATGCGTAGTGGGCAGTCCTAGATAATATTCTTTTTTTTATTGGTGCCCCATTTTACCTATTTAAAGCACGCCTCAGCGTGTTTAAATCGAACTTTCAAAAACGCGCGTTTTTTAAAGTTACCATGGCAACATCAACAACTCGAGAAACGTGAAGTCTAAATGACAATTTTTTGATTATTGATCTGACAGGAGTACCTTGTAACGTCAAATAAAATATTACTAACAAATTTCTGAAGGTAAGCAAGCACAACTCGTTCATTTATATCTGTTACCTTTTGCTCTTCCATCCATTTGATGAACTTGTCATATTCTTTTTTATACGCATCATTAGATTTTTGCGGTATTAACCGCGATTCTGCTTTACTATTTAAAAAATCAATATTAGAATTCATTTTTAAGCAGTGCGGTGACAACAATTAATCTTTGATGACAAATTGCAAATTAATTTCTGTTTTTCTCATTTCCATGACAACGAAAGGTATACTGATGTCACATGACGAATTCAACCATTTTACATTATTAGTTCTTATTTCCATTTTTTGTAGTAATAATACCAGTATTTATGATTGCAAAGTGCACCAATAAAAAAAAATAGCGTAAAGTATTCGTGGATAACTGGTCTTTAAAACACTTGCTCTATTTCGAGCACTCCGGCTGCGCCGTCGTGCTCGAAAAATCGCGCGTGTTTTAAAGACCTTTTTATCCACTTATACTTTAATATACTATTATATAAATATTTCGTTTGGTTCCAATCTTCTATAAATAAATTAAAATTCAAAGCACACTAGCTATTTTAGCAAAATATATCAATCAATTTTCGACACGCACTACAATATGCAATAAAATGATTTGAAAGTTGTCATTTTAAACGTGATCAAACAGAGTTAAAAAAATACTAGGTGTTGCCCTAAAAATAACAAAAGTTTAATAATAATCTGCTGTTTTTAAGGTACCGCTCCATACTTCGTAGTGTGTAAATAGTGTTGCGTGAACGATTTGTAATCTTTAATTTTAATTTTATACCTACAATTAAATGTAGAATCTAATATGCAATAGTACACAAGGTGTTCCATTTAAAACAATGTAAGTTTGGGTTGCCACTCCTACTAAACGGAATCCCAGTATATGTGAAATTAATTTTAAAAACTGCAGAGTCAAGTCCTTGTTTTTATGTAGTATAAAAAAACTTTTATTTCATTCCGTACGCTATATACCACTTTACGTCATTGATTTGAGTCCGGGAAATGGCACATTACAGGCCAAGGCCGGGAAGTGTTGCTTAGCAGCCCTTCCCGCACTGCTTGGAGAAAAATTCTAATTAACCTTTTTAACTTATTTTTATTTATTCAAATCAATACAAAAACCTATTTGTAGCTAAGCAACGAATATAAAGTGGATGATGTGATTTAAAATGAAATACCAGCAGCGAACGTTTAATTTGACAGATTATAAATTTCAAGAATTACGTTATTATAAAAAGAAAATATTCAAATAAAAAATTGTTTTGACAGTAATGAAATAAAATTTTGTACGATACACGTCCGTGAAGTGATTATTAAAGTATTTGTTTAGAAATTTCGGACTCGGCTCATCGCCTCGTCCGCAAACATCTAAACTCATACTTTAATATGTCACTTCCCGGACTAGTGACGTAAATAACTATCAGTTGACTTAAGAAGTTAAATCAATAGGCCAGTGCAGCATTTTAAACATTCAAGGGCTGATGTATACTGACGGATTAGCAAATGGACATTGAAAATTCAAACTGAGGTAACTAATTTTATTAATAAGTTCTAGCTTTACTTCGTTGAAGTTCATAAATAAAACAATTCTTAACTTCAACAGGTTTTTTATTTTAGCCTTATACGTATTTAGACATGCTGACATGTCATTTTCAGAGGCAAAGTTAAAAGTTAACAGTTGGTGTTGCTATGGGAACAATAAATTTCCATAACTTGACCTTGGTTTTCCATATCTGCGTCCAGATGACTTGATTTCTCATTCCAAACGTCCAGTAACGGTGAATTTAAGAGATCAATTTGCGCATTCATTAAAGGTACAGATTTTAAATGTTTGTAAATTTTAAATGCTTGTTACATTATACCGATGTACTATCTTTACGAAGTAAATTATCTTCTATGGTATTCTCCGCAAGAGGCTCTGCAATCGCTGTCACATTTGAAATTTGGTGTTGTTTTGAATATGAAGTTCCTTTTCAAACCGCAAAAATAGTTTTTCTTTAAAAAAATATTACTTCCTCTAATTGTAGAAACATTTCGCGCAGGATAAATAAACTTGAGAAGAAATACAGTGAGGTTAGCGCCACCTGGACTATCGATTGTCATTGTTGTACTTTTCACATACATGTTGGTACTTTATTATATCTACTGGCTTTGATGACTAGCGTCTAGTGTCTTAGACAACAATCGATCCTGACTTGCGCAACCTCGTCTAATATCGGCGCGTATTGTGCAGTGTTAACTTGTCAATGCGATTGTTTGTGGGATATTTACAAAGGTTTAATGTTCTGTGATATTTACATCGAGAGTAAAGCAAGTTAATAAAAGTGTACAGTAAAATTGCAATTTCCTTTGTTTTAAGGGTAAGTATTCTAGAAAAACTAAATAATGTTTGTTTAAAATAGAAGTTCTTTCTAGTTATACCTACCATAACCTCACAATGGAGGACCAACAAAAAAGACAAATTAATACCCGTTCAAATACAATAATAAGTGCCTTGAATAGGGTTTCACCAATACAAGAAATCTTGTCTCGATGAGTAACTCTTGTCTTGTCTTGATTACCGAGACAAGAATTTTAATATTTCTTGTCTTGTACATTTTGTCGAAAAAATTAAAAACACCGTTTCCTATTTAATTTGTTTTGTAAAGCTCTTTAAAAAAATAATTATCAAATAATAATTGTTATTTTATATTGTCTGTCTTTGTTAATGAACGTGTAAGTGTAAAGTGAAATTGCATTGTTAAAGCCGATTTTTTCATTGCTAATAAATTGCATTCAATACAAAACAACAAATCCTTTTTTTTTTAATTTATAACATGCACGGTACAGCGCGAGCGTAGAAAATACAAAGCGAAAGTAACTTCTGATTTTCATTTTTTACAAGAAGGAATGGTAAAAATATTTTTTTACCCTTTCACTGTAGCTCTTTAAAAAAATAATTATTAAATAATAATTTTTATTTTATATTGTACGTCATTTTTATTATTTAACTTTTAAAGCAACATATACAACTGACGTTTTCAATTTTAAAACACGTACGTGTGATTAAGGAAGGCTATGATCTCTGCTGACGCCGATAGCACTACAGACATTCCAGACGCATGCCGAGGAGGTGCGCAAGTCATGAAAGTTAGAATGAGATATGATCGATTGTGGGCTAAAACACTAGACGCTAGTTAGTCCTTTGATGTACCTACCTAGTGCACTTCACCAAATATTGCAAACCCTAATTAGGCCCGTGTATCAATAACGCCAGCATTCAAAAGAACACGATGGTCGCTAGTGATCCATCAGTTCTTTAGTAACCGGGTAACGCGTATTCGATTAAAAACTGAGAAACCGTCCTCAGTGGAGTAGGTTGTGTGATGTGTAAATGCAACATTCTTTGAAGTTCGTTTCGAAACCAACAAAGAGTATAGAATCAGGCGCGTCGCGTTGCGAACAACATAACACCGTCCACACTTGAGTACTCGTGTTGCATTGCGCTGTTACGTTACAGCAGAATACTCAAATGTGGATGAGGCCTTAGACTCCTAGACTCCAGCTGAAAACAAAAATTGAGTTGAATTATGTTGAAACGGTTTCTTAACATATCATTCAACTTAATTTTTGCAGATGCAAGATATGTTTAGCAACTGAGATGAACGTATGTCCCATTACTATATTTTTGTACCATAACTCTTTATGCAACAACAAAATGGTCACTACTAGTGATGGGTATAAGCGAATGATTTTTATAATCGAATGATTGTCATTCGAAAGCAATTAATAATCGTATGATCAGTTCGGATAAAATCATTCGGAAATTTCTATGCGGTAAAAAGTAGTAAAAACACTCTCCGCTTGCTTCTCGAATGCTCCTATGAGGGAATTTTCGTTCTCATCGTCTTTTCTCGGGCCTCTCAACAAAACCGCGTAAACCCCTAGCTTTGAATATTTTTATTAATTTAATTACATTTCATCGCTAATTCCGGCATGTTTTTGAATAATATTTCTAGAAACCGCGAAAATAGATACATTTTTGTTTTATTTCTTTAAAATGTAACTAGAAATAAAAACAATATCCGGTTATTAATTGCTATATAAATGATCAATTTTTATATTTTGTGTGAAGTGTACCACTTGTTTTTATCAATGGTAATACAGTATTATTCTAAATAATATTAAATTTCTTTATATTTTCATATTTTTTTATTGTTTATACTTTTTAAATAGTTATTTATGTATCTAGTGCGGGAAATTATATTTCGTGCACGAGTTGCATACAACATCTTTTTTACAGACTCACTGAAATAATGAAAAAAATTAGGTAAAATCATAATAAAATATAAAAATAAAGATTCATTCTATCGCAATCTAGTCTGTTGTTTTGTTACTACGGAAACAAAATTTAACATATATTAATATTAGTCAGTTATTTTTTCCTAAACAAGTTTGGTCGGCGTCCTTTTTAAAAAAGAAGGTTACCATTGTCGTCATGCACGAAATATTTTTCGCTCTAGTGCGCGAAATACTTCGTGCACGTTGTCAAGATAAACGACTCCAATGTGACATTTTGGATACCGAGATTAATGTAAAAATGTCATCATTTTTTGACGTCTGTAGAAAAACAATATTAAAATTTTCAAATACGACCCTGCCACAGAATACAAATACTCCCAGAAGCGTCACTTGCGTCGGTTCCTTTGATGTTTTATCAATTTGGGTGACCTTCGCCATGTTGAAAATGGTTAACGTGAAAATTTAATAGCGCCAATTTTAAATATAACTTGTAGACTTACAACACGTAGAACTCAACAATATTGCTAAAGGTAATTCGCAAAATTCGAAACCGAAGCACGCATTAAATAAAGTAATAGTAAACATAATTCTGTACATTGAGTAGGATTTTTATTACGTGAAATGCAAATAAAATTACATTGTTCAATATTTTGTAGTAGGTATACCAGGCATTGTTGTCCAAATGGTACGAGTATGCACCAACGTTTGACTAAAATTAATTACTTTAGGTAAAATTCACAGAACACAATTTACTGCCTCTTTGATTTACTGCCAAGTCAACTAAACCGAACTGTCCTCTCTGTGACGCTGTTGTGGCATTGTGCGATATTTGACACGCTAAATAACTGTAATACCCGTAAAAACAATACCTAAATAAAATGGAAGAAAGAAGAACTTTACCTGGAGTGAAAAATAATGTTATTGTTATCTACTGTTAATTATTATGGATGTTTAAATATAATAATAGACACTAAGTTGAACATAACCTCAAAGTTACATCCGTCAGATTGACAGGAAAACCATTTACAATATGGCCGACTGAAGTACAAAAAAATACCGAAGACACGCAGACGCTTCTGGGTGTTTTGGTATTCTACGCTTCTGGGTGTTTTGGTATTCTGACCCTGCGTTGAAATGACTACGAGAAACAAAACAGTGAGGGGGAACCTCCTGTTTGCTATTTCTAACAAATAGTAACTAGTGTTACCCCAGCGCACAATGCACTGACAGACTGAGCATTGACTGAGCCGGATAAATGCTAAGTCACGTGATGCATTAGTTCCATGAGGAGATGTCGCCTCAAGTAAAGCGCGTTTAGCAGACTTTCATATATAAATTAAAATAATTATTATTGAAAAATCGACGTAGAATAAAAATATAAAAATGTTTCATGTTCCATCTGAGGATAGAGACCTTTCATTGAAAAAAAATGGTCCAAATTGGTGAAGCGGTAGCCGCTTGAGGAACCGGAGAAAAATACCCTTTGAGCTTTTATATATGTATGGATATGTATGGATGTTCAAGACAAAACAATCTTATCTCATTGTGCTTGCGCCCTCATCTTTATTGCTGTATTGCTTCAACACCCGCTTCCGAAATGGACATCACGAAAATTTTAAAATCGAAAATCTTTCCAATGATTTTGTAACCTGTAACCTCTCGAAATATCTCGAGAATTTTGATAATCGAACGGTTCGATTATTTTTTTTTTCGAAATATCGTATCACTAGTCACTACTAACCCAAATCGGAATATTAGTTCTACACGTCCTTATGTCTAATAGATAATTCAATTCCTACAAAGAATCAGACATCATACGATTAACCAACCGCATCGATTTAAATAATAGGCAGGTTCATTATAATCAAAAACATAATTATTGTTTAAAAGCAAAATTTCCACCATACCGAGTGCAACAGGAACCGGTTCATCCCCTTTTTTTCTCGTTATTTATTAAGATAATCAAGTCAAATTTGGTATGGTTAATACATACATGAGGCCCTAAACGTCTACACCAGATAATTAGTTCTAAAACCTTTGCTAAGGAATATTTATCGATTATAGCAAAATGCAAAATTAAACTGTTTTTTACGATTTTGGGTAAGCTAGAACAACGTTGAAATGCTGAATATCAAATTATGCTTTTGTTAAGGCTAGCCAACTTCTGATAAAATTTGATAAAGTAGTTCTCCTGTTATGATTACCCCCCGCAATCAACATAAAAAAAGTTAAATTTGCAATTTTAGAGAAATATAAACATAAATATTATTAAGTTGGTCCTAATTCCGTTTATAGAAACGAGACGGTATTTTTAAATTGTCAAAAAAAAACATTTTGTATTTTAAATTGTCCAATAAAAAAACATTTAGCATTCTTAATTGTCCAGTGAAAAAAATTTGTTTCTGCAATGTAATCTAAGCCCTGGTTTGGGAATGAACACCACCAAGGTGGTGTTCATTCCCAAACCAGTACGGGTAACGTACATCCAGCCAAAAGCATACAGACCAATTAGCCTTATGTCTTTTTGTCTAAAGACTATGGAAAAACTGGTTGACAGACATATACGAGACAGGGGTATAAAAAGCAATCCCCTTCATCGCAATCAACATGCATACCAATCGGGTAAATCATGCGAATCAGCACTTCACAACCTAATCAGTAGGGTAGAAGTGTCAATAACCAACAAGGGTGACATAGCAGGAGCCTTTGATAACACCTCCTTTGAATCTATAACAACTGCTACCCGCAAACATGGGGTTGACGACACCACTAATGGATGGATAAAAACCATGTTAGAGGGCAGACAGATACAAGCCGACCTGGGAGGTGAAACTCTCAAGGTACACGCTGCCAGAGGCTGTCCACAAGGAGGCGTTCTATCCCCTCTTCTGTGGAACCTGGTAGTGAACGATCTTTTAAAGACACTCAATGATAAGGGACTCTACGCCCAAGGATATGCGGATGACATCGTTATCCTCATAAGGGGCAAACATCCTACAATCATTGCAGCCCTCATGCAAAGGGCGCTAAATATAAAGGTGGTGTGACAGGGAAAACCTTAAGGTAAACCCGAGCAAAACAGCGCTAATACCTTTCACCAAGAAAAGACACGTAGAGGCATTTCAAAACCTCACAATCTTTGGAGAAAGAATTCAGGTCGGTCAAGAAGTTAAATATCTGGGCATTACCCTAGATGCTAAACTAAACTGGAACGTACACCTGGAAAGCACTACAAACAAAGCGAAAATGGCCCTGATGATGGACAGACGCATGTTTGCCAAAACATGGGGACTAAAACCAAAGATGGTTCATTGGTACTACATCGCGGTAGTTAGACCCATGATAGCCTATGGCACCCTATTGTGGTGGCCAAAGGTCGAACAAAAAACAGCCATAACCAAACTAACCAGGATAGACTGGCCTGTTTGTGCGTATGTGGAGTCATGAAAAGCACTCCAACTGCATCTATGGAAGCTCTTCTAGGACTAATCCCTCTAGATATTTATCTAAGAGGTGAGGCCTGGATTGGCGCACACAGAATGAAATCCACTGGTAACTGGGACACCAACCATGAACGGTGTGGACACAAACGAATACAGGAGGCAGTCAAAGGCCAACCCATTCTAAAAATGGGCTCTGACTACACCTTCCCCCAATACTCGTTTGATAAACCATTCAGCGTGAGATACTCTCGCAATGACTGGGCCCAAGGAACCCCACCCTTCCTGTCAAAGGGGCTAGTCTGGTACACAGATGGATCCCGCACATCAGAAGGCACAGGGGCAGGAATACATGGCGTAAGACCAAAAGAGAACATCAGTGTACCTCTATGTACTAAAGCCACTGTATTCCAGGCTGAAATCTTTGCCATAATGCAATGTGTTCAGGAAAATGCAAAACGTGGGTACACTAAACAACACATAAGCATCCTGTCAGATAGCCAAGCAGCCTTAAAAGCACTTGAATCACCTCGTACTAGTTCCAAACTAACGAGGGAATGTTTAAAACACCTGACACTTCTACCAGAGAGGAACATAGTTCAACTCATCTGGGTGCCAGGGCACACAGGTGTAGAGAGAAACGAAAAGACGGACGCCCTCGCGAAAACTGGCGCATCTACCCCGTTTATAGGACCGGAGCCTGTATTCGGTATACCCAAAAAAAGCATCCGAACGGCAATAGAAAAGTGGACCGTCACACAACACATTTCTCGCTGGGAGGATACACAGGGACAAACACTGGGAAAGGCAATAATTAGGACACCTTCCTCCAGACTAACAACTGATGTACTCCACTTAGGACGAAGTCAGATCAGAAGGTTGGTGGGACTTGTTACAGGACACTGCTACCTGAAAAAACACCTCCAAAAAATAGGTGTACACAGAGGAGACACTCTGCAGACTATGTGAAGAAGAGGAGGAAACAGCCTCACACATAATCTTTGACTGTCCAGCACTCTACAGCAAGAGACAGCAGCTTTTCGGAGGAGTTCCGGCTGAACCAACCTTCACATACGAGCACCTTGTAAGAAACATCCTGCAACTCGTTGAGGGCACAGGACTACTTTAAACAAAGGATCAGGGGGGGGGGGGGCACAAAAGACCACAGAGTCGAAGTGCAAATCGGGCTCATTAACCTAACTACAACCCTGCTTAAAATCAATCAATCAATCTAAGTTGATGTCAATATATTTATGTATGTAAATAATTGCAGTAATAATCTCTAAATTTACTAAAAGTTGTATTTTGAATAAAATTCCGAATAAATTGATAATACATCCGCTTTTGAAGTGCCCCCCTAACTTTAGCTAGGCCCCCCAAACAAAATTTTCTAGTGCCGCCACTAACGATAGATGTCGTTTAACAAAATTTTTGGAGCCGTAAAACATTTTGGCGGCAAACAGAAGTTTCTTATCTAGAGTGACATGACCCACCCAAAATTGTTACTATGGAAAAAAGTATTATTTTAAATATAATTTTCGAAATTTTAACTGAGATGTATAGAGGCTTTCAAATTCGTAAGAATCTTTTTTCGAGAAAAGACTGTTTCTTACCGATTACGAGAGCCATAACATGACATTTCATTGAAGGTTCAATCATTAAATTAGGCCGTTATGTTTAAAATAATTACAATAATCAGAAAAACAGAACGACTGTTATACCAATACACAAACGGACAGAACGAAGAACATTGAGTTTTATTTGTTTATAAGGAAGACAATTAATAGGGTTGACTAAAATTAAAATAACCTATAAGTGAACAATAATAACATAAAAGAAGTGAAGTAATACACAAAACGTTAGAGCCAAGTGTTCAAAATTTTCCCACGTTAGTGCAGTTTGTCGCACAACCGTGTTCAACTGTGTAGTGCCGCAGCGACTCTTACAAAACAAAAGAAGATCTCAATGGTTGCAAACAAAGCAATAAAATGTTTAGATAGTTCGTAGAGCCATCGTGCTAATTATTTCAAACAAAACGTCATAATTTAATGGTTGAACCTTCAATAAAATGTTATGTTATGGGTGTCGTTCTCTCTCTCTCTCAGCTTCAATCCCTGGATTGATTGGCAGCCTTCCATTTTTGACGATCGCAAGTTGTTTCCTTTAAGTCTGCGTAATTTCTCGCATCTACGTATTTCATGACTTGCTTCATGAATTCTAGACGTAGCCTTCCTCTGACTTTTTCTCCTATCACGAAGCCTTCTATCTTGTGTACCATATATGGATTGTTCCTATACATGTGTCCAAACCATTTATGTCTTTTTTGTTTTAGAGTTTCTAACAGCAGTTTCTTTTCTTCTACTAGTTCTAGTACTCGGTTATTCGTAACTCTATCCGTCTATTTTATCTTCATCACTCTTCTCCATATCTATAACTCGAAGGCTTCCAGTAGGCGTTCTTCTCTTTTTCCTAGCGTCCATGTTTTTGATCCATATAGTACAGTACTCCAAATACATGTTTTAATTAGTCTTTTCCTGGTTGTTAGACTTATATTTTGGGATGTCAGTAGTGATTTTTTGTTATTGAAAGCGACCTTAGCTTGTCTTATTCTGTTTTTAATATCTTCAGCACTTCTTCCATCCTCATTGATATTACTTCCGAGATACTTGTAAAATGTTGTTTGTTTGAGAGTGACGTCGTGAATTTTTATTTTTATTTCATCTGCTTCTGGGGCTCTGGAGCATATCATTACTTCCGTTTTGTTTTTGTTAATCTCCATCGAATACTCTCTTAGTACTTCGTCCATGTATTCTTATGTTCGCTGTAAGTTCCTTTCGTTCGGAGCAATAACCGCTACATCGTCTGCAAATCTTATAGTTTGTATTATTTCTCCTCCTAGTTTTATTATATTCTTCTTTGTTTGTATCGTGCTTGTGTTTCCTCCTTTCTTCTATTAAGTTTATGATGTTGTCATTTATCCAAGGTTTTTGTGGGTTCCTTTGGGTATAGCCTATTGTTTCTTCGGCTGTTTCCGTAATGGCTGCTTTTATGTCCTACCATTTTTTATTAATATATCTTTCTTCGATTTTTTCCAATTTTTCTTCTATCTTTTGTTGAAACAATTTCAATGTATCATCTTCTTTTAGTTTTTCTGTATCCCATCTTTTCATTTTTAGCTTTTGCATGAATTTTCTTTTGTATTTGAGATTATATTTCATATTTAGTAAACTGTGATCCGTACCGACATCTGCTCCTGGGTAGGTTTTACATTGTCTAATTTGGTTTTTATGTTTTCTTTGTACTAATATGTAGTGTATCTGGAATCTTGCTACATCTCCGGGCTGTGTCCATGTATATCTTCTCCTTTTTGGATGTTTAAATAACGTGTTTGCAATGACTAGTTCTTTTTCTTGGCAAAATTCTATTAGTCTTTGTCCCCTCTGGTTGCTTGTACCTAGTCCATAATCTCCTGCTATATATTCTTCCTTCTGTTATCCTATTACCGCATTCCAGTCTCCCAGTATGATAAGACTTTTTTTTATCTACATATTGTAGTAATTCGTCTAGTTGTTCATAAAGTTCTTTAATTTCTTCATCTGTATGTCCCGATGTTGGCATATATACTTGAATGATGGTTATGTCTGTTGGTTCTGCTTCTAATTTGACGAGCACCATTCTCTCGTATAAGAATAGGTAACTTTTCACCCGTTCACCCTATGTCCTCTTCAATACTATACCAACTCCTGATATTCTATTTTCATCTCCTGAGTACAGAATTCGATATTCATTGCTCCATAAGTCACCTTCGTCTGGCTATTTAATTTCGCAAATCCCCAAAATTTGAATTTTGAGTCGTTCCATCTCTAATTTTACATTCTCAAGTTTTCCACAACTTCCCAAAGATCTCACGTTCCATGTCGCTATGTTTTCGTAGTAGTTCTTTGCTTTCCTTCTCACGCTGTTAGCGGTCTCTTCTAAAGCTGTCCCCACCCGGAGATCCGATCGAGGACTATTTTACCTCCGGAGTATTTCGTTTCAGAAGAAGCCATCTCTTGTGTGCACTAGGTGCATTAGCTGCAATGAGAAAATAATGTGGTGGATTCTCCTTGCCTTCCACATCGCAGTTCTGCAGCCGATTGTAAATGGTTTCCATTTTTCGCCTGCTGATGTCCTTTCTACAGCTGTACCGTTGATTCTCATCTCCACCTGTATAAGGTTTTGCACAAGCTGCTGCCCTTTTGCAGTGTTGATTTTTACTTTACCCTAAAAATCATGGGTTGCTACTTCCGCTGGATCTGCCGATTAAGGTTTACTTTGTTCGCCTTCTCCATCGTTGTAGTCTTCATCCGTATCCTTGGACAAGGGGCCCTTACAGGGTACTATCAGCCGGGCCAGCTGAGTCCTGGTTTATTTGAGAGGTGTTACTCCTCTATCACTCCCCTATTTATCCTGGCTTGTGACAGGCAGAGCCTGTATCCAATTTTTGGATCCAGGTTGGCTGGGTATCGTTCTAATCGTTAATAAATACTCTCTCTGGAAACTATGACGAGCCAATATCGTTATATTAAAAAAAACGACTTTTATCGAACACGACATTTTTCCGAAGTTTGAAAGCCCCTACATCCCAGTCAGTGAAACTAAAATTTCAAAAATCATTATGTGAACAATACTTTACTCCACAGCAAAAATTCTTGGGTGGGTCATAGCATTCTAGATAAGAAGCTTATTTATGCCGCCACAATTTTTTATGACACGAAAAATTTTGTTAAACAACACTATAGCATATTCAAAATTTCATTTCGAATTCGAAAATGTAGAAATATAGAGGATTTTCCATTTAAAATAAGAAAGTTGGTGTCAGTTCCGGCGAAACTGGAAGCGCCAGAAAGTCGTAATCTACGTCAAAAAAGAGGATCCCATGCATGTATACCATACCAAATTTGAAATGATATTTCTTGAAAAATATCGAAAAAAAATTAGGGGAAACCGGTTCTCTGTTACACCCGGTATATTCCTCTCTCAATGAAAAAAAAAACGATTACTGCTATTACACTAACTAGAAACAATTAACAGTGCAGCAACCTTTACATTTGAACTAAATATTATAAAACATATTATTTGCATAAATAAAAAATTATTTTTGCATATTAGTTGTAAAAAGTAAAGACATAATAAGCAAACTACAAAATGCTCAAGCTGAGACGAATCTGTCACGTTATTATTAAATGCCTGCGCGGACAACCGATTTGCGGCTAAACGAATGCAGAATAAGTTTCCTACGGCGCATTTCATAAATGACAGGCTCTTCTCTGTTGGAGTTTATAATAATACATTAGTGTCTGTAAAATTTAGGGTTGTGATGCAATATACATGCACCAATATTACAAAATATTTTAACTTTACAAATAGGCGGGTACAGAGGTATCTATTACCAATTAAAAATAGAAAACTGTACCGATCTCGCAACTTACTTCATTTTAGCTCAATACAGTTTGAATGTTAATAATTTATTGTGACTTGATGTACTACAGAAACGTATGTATTAAATTAATTCATGATTAGGATTACAACTATATTTTATTATTACTATACATACTATTTGACGACAATTTTCATTTCTATCTTAATCATTAGCCAGAAATGTTTATCATCTACATACCTGACAAAGAATAATCATTGTGTCGACTTTCAGAATCTCTGATGAGGAAAGCACCATGATCATTTTCGGGCAATAGGAGCTTTTTCTCAGCTTCAATTCGTTTTATTTTACGAAAATACCATCTGCAACAAAACCAACCATTTGATCAACTTCTCTAGGTTATACCTATAGTAAAAAATACTTAATCATCCATTTAATAATATTAAAACTGAGACCTTCCTTGGCATAATTTCAGTTCAAAAACGTTATAAGTTATGAACACACGTTTACATGATGAATAAATATTCTTAAAGAAAATAATAAAATATGCAGTTTTTCTAACTTCTTCTAACCCAAGGATAAAAGATGCCCATTCTTTAGTTAAGGGAAGTAAAAGAACCCGGAAGATATATTATTCCTTACCATAGCTTTCTGCACTCTGTTCGTTTATATTCTAATTTAAAATAACTACGTATTCTTACTCTCCTCTGAAATTACAATTAGGTGTAATAATCATAAAAAATTAGGATCTCTACAAACATTACTCAATGAATTCAACTATTCAGTAAAGCGATATATCCTAATACGCATAGTATTGTATAGTTCTACAACAAAGAAAAATGAAAAAAAATATTTTGTATTATACTTTTCATCCGTTTTTCCAATGACGTAAAGGTGGCATTTTCAGAACAGCGAACGGAAAACTTAATCATGCTAAAATGTTAATCATGTTTGGTACTATTACGATGTATTATTATTACTTTGAAAATAAAATGTTCTAAATTTACTTCTTATCCTGTTTTGCGTTATTTTCAGATAAGTATAATAAAAAGTATCGTTCATTACACGTTCAGAAATGGATTTTCCGTGATTACATGACAAGTCACGCGCGCTCGGAAAAATCCTTATTTCCAGACTCCTAATGAAATATACTATAGTGTACCTTCGGCGTCGCGTCGTCGCATACGACGTTTCATACAATTCAGAACTATCTTCAAAACTGACATTTATTGACCGTTTTTTGGTTAATATCAAATTCAGTGCTGTACAGGGTGGCCTGAATTCGTTGGTTTTGCAGGCTATCTCGGTTATTGTTGCAGTTAGAAAAAAACTAATAGACCTGCTATGTGCCAATTTTTTGAGTTTATTTCGTTAGCGAAAACGAACTTTAGCTATCTCCTTTTGTTTCCAAGTTATGCGACAAAATTGAATTTTGTTTTAAATGTGAAAGTTTCCGTTATTACAAAAGATAGAAGAAAAGTGTAAATACACTTTTTACAATTTTATAAAACTTTTAATTACGTAAACACTCATTGGTTTTTGAGTTACAACACAAACTTATGTTTTTTTTATGAAACCATAGTTGGCTGTGAATTGAATTGACTGCCGCAATATAAAAAAAAGTGGTCTCCTGTGGCCAAAACCTTTTTTTGTTGATTTCCCTTCTATTTGTTGTCTTAGTGCTCAAGGTTCTAGTCCCAACGCTTAAAATTCAATATTTGTGTTTTTTTAATTATTTTGTTTGGTGCGCAACATATGTGCACCACGGCCATAATAACGAAATCTTCCACTAGGGCTATAGTGCGCATGTTCAATGTGGCATAAGGTTTCAAATTATATGTCCAGAAATCGTTTTCAAATGCTTTTAAAAGCATGTCATTTTTCTGATAATGAGGCTTATACTGAAGAGAGTGATAGATTGTTTAAAATTCAACCCCTGCTTACCAGATTGAAAGAAAATTTCCAAAAACATATTGTGCCTGGTGAATTCATATGTATTGATGAAACTCTAGTACCGTTTAAAGGACGACTAAAATTTAAACAATACATTGCCAACAAGAGACACAAATTTGGTATAAAATTGTTTAAATTGTGCTTAGATGGAGGCTATCTATATGATCTCAAAGTTTATTGTGGTCAGGAAAAAGTCGGAAAAGGCAGGACAGTAATTGTTGACAATTATTACACCTCTGTTGAGCTAGCACATCAACTGATAGATAATAAAACGTACATATTAGGGACATTGCGAGGCAACAGGAAAAATAACCCTAAAAATGTTGTTGATAAAAAGCTAAAGAACGGAGAGGTTGTGGCAGAAGAAAGCAATAGTGGCATATTTGTAGAGAAATGGAAGGATAAACGCGACGTCTCCATGCTCACTACAAAATACATCCCCGACATGGTGCAGATAAGAAAACGGACAGGAGACATTGAGAAGCCAAGGAGCATCATTGAATACAACAAGCATAAAAGTTATATCGACATTTCAGGTAAACTATTTATTCTTAGTTAGAAGTAATTTTTAACTTTTCTTATTTAGATCAAATGAAAGCTTACAACAGTTCGCTACGACGAGGAGTAAAATGGTATCGAAAACTGGCGATTGAATTAACTATTGGGGCAGGGTTAGTAAATGCTCACTGGCTTCACCAACAGGTTACTAACAATAAGATGTCCATAACAACATTTCGGGAAGAAGTTGTAAAAGGTAACTTACAAAACAGCCCTTATAAATACCAATTTGCAAGTCCTAATGCGGCATTGTTTCAGGTCTTTTAAAAATAGAAAATATACCCGAACATGTTGAAATCACTACAAACCATGTATTACTCGAAACTGCAACCAGACAAATATGCTCACATTGTTATGAGCAAAAAGTGGTCGAGTTTGATAGAAAGAAGGCGAAAAGCATCAGTAAACGCACAAAATTCAGATGCCAGGAATGCTCGAAGCAATTGTGCTTTTTTCAGTTACACAGAAGTGTTTTGAAGTAATATACCAATTTATTCGGGTTCTTACAATAAAACTTAGTTTGTTTTTATTATTTTAAGTTTCCATATAAATTAATCGTATTATTTTTGAAATAAAATGTCAAACCTATGTTACTTTCGTATATTTGCAATAAAAATCGATTATTTGCGATAAAAATCGTATATTCACGAGTTCTTTGCATTTATTTTTGTTAAAACTTTATTAAAAGTATAGCTCTACTGTTACAGCCGTGGTGCGCATTGTGAAGGCACCGACACAAAAACCAATGCTAACCCAACTTTGCATAAAGCATATAGAACCGTCCTACATGTATTTCAAAGGCGCTCGGTGCTCACACGCGGAGCACCAACGTCACAATCATTTTTAGACGTGGTGCACAGCGTTTGCGCACCACGGCCAGTATGGCAAAAATGGTGGTGCATGCCTTATATGCACTATGGCACTCAACGTGTTAATATTGTGAATAATTTTCATTATGAATCACAACTTCTAACAAACAAGAAATTGTATATATGAGCTCGCCCAATAAAAAGCGTTTAATGCTCTAAAATATTTATTGTAATAAATTCTCAAGCAAAAGTATTAATACAACTAATTCCAATGCGTCACCAACAAGAGCTTAACATTGAATGCGAAAACCAAGGGGTGGATGAGGTCACAGGTCAGTAAAACCCATGTTCGAGCTGAGGGCTGGCAGAAATTCGATAAGGTGTAGAGTAATAAAGTTGAAGAAAGACGGAAATTCCAACATATATTATTGTATGAAATAAGCTTAGACGTGACATTCAATTTTCAGTGTGTACTGAATACATTATTTATTTGCATTTTTTGGTTGTAATACGTAAGTTTAAAGTTCACTTCACACTTAAAACAAAAGTGATTTTCAGTTTTACTTAAATCTTTTAACCCGTCAGTAAACATACTCATTGATTACATACAATTTTAACTTTCTTATACACTCATTATAGAAAAGTATTGATTTCATGCAAATTGCCGAAATCTAGATTTTGACGGAAATACATGTTTTGGACCTCCCCGAGTGCAAAAAAGTTGTTTTTAAAACATGTCTATCTGTGGTTGTAGGAGTTGGTATGTAGCTATGTACGTTCCACAACTCCCAAACCGATAGACCGATTTCAATGAGCTTTGGAATGTAGGTGTGTATCAAACAATTCATCGGAAAAATAAGCTTTTAAAACATCGAAAGTGGAAGCGGAAGTTAAACATGTTTTTTTGGTAGCAGGTTTCTTCAGAAATTGATTTTTGAAATATGAAAACGGAATCTGATAGAAGACCTCAAGGCAAATCCATCGGTTTTATCAAAGCTTCGCTACGCGCTACGATTTTTTGAAAATTTTTAATTTAGTGCCTTATTACTCAAAAACATGAAGTTCAAAAACTGGCAACACGATTTTTTTTTAAATTTTGTAGGCTTATAGAGCTATAGATGAGCTACAATTTGGTTCGTGTCCCGTTTCGCTAATTTCTCTGTGACATCTTCTATAAATATATTCTTTGAGGCTTTCGCGGTTTCTCGAACTGTCAATAGTACAATTTACGTTCGGCTTAGACCGCGTCGTCATTTGGGAACTACACCCAGCATAATCAGGTTAGGGCCAACCTGTAGCTTGTCTGCCTTCACAAGTATTTGCTCTAGAAGTTTGAGCATTGTTTGTTCGTAGGCCCTGTCTACCTAAACAGGGCCGTGTGCTTAGGTTATTTAAACCTTAGGGCGGACAAGGATTTGATCTTTATAAATTTTGTTTGCCAGGACAATAATACTTAATCGGCTTATGCCTGTTAGCTGTTTGTGAACATAAACAAACTAACGTTACATAAGCATAGCAGCTTGCATCTTTAGAGTGAATAGAACACTGAACACACAAAACACATAAGATCAAATTCTTGTCCGTCCCTAGGTTTAAATAATCTAAGCACTTGGCCCTGTTCAAAAAATCCAAAATTCCATTTCATTCCTAATAAAAAATTTGGTTTTCCAAATCAAAACGAATAATGTAGAACTAGGCCATCTAAAGATGCCGATCTGACGACTGTAATAGCTTGTCGGAATCAGCCGTCCGGCACGAAAAAAACGGAAGGAAAAATCAACCGGAAAAAAGAAAGAAAAGCCAAAATAAAAATTTTAAATAGTTTAAAACTTACATTACTTTTTATGCAGCTGAAGTTACATATCTGTACTAGGTCTCACTTATCATCAAATTTTTGTATATTTAAATCCAAAATACTTATGGCTGTCTATACTTCGATATTTTATAAAAAACGATATGCGGACGATGTAGTGATTATAACAGACAATTTTGAAGATCTTCAGTCCATGGTAGAAGAACTAAATGTAAAATCAAAACAAGTAGGATTAAAATTAAATAAAAACAAAACAAAGACAATGACAAACCAAGACGACAACAGAGACATCACAATAAACGGTGAAACAGTAGAAAAGGTGCAAGAATATATACAGGATGTATCAAATTGCGTGTTAACTATGGGGATCTCGCTTATTTGAAGAGATAGAGATACGACGATGGTTAAATTAGAGAAAAGTTGTGGAATTTTATGCCCATTAATAATCTTAAAAGAAAATGGGGCTATCTTGCTTAGTTTCTGAAAGAACTGTAAAACACTGAAATTTTGGATTTTTTGATTTCGGCTATAACGCATTTGTCATTTATGTTACATATTTCCAGTTAACGCATTGTTAGAACACTTTCTTAAGCTAAATCTAAATTTTTATCATAATTGGTATAACTGCTACCATTGCTCATTTTCGACTGTCAACTTTTTTTTTTCTTAGGTCGGCATTTTAAATTTTTTCATATTTGAATGAGTTTTTAATTCTGATTTTAACGATGTGTCACACTTTGCATTTTGTTTAAGTTTTGAACATTTTATTGCAGAAAATAAAAATTTCATAAGAGTGCCATGGAAAGGCCACGTCTAGGCCAGATAGTAAAACCAGACAAACAAAACTTGACAGCAGAAATAGAAAGGCGAATAAGAATGAGCTGGTCAGCATTCGGCAGACAAAATCAGATTTTGAAGAATAAAAAATATCGTTATATCTAAGAAGTTTAGTATATAATCAATGTGTGTTACCTGTCCTGACGTACGGAGCTGAAACGTGGACATAAACAAGAGGTATACTTGACAGATTAACTAAGACACAAAGGGCGATGGAGAGACAGATGCTGAATATCAAACTAATAGACCATGTCAGAAACGAAAGCATTCGTCAGAGAACCAAAGTCATAGATGTAGTAGAACACACGGCGTTACAAAAATGGAGACGGACAGGACACACAATGAGACAAACGGATATGAGGTGGAATAAAGAAATCCAAAATTGGAGACCCTGGACTGGAAAGAGAAGCAGGGGACGCCCACAGACAAGGCGGGCAGATGACCTAAAAAGAGTAGCTGGACTAGGATGGCGGAGGAGCACAGAAGACCGCGAAAGATGGAAGTATTTAAGGGAGGCCTATATCCAACACTGGATGGAAAGGGCTGGATGATGATGATAAAATTTAAAAATACTTTTTTAATAAACCTTTTTCTACCTACCTACCTATTTTTTTCTGTCTATAAATTGATATTTTGTAAAAAAACATTATGTTTACTAGTTTGGAAAATAAGTATATTTTTTACAAATAAACCTCTTTCTACCTGCCGGTTTATTTTTGCTGTCAATATCTTAATATTTTGTAAAAAAAAACATTGATTTTTATTGTTCTTATAACATAAGGATAGACCATGGAAAATAATGACCTTTGTTTTCTCTGGCCGATATTTCTTTTTTAAATACAATATTCTTTAAACATTAAAATATTTAAGTTTGGCTTTTTATTCCGTGATTTTTTTCCGCTGTTTTTTTTTTCTATGAATTTTTCCTGGCTTTTTCCGTGGCTTTTTCAAGCTTTTTTTTATCCTAAAATCATGAAATTGTGTGGCGGCTACTTCTAGAAAATTTGGTGTGTGATTCCACGCTACTATTATTGTCATTGCATTTACTGCAATTAATATGATATAGCATATTATTTAATTTCTTGTTTTAATTCTTTGGTTACTATAAAGATGTATTTAAAAAAATATTTGAAACAGTGCAATTTTTTTTAAACTTTTTGTAGCCGGTAAACATTGGGGCTACTAGACGCGCGTTAATGACTTACACTTAAACGCGACACTGCTGCTAGTACTACAACATTCTTTTAGAATTATAAAATGTAAAAAGTTTAAAATCTAGGAAAGTCCAGGCGAAGTACTTCGTTCATTTCTATTATTTACCACTGACTCGCGAAACGAACATGTCTGAAGTGCATAGTGGTGCAGGTCCCATTTTAGTGAACTTTGAGAGTAAAAAAAGCTACCAAACGGGTTTAAGAACAATCTGTAAAAAGTTTAGAGCCGAAATGAAAGAGCTTATTGATAGACTGAAGAAACATATATCCCAGTAAATGCTAAAATTTTAAAAGTTTATAAGTACATAACTTTCAGTCAATTCTTTTTTTAAATTTTGCATAATTTGAAAATTTAAATCGACAGAAAGTTCTCTTATAAGTTGTAAATAATAAATAATAAATTTTATTTAGAATAAAAATAATAAAAATCGATTTAAATAAAAAAAATAATTAAATACAGAAAAGAAATTTCGAGAAATTTAAACAAAAAAAAAATTTTTTGTTTTCTTATACGATTTTTTTTGCATACCCTGGTTTAAACTGCGTCCATAACAAGGGGAATTGGAAACATATTATCGTTTAATTATTCAATTCGTAAGAAACGGCGGGCAGCAAATTACAGAGAGGAAGACACTGAGATCCTCTGCCTAAAATACGCTTTTAGAAATTTATTGTGATGCGTTATATTTAAGACCTTTTACACATTTGGGCATTCTGGCGTTTCAGTTAAACACGTTATATTACGAGGCCCAAAATTTCTGTGTATGAACACATTTGGGCATTCTGGCGTTTCAGTTAAACACGTTATATTACGAGGCCCAAAATTTCTGTGTATGAACACCCCGACCTTTAGACGGAACGTGGTGCTCGCTTCTGTCGCGTTAACTCGGATTCGACTAAAAATTGGGAAACCGTTCACATCTACACTCTTGTCGATTTCTTAACATAACAGAATATAAATTAACGAACAACTGATAAATTACAAACGAGCACCACGTTCGTTCGAATGCTCGCTGTGTTGATACATATAAATCCCGTGCTTCGGAATGTAACATGTAATGTAACTGTAACGTTCTTTTATTTCAAAATGCTCAAATGTGTACAAGGGCTAACGGGTAACACAAAGCACTCTTACGTTACGCCTGAATGCTCAAATGTCTATAAAGCCTTGACTTGACAGAATAAAACAATTAGTACCGGCCTATTTCGCCAGATGATTTTAAAATCAGAGCACTTAAAAAAAATTGTATGTCTTGCAATAACAAGTGTACCGGAAATTATCAGACGAATAATTAATCAGAAATTTTCTAACATGCTCGTTGTATGGTATTTTCAAAACCCGTATGACAGATGTTTGGTTATTGACCGACTCTGCAGGTCGAAGTGAACAATCAGCTAACAACAAATATCACTTTGTAAAGGGAAATTACTTTTCGATAACAAGCTGGAGAGAAAATTTGTGAATTTATCTGATAATTTCAACGAAGCAGGTGTTAGATTTCAACGACTACTTACTTCGAAAGCAATGATAAAAATGCTTCAAATGAAACAAATGTCAATGAAAAATGTAAAAATTACTTAACGGCTAAAGTCTGTCATTTGCGCAATTTATATTTTTTTGAAAAATCGCAGATTGGTAAAATGGCTCCAGCATTAAATCCTACTGGCATACAACGACAAAATGTATCATTGTGTGTCAAATTATTTGATGAAAAAAATATATCAGCTCTAAGAATGCTTCAGAGTGAATTAAAAATTAATGCCGATGGAACGTTTTTTAGACACAATATCTTCTTGGTGGAAAATTGCGACAGCCCTTACACCTTAGAGACCCATATTGTGATCCTATAAAATAAGGAGATGACAAAAATATACAAATTCTATAAACATTTATAACGTGGTTAAAAATTGGGACAAATTTATTACAAGTTGAAAACGTAGAAAAGCTGCATGGTAAACTTACACAACAAACTCAAGAGGCGTTAGTACATCCTTGTGAAACGTTAATTTTAATATGCAAGTATTTATTAACAGAACTAAATTTTAAACATGTGTTGTTAGGAAAATTTCAAACAGACCCTCTTGAAGGAAGGTTTGGCCAATACAGACAAATGAGTGGAGGAAGTTACAACGTTTCTGTAACTCAAATATTAGAGTCCGAAACAAACATTAAGCTATTAAGTTTATATACCTACACGCAATTTATGAAGAATTCGACAGGCACATTGATGTCGTTGATATTACAAAAAATGACCATATAGTTTTAATTTACATAGCAGGATATATAGTTAATAGTTTAAAATCAAACTTACATGTAAAAATTGCATTCATTATTTAACTACTGACAAAATTTTGGAATACGACTGCAGCCCGCAAGCATAGTTATTCCTATATAAAAGATTTAGACAGGGGTGGTTTAAAAGTGCCAAATGAATTTTTATTACAAATAATAATTACAATGTTTAAAACTTTTAAAGTACTTATTAGTGAAATATACGAAGAACACTATATTGCTGCTACAAGCCAAAGAGGTCTTTTATGCAAACTAAGTGTAGAGCATTTCGATACAATTAATTTTGAAGATCTTGACAACTGTTTGTGCAACGGCAGAAACTCTGTTGTTGATAAAGTACTAATGATCTTTTCTAACATATTATTGAATAATTTGACCAAAACTAAAAATGATGTTAAACGTAAACAAATCTAAAAAATAAAATTGAATACCTATAATTTAACATTTAACAACCGGTCAACGGTTCGATTCCACCGGTATTACGTCAGAGGATGAAGGTAACCTGTGGAAGAGAGGCGGACGAACCAAATCATTTGGGGAAGATAGGAACCCTAAGCTGTAGTGGAAGCGACCTATCTAGGAGAAGGAGACTCCAAAATTAAATCCCTGGCCCTCCAGGTTGGGGGTTGAGCCATCGGGCTAACTCCTCGGGACTCGGAAAAAATTAAATGTTAAAAAACGCAGTATAAAGCCTCGGAATGGACGGATTCAATATAGACGAACTAAGCTAAAGAAAAGGAACATGAATTGGACAACGTGGAACGTACAAGGTCTCTCACGGAAAATAAACGAAGTGGTTTCAGAACTTAAGAGGTTCAAGATAGACATTGCAGTCTTAACGGAGACGAAGAAAAAAGGTCAGGGATCAGAAAACCTAGGACACTACGACCATTTCTACAGCGGAGTACCAAAAGACACAAGAGCCGCTAAAGGAGTATCTATAATAATTCACAAAAAACTTAGAAGACTTATTACAACATGGGAAGCTGTAGACGAACGAATAATAAAAATGAACTTACAGATACGAGGACAAAAAATAACTATTATTGGAACATATGCCCCTAATGAGGACGCTCTTGTTAATGATAAAGACGAGTTCTTTGAGAAGTTACACTACGAAATTTCAACAACTGGAAAATCTAGAGAAATCGTACTACTGGGGGATCTCAATAGTAGAACGGGGAAAAAACACAAAGATAAACTAGTAGGAGAGTACGGGGAAGAGGTAGTTAACGGAAATGGGAACAGATTAATTTCAGTATGCGAACAAAATGAACTAAAGATAATGAACGGGTTTTATCAACACCGTTGGATACATAAATATACAAGGATAGAAGAAACTAGAAATCTGAAATCGATCATAGATTACCTAATAATGCGACAGCAAACGAACATAAGAACAGACGACGTACGAGTATTCAGAGGAGCAAGATGCGGAAGTGATCACTACCTATTGAAAGCCAAACTAATTTTACCAATAAGGCACAACACGGGACCAAGATAAAAGAATGCAGGTTCAATCTGAGTAGCTTGGAACAAGAAAGTGTACGACTACTGTATAAAAACAGATTAGACGGTAAATTAGAAGACCAACGCTTTAATACCATAGAGGAGCATTATGAATATATAAAAAAATGTATACATGAAGCAGCGACAGAAGCGCTAGGATTCCAAGAAACAAGAAAAAAAACAACAACCATATTGGTGGGATGAGGAAATAGAAGCAGAAATAGAAGAAAAGAAGAAGAAGTATGAAAAATTTCTTTGCACGAAAACAAATACCGACAAGGTTGCATACAAGCAAGCGCAAGCCCAGGTGCGGAGAAAGATGACGCAGAAAAAAATGCATGGGAGCAGACCTGCAGTAGAGTAAATACATAGCTAGGAGGAAGAAAAAGCACGGAAGGCTGGAAAATAATAAAATCTCCGAGACAAGAAAGGAAGAGAGACATCATATCACCAATAACGCTTCAAGAATGGGAAGAACATTTAAAAAAATTATTGACAGAAGATAGGATAGAATTTCAAGAAGAAGAAGAAAACGAAACCCACATCAGGGTCACAGCTACCCCGATTAGAACTACAATTAAAGAAGTCAAAGAAATATGCCAATCGCTTAAAAATCGAAAAGCACCCGGCCCCGGAAATATACCTACTTAACTTCTCAAATATGGAACAGAGAAACTATATAAACATTTGACTAAATTGTTCCAAAAGTGCAGTGCTAAAACGGAAACACCGAGTGAATGGAAAACATCTACAATAACAACAATTTATAAAAAAGGAAACAGGAACGATTGCGAAAATCACCGAGGAATAGCCGTAACAAGCTCAGTTAGTAGGGTGTATGGAAAACTGCTAAAAAATAGAATAGAAAAAGAGTACAGCGACATATAAGCAGAAGAGCAAGCGGGTTTTAGAGCAGGGAGGTCGACGGTAGATCATCTGTTCAGCTTGACTCAAATAATAGAAAAGAAAATGGCATACGGCCAAGAAGTACACGTATTGTACGTGGATCGAAGGAAAGCATATAATAGCGCTCCACAGGAAAAGCTATGGGAAGCCCTAGAGAGACCTAACATAAGCAGAAACTTAATTAAAGCTGTAAAAAAGTTTACACAAGGACAATATCTCGAAAGTGAAAATTGGGAAACAGACTTCAAATGGATTTTATGTTAACAAAGGACTAAAACAGGGATGCTGTCTTTCCCCAACATTATTCAAAATATATCTAGAACAAGCGTTGAAGGTGTGGAAAAG